>WOVY01012763.1:0-299529 GCA_013436015.1 Rhipicephalus annulatus | reverse complement strand
GGAAAACCGGTCATTCGTGTATATGCAGGTACGTTGGCACCTATTCAACTGTCTTAAAAACGGACACACGGCCTCTGTGTTTACGACACCGTAGCGGATTGTATAACGATGTTTATTAAGATTTATCGAGGACTCTTACGTCTGAATTTGACAAAGACAATTTCACCTATTTTCTAGATATTAGCAGTCCAGCTTCATCAAATAACCGTGCGTGCTGGGGATATAACCCCATAAGTTTTTTTACTATTGGACCGTACACACTGAAAGCTGATTAGGCATATCAACTCAATGAGTTCCTAATGTTTTGTGCAAATCATGTATTAATCCCAGTGAGCTAAGTGCGTCTAACCAAGTAAAAACATTAAAGCATCCAGGAGTCCCAGACTCTGTTAGGTCATTCATATGCACAACATTATTTAAAAAACTAAAATAGCGAAAATGGTGCGCGACAAAAGAATAGGACGAAATCCGGGTCTAATAAATTGGAGAAGGTAGCAAGCTGAGACAGTCTCTGTTTAGTAAGGACAAGAACGCGTACAATGCCACACTAAGTATTTGACTCCTCAGAATGTTTGGGCTTCAAATGTGATGTATCAAGCAACCTGAGGTTGTGGACTCTTTTAAAAACCCGCTAGTGCTTCAACGAAAACGCTACACACAAAAATAATGTTACGAATAGATACAGTGGCCACCTCGCGGAACCTCGCAAAAATTTCGCATGCATCTTATATATTTAACACCATGTTTCTGATAAAAGGAATCTCAGAAACAGAACGCGAAATAGTCTTAGCATATTTCAAGCAGGGGTAGCCGGGGAAATGTGTCAGTTGTCATTCTTTATCTTCATAGCCCTCATGTATGAGTTCCGGACGTATCTATTACATTTCCGTGTTTTTACTTATTGAAATGATGAAATAGGAAAGGTTTGTGCCATTATGATGACATCCATTATGATGACTCCTTCTCTTTTAGCAGACAAAGCATGTTGCAAAAAAAACAATAAGGACACAAAATGAAATACGGTAGAACATACGATGTGAAACTACAGTTCAGCCGAACATCACTTGACAGTTCAGGTACGCAGAATAGGTTCATATGTACATAAGTGTTGTGTTAAAAGTTCCACACACAGGGTCAGTTCGCACCGAGGCAAATGATGTGCTCATAAAATCAAACACACAATTTCAATAATACGCATTTTATTTAGTATGAAGGAAAAGGCGACATCGTATACAGTCGGTCAATATTGAAGGCGACAAACACTCTTTTCTGATTGATTGATTTGTGGGGTTTAACGTCCCAAAACCACCATTTGATTATGAGAGACGCCGTAGTGGAGGGCTCCGGAAATTTTTACCACCTGGGGTTCTTTAACGTGCACCCAAATCTGAGTACACTGCCTACAACATTTCCGCCTCCATCGGAAATGCAGCCGCCGCAGCCGGGAATCGAACCCGCGACCTGCGGGTCAGCCGCCGAGTACCTTAGCCACTAGACCACGCGGGGGGGGGCTCTTTCTGAAGACCAGCAGTTGGTCATGGACCTAGCGTTTTCTTCACTGTGAAATACTTCCTATCTAAAGTTATCAAACTTACTCGTAATACTATTCGTTTTGACTCATCTTTCTCACTCTCGAGAAGCAAATGATGTACAGAGTGTTCCTGTGGCAACATTCTAGTGTTCTCCAAACATAAAGGTTCACGATTGGCCTTACATATTTTTTCAACATAGTGTGTTTCGGCGAGGAATTGTTGTTTAATGCCCCTAGAAACAAATTGCTCTATGTTTACTCAGCAAGCCTATTCGGCTTGACGATGTTAGGCTTTAGCTACTGTTCGTGACCTCAGGTCTGGACTACTGTTCCTTGATTATACGAGCATGACAGAATCATGACATTTATTAAAAACAGAATTCCTATATTGCCTTCATTACGTCTGCAAGTTGTCTACTATTTTGTGTCCCTGCGAGTGCTTATGCCAATTTCATTACGTTCTCTGGGAAGCTAAAGAAGGCAAAAACACAACGCGTTTGATCCACTGTTTTTTTAAACAACACTCACTAATAATTTTTTACTTGATTAGTGCATGTCCCACTTGATATAAAAGAAGAGCATGACGTATTTAAACTGTTTACAAAGCATGATAGTATACCAAACCTACTAAATAAACTATTTGATTCAGTTTCAAACTGTGTACTTACTGCTCAACGTGTGTGAATCCAAGTCTAGGAACGAGGAATAATGGGCAGGCTATTTATTACCTAATTACCTTCCATTTACAGACATGCTAAATTTGAGCTGGTTTTTACCCTACCGGTCAAAACGACAATCATATGGCACACAATGCAAACGCAGTTTGTGGTTATGCTCCGTTTAATTGAGCATGGAACTAAACCACACGATAGCTTCACGATGGCACTCTTCTCCTGAAACCAACTGCATGGTATTGCAATCACGTGTCAGATTAGCGCCTTCCACAAAATTTGTTGCATTGACGTGAGGACGAAAGCATAGTATTGTACTCAACGTAGTAGTTTTTTTTTCTGCACAGGCTTACCGACTACGTCAGCATTGTACCAGCCTAAAAATAAACCTACAGCTTTTAATGAGGTGCCAGCTCGTAATAAGATTCCCTGCCACATGACGCCAACAGGCAGAATAGTGTTCCACACTCGCCATCATGGGTGTACCAATTACGCTGACTGACGCTCCCGCGTTCAAATGCACATATATACCCCGTGAAGTGGACTGTGGGGTGATCGCCGCTGTAGCTCAGTTGGTAGAGCATAGGACGTGTTATTTGAAAGTTGCAGGTCCGGTCCCTGCCAGCGGCAAGTCATCTCGCCGCCCATTTTTTTTTTTTGTCACAATAACTCATTTACATTACAATTAAGCCACATAACAACATCCCATATACTTTCATACACTTTCTGTCAACAGACCTTATACGTTTTTATTTATACCAAGTCAAACAAAGAAAAACGAGCCCTAAATTTCCGCTTTTTCCTGCGGCAGGACAAAACATTAAACCCGAACCAAAAACGTCACATGTGCGTTGAAGTGCGCAAGCTAGTACACGAGGTACTTTAGCCTCCAACCTAACCACTGTAGATAAAAAATTTCTAAAAATAAATAGTGGTCACAAGTGTCCCCTGGGGTCCCCCGCTACGGAACGAAGGAAGGAAAGAAGTAACAAAAAGGAGAAGGCTGGGAGGTTAACCAGAAGGACATCCGGTTGGCTACCCTACACTGGGAGATTAGGGAAGGGAACAAGAGGTATGAGAAAGAAGGAAGCGAAGGAAAAGGAGAGACAGGACAGTAAAATGCACTGCAGCGAGTAGAACTCCACCCGCAAGTCAGAGGCATTCGCACAAAGCCCATCGCCCTCAAAAACACAAGAGGGCTTTCACCTACAGCGTGTCTCATGAACATACTCAGCCTGTAACATGCGAAAATCTTTGATTTTCATTTACTAAACGCAATTTTTGTGAAATTACAGAACATCACATAATACAATAGTATGTGCTACTGGGTGAGGTGGTGCACTGTCTAAGAATAAAAGTTGAGCCCCCCTCCCCTAACCCCCAAAAAAGTAAGAAAAAAAAACGAGACACAGCAGACAGGTAGAACGTCCGTGCCTGTCTACTTGCCTCCTGTGGCTCATCGTTTTTTTCTTTGCTAATGTGCGATAATAAAACATATCACATACGATCACCAAGTGCTACACTGATACGACACAACGAAGACACCGTGATCTGCTCTTTGAAGAGTATGCTGAACAGCGCGCCGCGGGAGCTTCCTCTCTTGTTGCCAGTGCCGCCATCTCGCAGTAGACGTCGGAACGAACGCTGCCGCGCGCCCGCAAAAGTGATTCAGCTCGCTTTTTTCCCTCGTCCATTGTGCTTGCATGCATCCTTGCGTGTGTTTAAACTTTTAATGATATCTGGAGTTTTACGTCCCAAAACCACGATATGAGTATGAGAGCCGTAGTGGGAGGCTCCGGAAATTTCGACTATCTGGTGTTCTTTAACGTGCACTGACATCACACATCACTGTGGCTCTACCATTTCTCCTCCATCGAACGCGACCGTTGGCCGGGATCAAAACCCGTGGCCTTTGAGTCAGCAACCGAGCACCTTAACACTGCCTCACTGCGGTGGCCTGCGTTAGACGTTCAAAGCATTTCTTTGCGACCCAATGGTACTTTGATCTATCTATCTATCTATCTATCTATCTATCTATCTCTATCTATCTATCTTCTATCTATCTCTGCCTGCCTGCCTGCCTGCCCTGCTGCCTGCCTGCCTGCCTGCCTGCCTGCCTGCCTGCCTGCCTCCTGCCTGCCTGCCTGCCCTGCCTGCCTGGCCTGCCTGCCTGCCTGCCTGCCTGCCTGCCTGCCTGCCCTGCCTGCCTGCCTGCCTGCCTGCCTGCCTGCCTGCCTGCCTGCCATGCCTGCCTGCCTGCCTGGCCTGCCTGCCTGCCAATGCCTGCCTGCCTGCCTGCCTGCCTGCCTGCCTGCCTGCCTGCCTGCCTGCCTGCCTGCCCTGCCTGCCCTGCCTGCCTGCCTGCCTGCCCTGCCCCTGCCTCCCCCTGCCTGCCTCTGCCTGCCTGCCTGCCTGCCTGCCTGCTGCCTGCCTGCTGCCTGCCTGCCTGCCTGCCTGCCGCCTGCCTGCCTGCCTGCCTGCCTGCCTGCCTGCCTGCCGGCCTGCCTGCTGCCTGCCTGCCTGCCTGCCTGCCTGCCTGCCTTGCCCTGCCTGCCTGCCTGCCTGCCTGCCCTGCTGCCTGCCTGCCTGCCTGCCTGCCTGCCTGCCTGCCTGCCTGCCTGCCTGCCTGCCTGCCTGCCTGCCTGCAGCTGCCTGCCTGCCTGCCTGCCTGCCTGCCTGCCTGCCTGCCTGCCTGCCTGGTCACCGTGCTAACTGGTATAAATGAATTTGACATAGAAGGTTTGGAGTGTTTATGGCAACATGATCTATATGCCAAGCGCGTACGTCTTACACGTCATGTGTGGCCACAGCCGCATATTATTGTTCATGGTAAAGCGGAAAGCGCCACACGTAATCCAGAGTTTTATATTGTCACGGTGTCATGACGTGGATGAAGGAAGCAGACTGGAATTACAAAATGAAACTGCTTATTCGGCTGCACTTGTGGCCCGTAAATTGATGGTCAGATCACAGCGATGCTCACTGGCACTGATAGCGGCGAACAGAGCGTCGTCCGTCGATCAACTGACAAGTGGTGAGGTGCGTCGGCATTTATACACATACCATCGATTATTCTAGCGTATCGTTTACGGAGACGTAGATTTCCGAATTATCTGAAATGTTCGCGAAGTGGGCGTAATCTTAACAACGGGATCTACTCAGTCCCGAAGCTTCTCGAAGATGTGCACTGCAGGCACAGTTTGCTCTGAGAATCACTGACAGTAAAAACGGGGTGGTGACAAAACTTGTGGATCGAGGGAATGTGGCAATATTAACACAGGACAGCGAGAGCAAACACTGCAAACTTTAGAATATAGTTTGCATCGAGTAAACAAAAGAGAGACACTTGGCAATCATTGGCGATTTTAGTGGGATGTACTGCACAAACAATTGCAAATATACGCTCAACACGTTTGCTTGAATCCTCAGGAACGATGACAAGCGCTGCTAATATTTTGCTTCGATAAAAGCGACTTCTCCGCTGTTACGTCCGGCAGTGAGCTATCCTTAAGGCGCCAGTGTAGTAAGTGTGTCTGGTAAGCCCACAATGTGCACACAAGTCAAATTGCGCCAACAAGTGTATCGACCTAGTTGCCTAAAAGAGAGGCATGGGGCATGAGCTTGATTCCCTTAATGCATGACATCTGCTGGATTTTTTTTTCATTGTTGTGAGTATTCGCATGCTGTTCACTCCGCAGCATCAATGTTTTTGAGCCATCCACTGACGATTCCATCGTCATAAACTGCATGAGGCACTGTCAAACATAAAAAGTCGTTCAAATAAAAACAATAGTCACATGTTTATTGAAGCAATCGGAAAAGAAGCGTGGCTTTACAGACATATGACGACAATAAGATCAAGCTTTACGTCTTTGAGCAAACACCGACTAACACAAAATCATGTTCTCATGCAGAGTTACAAGTAGCCGTTGTGAATGCATTCGTTAGCCTAATGAAACCACTGCAAACCACTGCATGCCCTACAAGCCACTGCACGAAAAAGCGTAAGCCATTTGTTTAGTGCTGCTTTTCAAGGCGTTTTTCCCTATCGACACGAAGGAAGAAAGGAATGAAGCAATGAAAAGCAGAAGGCAGGGGGGTTAACCAGAAAGACATTCGGTTGGCTACCCTACACTGGGGGATTAGGGAACGGGACAAGAACAATGAGAAAGAGGAGAGAAGAGAAAAAAGGAGAGACTGACAGTAGTTTCACTGCAGCGTGTAGAATTCACCGCAAGTCAGGGGCGTTCACACAAACCCGTCTTTCTCAAGAAACACAGTAGGGATTTCACTGCCATGGGTCTGTCGAGGGATGTGGACCCGAAAATCAGTGTAAATTTAATGATAATGCGCGTACTCTTGTGGTTATGAGGAGGTGGGAATGTACAATATGAAGGTTTGGTGTAATCGGGAAACTGTGGAAACATTTTGAATTATGGTTAAGCCAAACACCCCGTTTTTGTCTAATGAAATGTTTCAATACGAATTTCAGCTTTTCTTTATATTCTAGTATTTTAAAGACAACCTACATGCACAAACAAGCTCAAATGGCGAAAAGGGGCAAGTACAAAGCGTGGTTTAAAACTCGGTTCAACAAGACTATGCCGAATATATGTTGTTGGTAGAAATAGCGAAACATAGAGGCAGCGTAACTACGGCAGCGAAAATAGGAAAAACAAGGATAGAAAAGAGCGATGACTTGATGTAATAGCGAAGTTGGTGGTTTCCGCCCCGGAAAATCTATCAAAGCTTTGTAAGTTTGTGAATCATTCAGCTGTAGATAGATTAAGATGCTCTGTGAAACACAGAACGAACTTTGTACATTGTGCTGTTGGTGTAGTACATCTTATTTCCGCTATCCTGCGGTAAGGTATACCTAGGGCAAACCAGAAGATGCTTGAATGACTGTTTAAAAGAGTTAAAATAAGATTGTGCACAATACGGTTCAAGGACACCTCGGAATCCACTGCCGAGACTGTGGGTGCGTGCCCCTGTTCGAGCGTTGCGATGTGATAGGCAAGCACCTATCGCAGGTCGCGCGCGAGATAAGCTAAGCATATATCACATAAGTAAGTTTGGTGGTACATCTGTAAGTTCTCAATCAGTTGCGCTGTTGCAAAAAGAGATTGCGTATCTCGGTCATTTTCAAGCTGTGTCTTTGTTTTCAGGGCAATCAACAATTAAGAGATGAGTTTTGCTGACATTGTATCGCAGTGGTTGCTAAACAGCACCCTTCCACGCATGCCCATTCTCCTCTTTTCCGCCTAATGTACACTACTTCCGCTATTAAACCATTGTTAAAAGACAGTGTTTTTTCTATCCTTGTTTTTTCGCTTCCGTAGTTACGCTGTAACTACTTCTATAGGTAGCGCTGTTCGCACCTTGAGTTATGTCCTGCCAGCTTGCCCAAGTTTCCACGCTTCATAGCTCCGAATCTACAGACAGTTTCAAGATTGCAAGCGTTGTACCCCAGAAAACTTCCATTACCAGCTCTTTTACCAGCTCCTAACATAAAATTGAAAGCACTTTATGAAGTTTCTTTTAAATGTAACAAATGTCTCTCTTTAGAAGTTTTCCGATAAAAGAAACATGCGTGAAGTTCCATGGAATTTCTTATGTAGCTCAAAACAACATTTATTTGAATATATCTTGCCAAATAAAGAAAAAGAAAGTGTAGAGAATCAGCGGGCTATTTTAAAGCTTTCCTTGATTGGTTGATTTGTAGAATTTAACGGTCAAAAACCACCGTATGATTATGAAAGACGGCGTAGTGAAGGGCTCCAGAAATTTCGACCACCTGGGGTTCTTTAACGTGCACCCAAATCTGAGCACACAGGCCGAGAACATTTCCGCCTCCATCGGAAATGCAGCCGTTGCAGCCGGGATTCTTGCTCTTCTTGCCCAAAGATGCTATTAGGGCACACCGGTGAACAAAACCGGATGTCGTCAAGGGGCTGTGTTTTTAAACAGCGAAAGGGTCTATTGTTTGCTTGCCAAAAAAGACAGAGTGCATCGCGCGTGCTTGTGTGTGTGCGTGTGTGTAAACATCTGTGTAAAACACCAAAAACATCTGTGTAAAACATCTGTCTAAAACACCAATTTTATGTGTACATCGATTAAGCATATTACAGCACAATACATGATCACCTTCGCCGTCCGTCTGTCCATTCGTCCATGCGTCCACCCATCCGTGCATCCGACCTTGCATCTGTCCGTTCGTGCGTACATCTGTCTATCCATCCGTTCGTCCATCTCTACGTCATTTATATTAATCCGCGATTCAACGTGGACATTATGGACCTTATAAGATCTAGCTTCACACACTCGTCATCATTGACTGCGTGTATTTTTTTCCCACCTGCTGAACTATTTCATCAAGTCACACTTCAGGATAGTATCTTAAATCTCTTCCCTATACATGGAATACTGATAACTTCATTCTTTATTATGTTGGCTCAGTGGTCTGTGTTTATTAGCTACTCGACAAAATTATCAGTGATGTCTTCAATGATACTTGCATAAATAGCTTATCCCGAGAAAGCGAGCCGAAGTCATACACCTCATGCGAAAGGGCACAACCTTGGTCCAGTATCGGCGCAAATCATGCGCTGGATATCCGCAATTCTTCATAGCGCGCGTTGCTAGTAAAGAACGTGGCCACAAGCGAACACACAAATGAAAAAAAAACTAGATTTTTTTTATCAGGACACCTTTACGAGATGTCTTTGTCTGCGCCATATCGACTTATTACCCGCAATTTTCTCTCACGTTTCCTCGTCCTTTCCAAAACGCCCCCACGCTCCAAGAGGGGAAACGGATCTGAACTCGTTTTGAAATAAGCTGTTCTAATAACAACTCAAGACATCGATTAAAAAAGCGTTGATTTAAACACCATGTTGTGAAGAATTGCAAAGTAATATCTCAATATACCACTTCGCCAAGTTCCACTTACGGGACAGTGAGAATAAAAAATAACGTTCTGGTCTAATAATTATAATTTAATTGTTGGGGTTTAACGTCCCGAAACCACCATATGATTATGCGAGACTCCGTAGTGGAGGCTTCCAAAAAATTTTGACCACTTGTGGGTTTTTTTTTAAACGTGCACCTCAATCTAAGCACACGGGCATCAAGCATTTTCGCCTCTACCAAAAATGGGGCCGCCGCGGCCAGGATCTGCGGGTCAGCAGCCACGTACCTTAGCCACTAGACCACCATGGGGTTACGTTCCAGTGTGTGGGGTGTATGCATGAAGTTCTCTTACGCTGAGATAGCAGAGTAGCATTTGCTTGCCGCCCCGCCGCGGTGGTCTAGTGGCTAAGGTACTCGGCTGCTGACCCGCAGGGCGCGGGTTCGAATCCCGGCTGCGGCGGCTGCATTTCCGATGGAGGCGGAAATGTTGTAGGCCCGTGTGCTCAGATTTGGGTGCACGTTAAAGAACCCCAGGTGGTCTAAATTTTCGGAGTCCTCCACTACGGCGTCTCTCATAATCATATAGTGGTTTTGGGACGTTAAACTCCACATATCAATCAAATCAAGCATTTGCTTGCCGCGTGTTTGTTTTGACGACGCTGCCGATTCACAGATGCGTGTTATAAATAGTTGAGCTTAAAGTTGTCGTGCAGCCCTCACGGCCTTCACTGTTCGCCATGACTGGTACAGGCCCACAGTGGCAGCGTTGCAACATAGAGCTGTGTTTTTGGGAGCTTTCTCAAAACAAGTACACTATATTGGCTACACTACACGACAAGTTTGAGATCCGTAAAAGCAACTAATACAGCCTTGGCAACTGCTTGGGCTTTTTAAAAAAGGAAATTTCGAAACTAAACACAAGGAGCGCGAAATTGTGTACATAAAAATAAATAAAAAGGAAGACAGAATGCCGACCGAGAACCACGTGCGATTGAAGCTTGCTGCCGGGGCGAATCGCGCCGCGCACTGACGCTACCAGCATCCATCAAGCAAGAGCCGCACAGTGTTGTAATTACTCCCTCGACGCCATGTGTATTATGACCACAGAGCATCTTTATAAAGCGCTTGATATTCAAATTATCTTTTTTTTTTCATTTTTACCATCGCTTGCGTTTATCGAGCGCATGCACGCTTGGTTCGCATTTTTTGCTCCTGACTGGGCGCAACATCTGTCACCGTTTTGCCGCCGCCGGCTGACGCTCTGTAATTACACAAAGTCAGCGCACACAGTAATCGACTTTGACGAACAGGGGTCGTCGCAGACACGGGGCAGTGCGTGTTTGCGACCCGTAACGCCTTGAAGCGCTCGAGCGAAACTCTAAACTGACGTCGCGACACAACGATGCAAGTGTTGTGTGGAGAACACGGGAAAGGCTCAAGAAGACAACAACATTGGTTCCAACAGGAAGTAAGTGCACTTACAAAACCAAAGAAAAAAACGCAAGCGTTCATTCCTCCTTTCGACAGCGCTGTAAAAATGTGTGCGAGCTCAGAAGATGCATAAACACAGAAAAGAAAGAATTAAAATAAGTGTGTGTATGTGCTTGCGGACGACGGAGAAAAGGGAGGGGGGGGGGATCGGGAAGCACCCCGCAGTGGGGTGGCGTCAGGGCCGACGAAAATTTCCCAAAGAGGACAGCCCTCGTTGCTTGAGTGATTTTAATGAGCCGCTGACAAAGAGGATTAAAAGTGTTAATTTGTAAGACGTCACCCCAGGTTTTGAGTATTTTCTCCGCTAAATTTTCAGGGGAGCCGCGCCACATGGCGGAAGCGATACAGACCCAAAAAGAAGCCGGCGGCCGTCGCGAGCATGAAGGGAGCGCACTTCTTGTTTCGCGACAAGCTTGCAGGTTACTTACTCTCCCGCTCGCTTTGTCTTGCCTGTGGCAATTTTTTTTTCTTGCTCACGTTTTTCTATTGCCCGTTGGTGGACGTCTATGTGTCTGTCTTGGGCCGGCACCTTGGGGAGGTCCGTTTTCACAGATTATGTCGGTTAGCAGTCGCTCGAAACTTTGGCTGTTCTGAAGGAGATAACGGCGCCTGGGGCCGTCACAACGCCGTCAGTTCCGCACCGGTGACAGACCTTTTAAATGAAGCGCAAGAAAATAAGAGGCCGTTATATTTAGCGCGCTCCAGTGGGGCCCGTATGGAGGTTGTTTCGTTAGCTCGCCAGAAAGCGTCAACGAGCCATTCGCGCCTGCTCGGGTGGCACGAGTTGAAGGGGAAGGGGCAGCGGTACAGAAGGGACTACGTGTTATCATGTTCATTTGTTTTTTTTTTGTTCCGCATGGGCCAAGGGGTCCGGTCGGTAAGCCTTGTCGGGTTCTAGCACTGATCTACTGCAGCCGTACTTACTAGACAGGGTGGCCCATGGAATTTGAGCCAAGAATTTGAATGTGAAA
The DNA here is from genome assembly GCA_013436015.1 of Rhipicephalus annulatus. Taxonomy (NCBI): domain Eukaryota; kingdom Metazoa; phylum Arthropoda; class Arachnida; order Ixodida; family Ixodidae; genus Rhipicephalus; species Rhipicephalus annulatus. The sequence goes on along the minus strand of WOVY01012763.1, from coordinate 287,953 downwards.
GGCACTTAGGAGGCGAACTGAACCAAATGCATACTACTCGCACTAGCCTGTAGGTACTAAGGCTATTTTTATTTCTACGCATACTTACTAATTAATAATTCTTACTTACCTATTTTTCAAGTTATGGCTTGGAAACCCAAAGTATGAACACTGAGATGTAGAGCACTTTCAGAAACCACCGACTAAATTGTTTCCTGTACGATACGTCTCTCGCTGTAATTTTTTTTCACGTTGTAAGGAAAGCCCGCAAAACGTGAAAAGAAGCCGTGTGACGGACCGCAAGCGCACTGCTATAGTGCTGCTATAGGCTCTCTTTACTACGCGGAAAAAGTAACAGCGCTAGACGTATCGCACAGGAAACAATTTTGTTGGTGGTTTCTTAAAAATGCTGTACATCTCAGTGTTCATATTTTGGGTTTCCAGCCCATACCAAGAAATAAGTAATTAAGAATTATTAAATAATTTCTATGGGAAGAAATAAAAAATAGCATGAGTACCTACAAGCTAGAGCGAGTAGTGCGCGCTTGGTTCAATTCTCCACTGAAGTGTTTTTCATTTTTTAATTACTGGCTCAAGTTATGTGGGACACCCTGTACACCACCCCTTGGTGTTTCTAATGCTTGTCCATAGAGAGCATACCGAAGGCCTGAGCGTCGTATTTTTTTGTTTTCTTTGTCTTGATTAGCCTAACCCACTCGTGGTGTATCGCTGCCCAAGTGGTCGCGCAGCCATAGTCCCTGCCAGTGTGTGCAAAAACGACAATAATTTTGTTATTTTTTGAAACGGTTAACACAGTCGTGTGCTTGTCGTTCGCAGGAATGACATCCCTGCAGGTAACCTGATGCAAAGACACAAGTGCTATCGGAAACAGCGGTAGCTGCACCGACAGATTTGACGACGAGGAGACGTTGAACAGATATTATCGTCCTAATGCACAGGCCTGCGCTCCCTCCGTCCTCGTCTTAATCTACTGCTTGTGAACACAGCTCGTGCGATCATTTTTCCCTTGTGTGATGCAATAACCTTGATGGGCAATAAATCGAGTAAAGATAAAAAGAAAGAGAGAGAAAAAGAATCGAAGAGAAAGAAATAGTTAACTAAAGAGAAAAAAAGGACAGATCAAGAAAGAAAAAGAAAGAGGAAAAGCGACACAATCAAAGAAAGCGAAGGAAAGAAATAGAGAGAAAAGATAAAATTGTTTGCAATATATATATATATATATATATATATATATATATATATATATATATATATATAGATGAAATAGATGATCAGAGTTTCTTACGGCTACCGTAATAAAAGTTATAAACTTTGAAGATAGTGCAGTATAGGAAACAAAACAATAAAATATTTATTTAATCCTAACAGTTTCGGCTGGTGGACCAGCCTTCTTCGGAGGATGTAAGTGAAATGATACAAGTTCCCGTAGCAGAGGGTCACCCTCACAGTTTAAAGACCCTCAAAAAAAAGGGTCTTTAAGCTGTGAGGGTGACCCTCTGCTACGGGAACTTGTATCATTTCACTTACATCCTCCGAAGAAGGCTGGTCCACCAGCCGAAACTGTTAGGATTAAATAAATATTTTATTGTTTTGTTTCCTATACTGCACTATTTTTCGACGTTTATAACTATATATATATATATATATATATATATATATATATATATATATATATATATATATATATATATATATATATATATATATATATATATATATATATATATATATATATATATATATATATATATATATATATATATATATATATATATATATATATAACTCATTGCAATATATATTGCAATGAGTTAGGGCCTGCAGCAGTTGATAAATATGACATGTTAATTTTATTATGAATATCAAGGCCGTGTGAGCGAAATGGAGCTGGGTGTATGAACAAGGAATTAAGTGTAGAATTATGGTAGTACATTTTGTGAAAAAGAAAAAAATGCAAAATCGCTTTCTACGGGTTGCTAAGGAAAGAAGATTAACAGTAGCTTTAATGTTTGTGACACTAGCATTGCGATTATAATTTGGTGCAATAAAGCGAACAGAGCAAGCACATCGATTTTGCACTGCCCCAATGCTTTGTGTTAATGTAGAGCTATGCGGGTCTCAGACAGATCAGGCGTATTCTAGCTAAGGACAGATGTTGGTAGTGTAAAGCAATAGTTTCGGTGACAGTGGGGCAAGATAGAAGTTTCTCTTTAGGTAACTTAAGTTTTATTCGCTTTATCTATTATGTAGTGAACGTGATGTTTCCATGAGAGGTTACCACATGCATATATGAACACCAATGAACACCAAAGTAGCGCTAAAATGCTGTGGATTCCAATGGAGTATTGTCAAGAGAGTAGGAAGGAGAGGTAACATAGCAACATTTAGCTACATGCATGTGTCACGTGTGGCACCACTGTGACTTTATCTAGATCGTTTTGTAATGATCTCACATCTGAATCACTGGTTATTTTTTTGGTAAATGATACAGTAGTCTACAAATAAACAAGCTTGGGAAGAAACGTTAGTAGGTAAGTCATTTATATAAATAAAAATTGCAAGGGGCCAAGGATCGTTCCTTGGGGTACGCCGCAATCAACTTGTTCCTATGAAGAGTCAAAACCATTGGCTGTATAGCACTGCATGGAGCAGGAAAGAAATTATCAAATCTAAGCGAGCACTTGAGGGTCAATATTAATAGCATTTAGTTCTTATAGCAGTAATGAATGAGTAACTTTATTGAAAGCTTCGGCAAAATCTAAAACAATTTAATCTACAATGAAACCAGAGTCAAAATATACATGCAAGTTGTTTGTGAAAGTGATTAGTTCGGTCTCACACGAGAATAATTTTCGGAAGCCATGTTGTGAGGTCTAGAAGAAGCTGTTATCCCCTAGATAATGGACAAGATCTGTGAAGATGATGTGCTCAAATATTTTACATAAAACTGACGTAAGTGAAATAGATCGAAAGTTTAAAGGATCTCTCTTTTATTTCTGGATTTGAAAATTTATACAATGTTATTTAGTTTTCAATATTCTGGTAAAGAACCACAATCATGAGTAATAACGCATAATAATTGGAAAAGATACACTCTAAAATAAATCAACATTTTCCTTTCGTATTTTTCAGCAATTTTGTGTTGATCTGCTCTGTCCTACAAGTGTAACTTTGTTTTAGCCTGTCAATTATATGTGCCATTCCTACAAAATCAAGTAAAATTGAGTCCATTGGAAGATAGCTGAATCGGGAAAACGTAAGTTTCCATTGGTTTTCGCAGATGAAAATGGTTTAACGAATGTATCATTCAACACCTCGGCATTAAGGGATGTTGCCATGAGGTCACCAGATGTATACGATAGCGTTATTTTATGGTCACTGTCGTTTTTTAGCGCATTTCAAAAGCATTCCGGGTTAGTGTTGAACATGTTTGGAAGAGTGCCGTAATAAATAATGAGAACACGCTACACTTGAAAGCGGAAATGTATGACGGAGCATCTGTTTTGTACGCTTACCAATCGGGCGCTTTTTGAGACAGCTTCGCCCTTCCAAATAATTGATTGATTCATATGTGGGGTTTAACGTCCCAAATCCATCATATGATTATGAGAGACGCCGTGGTAGAGGGCTCCGAAAATTTCGACCACCTGGGTTTCTTTAACGTGCACCCAAATCTGAGCACATGGGCCTACAACATTTCCGCCTCCATCGGAAATGCACCCACCGCAGCCGGGATTCGATCCCGTGACCTGCGGGTCAGCAGCCGAGTACCTTAGCCACTAGACCACTGCGATGGGGCTGCCCTTCCAAATACACGTTTCTTATTGTTAAAAAGTCGGTTGAGGTACCTATCGTACCAGGGTTCCATAATGTGGAAGAATATACGACGAATTGGCAGATATTTCTGAGCTTGTTTTAAAACAGCAGATTTAAACATATTCTAATTGCTGTGTACTGAGTGCTTGAATACACCAAAGCATGAAGGAATCATTCAAGTTCTTCATTGATAGCATTGTAGTTAGCTTTCCCGTAATATTTGGTAGTTTTGAACCGTCTGCGTCTTTTTTAATTTGTTATAATAAGACAAAGTCAAGATGTCGAGGTCACTAAGGCCAGTCAAATGTTATCGAAGGAACAGTGTCACAAACTAACATCAGAACTAGGTCTAAAAGGAACGATGAACGTTGTGTGACGCGTGTGGGCGAAACGACTAACTGCGATATAGTGAAGTCGACGCGAAGAGAAAGGAAAGGAGTGAAAGAAGGAAAATGGAAGAGGGGAAATGTGACGTAAGATCTCGTAGCGGTTTTCAAGTGATGTCATATCCCTTGCCACCAGTCACGTGATACGTTTTCGTCAAAAGCATGTATTACGAGGGACTTAAAATCACGCGTCAATTGTTGCCTGAAATACAGCCACGAGGAAAATCACGGAACACTAGTCAAGTGACTCCAACAAAACATATGTCTTGGGGCTTGGCGGGACCAAGTCACGTGGCTAGTGTGACGGGGCAAGGACTAAGGCTTCGAAAGACAGCTTCTTTCTCGGTAGTCCAAACACTGGCTCCTCTGTTCGTTCCAGGCTTGCACTTTACTAGTGGAAATGCCACCAAATATTTTTCTCGCAATTTATAGTAAACGATCTAAACACTTAAGCGTACTAGCTTGAAAATTAGCCATTGCGAGATACTACTGTGACTCAATGTTATGTCTGATTTGAAAGTTGTAAGCCAGTGCAGTGTATACAGGAATGCTTTGACGTATACCCCTTTATTTGAAGTAGGTAGAATAGAGATAAAAGCAAAATAATAAACTTTATCGGCACAACTTGTGGTGGACGAAGAAGACACTGACATCAGAAAGACGACGGGACGATGTGCATTATCCTGTCGTCGTTTTTCTTATGTCCGTGTTTGTTTTGTTTTTTTTTTTCGTGCGCCGTAAGTTTTCACGATATATCACGACCAACAAGCACATTCCTACATCCTTTCAAGAATCTCTCCTAGTAAGTGGAACCAGGTGCAAAGTCAGACGACTAAAAGTGCATTGAAATGTCATTTAAGATCGAAGGAGGCAATTTGGCGCGTCAACGTTGATAGGGGGTCGGCCAGATCAAAATCGAAGCGAATCATAAGGCATGCGAAGAGCACGCATGTACCCCCCCCCCCCCCAAAAACAAAAATAAAGCTTACGAGGCTTATCAAAGTTACAAAGACGTGCCCCGAAATCCCGTAGGGATGATACACCAGATTCCACATGAAGCATGTGTAATCGACGGGCCTTCTAGAGAACAAGCGATGCTCTTGTACAGCATCAGAACCGACTCCACATACACCTCGGCTGGCTTGGACATTGAAGGCTGTGTGATGGGCTTCCCCCCTCCGTGCTTTCTGTGGCGACATCGGCAACATCGGCGACATCGTGCATTTGATTTGATCTTGCCCATAGCTCGACAGGGAAAAAGAAGTGATGGTTCACAGCCTGCTAAGGGTTCGTCCTAGGCACCGGGCATTTGAAGATTTGACGCACCTGCGCCCACGAGGAGTGTTCAATGACTTCCGATTGCTTTCCTACGAAACACGGATCTGTTTAAAACCTGGTGGCATACCCTTACAACTCATGAGATGGTGGATCGCAACAATTTCCGGCTACATGCCGTGCTAACTTCCTCTGCTGCAATGCCAATACGAAGATCCCATGTGCGGTACTCTCTATGAAGCAACCACGTGCTGTTCTCTGAATCAACAGCGTAGGTGAATAAAGGCGACTTTTCTCTATTTGTCAATAATTCAGAGTTATCTTCAAGTGAAAGATCAAAACTTTCAAAAATTCTTAAAAGAAAGCTGATTTGTTCTTTTTATCAGGCTGCTTTAATTACACTGGTCACTCGTTTGTTGATCAATGATTTACTTGTTGCTTTCACACAGTGTTCACGAGTTATGTAACGCTTGTGTAGGCAACATGACCGGCATCTACTACCACTGCTGTGAGTGGAAAAGCTGGCCTCAAGGATTAGATTTTAGTACAAAAATAATCAAACAATTATTCGCAAATAAAGTTAAGTGGGAGCTGTAAGAACATCCTATTCGAAGAGCGAATATGAGAGCTCTGATTACACATGGGACAACTATTTCTTTTTGTTCGTTTTCGTTCCTTTTACCTTGTCACCTGCGCATTATAATGAGATAAACAGGTAAACTCTTAGCTGTCCAGTTTTATTTTTTGTTTTCATAGGCAGGTGAAGGTCGCACTGTATGTTTAACCATGTGAAAAAGTAGAAGTACCACAATTTCAAGCCCAAGGTTTGCGTCGGAGACCAAGCTTCTGCGTCTCGAGTTAATCGCCACTTCCCCCCCCCCCCCCTTGTACGGAGGGCGTTAAAGCTCTAAATTATACCACACGGATCAGGAGATGTTGACAGGAAGTCTCATAATGTGTTGTAACAAAACCGAATTGCTTGAGACCAGTAGGCGCACCCAACAGCTTTGAAAAGTGCCTTACTGTTGAACATATCTATTTGTTATCATAAGCGAGCATATGTTAAAGTGTGGAGTTACGGCGAATAACACCATAACCTTACGGTTTACACACATAGTTGACAACACGAATGATTCGTAGGCTGATTGAGTACGATAAAACTTGCCTGTCACAGAGACAATGATAAGAAAGTATACCGACGTATACGACAAGGATGGAGTGGTGCGCTGTGTAAGTCTTGGCAGTATAGGAATTTCCTTTCTCTTGGGCTGGACTTGTTGAGAAACTGGTCTTTGTTTCACGCGAAAAATCAGTGCGATCGACGGGACTTAGCATCAGTAGGGTGTGATTGATATGTGGGGTTTAACGTCCCAAAACCACCATTTGATTATGAGAGACGCCGTAGTGGAGGGCTCCGGAAATTTCGACCACCTGGGGTTCTTTAACGTGCACCCAAATCTGAGCACACGGGCCTACAACATTTCCGCCTCCATCGGAAATGCAGCCGCCACAGCCGGGATTCGAACCCGCGACCTGCGGGTCAGCAGCCGAGTACCTTAGCCATTAGACCACTGCGATGGGGCTGCCCTTCCAAATACACGTAGTAGGGTGTGGAAACAATATTGAGCCTTCTGCGATCTACCGGCCTTTGTGAAGGCCATGTAATTTAAAATCCCCTCGGGTTTCATCTTTCATATACATCTCTGTTTTTCGTCTGCAACCCCTATTTTCTCCACCCTAGCAAAATGTAGCAAACCAGAAACTCTTATTTGGTTAACCTCCCTGCCTTGCTTTTTTTCCTAATTAATGCACTATTCTCACCGATTTCACAAGAAATTTCATATTGACTTCCTTGTGTCTTTCTCCCGGCTTTGTGTCAACTTTTTGGACTAAAGATTTTTGCAAAAAGAAATTAATGCATAGATTATTCTTTACCTTGCCAGTACCAGTCTGGCTTTCACTAAAGATCAAAACTATCTTATCTAATAGACAGATGATAGAGTGTTGCCACTATCCACTGTTCCAATTTCTGGCTGACTCCATACATTGCTATTTATTTATTTATTTATTTATTTATTTATTTATTTATTTATTTATTTATTTATTTATTTATTTATTTGGCATATACTTTCGGAGGAACAGATCCACGTAGGATGGACACAACAGGCAACAATATGCCTGTATACATATTAGAAATAATTGTCATCATAATACGGTAAAAACTCACATGGTCCTTCTGCATTCACATCAGACGACTCAAATGCGACAACAATGTTATTCTTCTTCTCCGTTAGTGCATTCATTGCTGCACCCCTCCCCCTCCTCTAGCCTTCAAGCCCTCACTTGCTTTGGCAGTTACTCCGGAATCGCCATTGGTTCGTTGAAGTGGCGATGGCATGTGATGGCGCCACTATGGGACGCCATAGTGGCGTCATGACGACGACACAAAATTTGGGGGACATGTGATATCCTCACATGGTGGTGCTTACCTTTTTCACAACCCCGTTGTTGACACCGATGGGCCCTTTTTGCGTCTAATCAGGCATTTAAGGATTCACCTTAATAATAAAACAAGACTGAACAGTGGCTATGTAGGCAGTTCGTCATAACGTTCAGTCAGGTTATCCCAATCAGATACAGAACACGTGAAGATGGAAAACTTATTAATGCTAGCCCTAACAGAGTTAGTGAGGGTGTCTGGTAATGTACCGTACGTCTTGTAAGCTATGGGGAAAAAGGCATGTGCATGATCAGTAGCGAATATATTGTGTAGGAGGTAACATCAAAAAATTAAAAAGACATTTTTTTAAATACAGGATATTCAATGACGTCAGTATTCATGATTTTAGCTGGAAAATCAGTGTGCTTTAATTTATAATGAGTGAAACTCACAGCATCTCGCTAAATCATTCCTGTTGCTTAATATTGATTTTCGTAATCATGCCGAACGATAGAAGAATAATCAAAATTAGATTACATGAGTACGGAATGGCAAAAAGCTAAATTTAAAGAAGAGAACTTCAACGTTTAAATTTCATGCAACAATGCTTGCAGAAAGCCGTGGGCCCAATATTGCCAACATGCTGATCACAAGGGAAGTCATCCGTTGGGATTGTTCATAGATAACTCGCCATGTGTGTTTAGTAAATAAGATGTAGCGCTGCTGAGCTCACGGTCGGGCGTTTAATTTTTAGGAGCAGTGTTTCCGTGAGGGCGAAATGCAAAAATCATCCTTGCATTGACAGCTACGTGAATGTGTATACAGACGCACAGGTGGTCAAGATATATTGCAAATCCCTCACGATGGCGTGCCGCATAATTATGCCAAGGTTCTCAGGCTTAAACCCAGGTAATTTGAATAATTATGTACGACAAATGGTTAGCCTGTTTCAACGTAAAACATGCCATGATATTGCTAAAGTTGAAGGAACGTTCTTGAGATGTAAATATCAGCAGCCTTATCGATGATGGCACATCTCAATATCTGTGTACGACTTCGATACCATTAGCTTGATTCAAAGTTACTCAACTTGATCATGAACACTTGTCATTTCACGAGAAAACAACCCCAACTGCCAATGATGTTATGTCAGTTACATGATTGACTACAGTGTCAGCGACGTTAATATACAGTAAAACAAGGTTATAAGGACCGTTTCGGGAGGTACACAGATGGTAAGAATAATTATACACGTAATATAAACAAACTCTGTTCAGTTATGAAGATAATTTGAAATAGACGACATTATTTATTACCTTACCAAGACATTTTGCTCGCAAACCTATTATAAGGTTGCACTTTTTTTTCATTACTAGGAATACATGCGGCAAATGAATCGACTACGGTAACCTAATAAATAATGGTAGAATTTCTTTCTAAATATATGTTGCAGACTCGTTGGCATTGATTTTTCGTCCCACGATATCTATTATGTAACCTTTGGAAGAGACCTCGTGCATCTCTACCAGGCATCTTCTATGAAATGCTTCTTTACCTATTGCAAAGCATCGCATTATCCTGCAACTCATTTGTGTACCGACGTTCTGTGCCTAGAGCACATGTGAAATTCTGTTTTTAATTATACGGTAAAAATGACTGCATATGTCTGATGTGAAATGAGGTTTCACGCATCACGTGTGGCCTGAGTGAAACAATTCAATAAAGTTTAGCTTAACGTGTATAACCAAAAAACATGCGTGTCTGATCTGATGCATTTTTTTAACTAAGATAGGTGCTTTACTTTACAATATATGTAAGCGGACTTTTAAGAAAATACTGTATAATGCAAACTTTTGTAAAAGGCGCCCGACCATTGGCGAGAATAACTTACCAACAAAGACAAAAAGATGCTGGATTTCAGTCCTCAGGTCACAGATATCCCATCTCACATGAATAGTTGGGGTACACGTTACCGAACATCAAGTGGTCGAAATTTCCGGACTCCTCCACTACGGCGTCTCTCATAATCATATAGTGGTTTTGGGACGTTGAACCCCACATATCAATCAGCATGAATAATTGCATGAAGAAGAGAACTACCAAGAAAAAAAGTACAATCTAATCAAGGTGATCTCGAATGTTAGTCGTTTTAGGAATATTTGACTGCATAGTAAAAGCAAAACAAAGCCTGACCCTATAGGCATGTTACGCGGAGGGCTTACTTTAGCGCACGTCGCTCCAGATCGTATGTGTTCCAGATCGTATCATACTTTTATGAGTTAGAAACAACTGGCACGAGCCTACCGCCAATTTATCACAGCCAGGAGATAAAGGAACACTGTGGCCTGCTAGATATTTTTGTGTCGTTCTTTTTGTTTGTTTGTTTTGAATGTTACCGAATAGTTGTAAATACACCCATGATATTAGAGGACGTCACTGTCAAGCTCTTTCAGTACTGTATGCTGCCACACAAGTGTAGTCTCTTGAATAAAAATTCACTCGTGTAAATGCAGCCCATACAAGAACAGGTCTATGGCTGAATTCCTTTATCACGCCTACAACCTATATGTGGTAGAAATCAGCTTTACTTAAATGATTTCACTCTCTATTTAAATATAGTAACTATTTCTACTCTATCTCCTGTAAGCAATGTAGTGATCTTTTTTTTTGCCCTATATTTCAGTACGTTTTCTAATGGGTATGCATCAGTAGGGGGAACCCATTCCGCTGAGGCAGCGGGGCTGTGCAGCTATGAAGCGTTCAGAAACGTATATGAGTGCATCAGAATCCCACATGCAGTGACACGTGATGCAATGGCACGACAGAGAACTTGTTCAAATAGGTATCAGTAAGTTCAGTGTCCCCCTTCACCACGTAAGTTCTGATTGATTCGATTTGTGGGGTTTAACGTCTCAAAACCACTATTTGATTATGAGAGACGCCGTAGTGGAGGGCTCCGGAAATTTTGACCACCTGGGGTTCTTTAACGTGCACCCAAATCTGAGTACACGGGCCTACAACATTTCCGCCTCCATCGGAAATGCAGCCGCCACAGCCGGGATTTGAACCCGCGACCTGCGGGTCAGCAGCCGAGTACCTTAGCCACTAGACCACCGTGGCGGGGCACCACGTAAGTTCTGAACCAGCAAAAGACAATACGAGCTCAGTGCCAGGCGAGTGAGGAAAGACTGCTTTCGTCAATACTTTCTGCAATCATTCGCGAACAGGTAAATAAATTAACTTTGGCATCCTGTAGGACGTTAACGGGCCCTCCTACCGAGAAGTGTTTCGCCTCAGCTGCTCTGAACAGAGGTTCTCGACACCAAAGCGATCGAAGCTCGTTGGGCTTTGGCGTCTCAACTAAGGCTCCTCCTACGCTGTGCCCTTCAAGCTGCTGGCACCTGCTGGTTGCGCATTCAGCGCACCATCTTCCGCACCTGTTCCGGAACGGCATCCTCCAATCAGCTCGCCGCATTTGTCTCCGCCGGGACCAATCGAAAGCCCCCTTCGCACTTTCGTCGGAGCTCTCCTCACCTTTGGAAGGCCCCGCACGATATTAATTCTTAAGAGCGCTCGAACTTGCTTAATCAGTCTCGACGCCTGCAGCCCGGAGTCACTAAGTATAGCCTGGCAGCGAGTGCCAGCCACCGTCTGGGGACGAGTAACGACGCCACGTGACCAAACGCGCTTTGGCGGCAGCGCCACGCGATGCAAGAAACGAGACTGTTCCCGTTTAAACTATTAAAAATCCATTAGCCTGCGGGTACTTCGCGAACCAATTTTTCACAGTTAAGAGACGCGCGTCAGGGCGACCCGTCTTGCCGTGCGTCTATGCGAGCCGCGGCCCTGGCAAGTGGCAAATGCGTCTGCCGATACCAGCGCTAGTGGCTCCATCCAAATGGCCCGCTTCTGACGTAAGAGATGCGTGCTATCTTCGCGAGATTAAAGCCGCGGGCGTGCGCGGAGCGGATGCGCCGACAGGAAGGGGACGTACACCGCGATGAGCAGCCGTAATGGGAACCCGGCGAGCACAAATAGCAGCCACCGCGGTCCTGTCTGCTGCCGATGGGAGGCTGTCGCTCTAGCAGCGCGGATGATGAGCCCCGTCGGCAAATTGCAAATCTCCGGCTGGTGAGAACTTCGGCTATCGGCCCAGGTATAGGTGATAATCATGAGCCGAAACACGCGCTCGTGTTTCAACGGAAAGAGATCCGCCAGCACGCGCAAAATGCTCCCTGGTCGTGGTTAATCAAGCGTTTTTATGCTGCGCTCGGTCGGTAGATACGCCGCTTCAAAAAGGAGTGATGACGGCATACGTTAAGCTTACAGAAATGTGCTTACCTAGACGTGCGCTGCGTGCAAGTTCTTTAGACGAACATTCCAAAGTAGCGCAGGGATTGCGCTATTTCTTTCCTATTCGGGTTTATGAGAGGACGTGCAATGACTATCGGTAGTATTTAGGGGCCATTCACGGAGCAGAATCACGTGTCAAGCACTATTTGCAGATATCTTTCTGAAATATGTCTACACGGAGCCTCATATTCACTGACTTTTCTGCATACATGCGAAGTTTTCATACACTGACATACATGCGAAGTAGTTTCATTCAGATGGCATAATAAGCACCACCTCATTTTCTTGCTCTCTCCACCTTATTTACTGTTCTTTCGCTTATTTCGTCGTTGGCTTCACATACGCTGTGATGTTCAAACATTCATCACTCCAAATTGCACTATGGCTGTAGACGCAAAAGAAAATGTAGTAATTGCAAAAAAAAAAAATTCGGATCATCAGCAAAGGCAAGGAGCACTGCTCGTAAGAACATCAGCGGGGTCCCAACTTCTGTTAACGAACTATAGCTAATATAAGGCACACTGGCACAGTCACATGGAGCCCAACATTGGTCAGTGTTGTTTGAAACTGCACGAGCGACTTGGTGTGGGTAGCCCTGTAGCACTGGGCAAAAAAAAAATATTCCGAGAAAGAAGAGAAATATATGCTGAGACGTGTGTTCTCGAACAACACACACTCTGTTCGTTAGCCAACAGTTGGCATACATCTTTCCCATCAAAATATGTGTCAGACGTGCTTGCGGAGTGTCTGTTTGAGTTAGTAACTCTGGGATCATACAGAGCACTGGCTCATGTCACAGCCCTAAAACGCTGTAGGGGAGTTCATTGCAACGCATCTAACTATATATAGGCGAGGATTCTAATCAGTGTTCATGTCATACTTTTGGGAACGATGCAGAGTGTACGTAATGAAAGTATAGTTCAGGGAGGCCCTTATGGTTCGTTTCACGAAGCCTTCCACCACCAGGGGCCCTACCGCACTTTTTGAGAACGGTCAGTAAAGGCTGCCGATCGAAAATCGAGACTCGTGAGAACATGCGGACCAATTAACATAGTGCATCCTATGGCCTGTACATTAATCAGTTCTCAAAGTCAGAAATAGCTCCCTTTTTATTCGACAAAGTCTGCCCTTAAAAGCAACTGATAGCGCCATAAACCCAAAGTCCACTGCCATTGGCTGATTTGAGCGTCGTGAGCTGCATAGTCACCGCGCCCACCTCGGGATGCCATGACGTGTCCGCGTACTCACTGGTGATCACTGTTAAAGCAAGCCGCGCGTTCGCAGGAACATGCTCGAGGTCGTGCCGCGCGCATATGAAAAGGACGTAGCTTCTTGACCCCCTTGCACCTCCCAACCCCCTGCGTAGCTTTCATCTAACTTCACTTCTACTTGATGGATTTTTATGAAAGCGTTTACTGCAGTCAATTTATGAGCCAATAAACTCCTTTGATTAGGTCATTTGAAGATTACTTGGCAACGTTTTAGGGCTCCATTACACACCTTCTAGGTTATCAAAAAAGTGCAACTCACGCAAAGTCACTCAAGAAATGTATCCTCAGTTTTGTACTCAGTCGTACTCAGACTCACCAAACCATTACTCACTCACACTGAATCTCATCGCTCGATCTGAGTCTGAGTGATTCCGAGTGAGTCGACTCACAAGTGAGTTCACCGACCAATGCACCCTACCACACGTAACCCACATTTCTTTTTATTTCTAAAGAAGCAAAAAATAAGAGGAAAAAAACTATAGCGATACAGTGCAGCGTGGAGCAAACACGTGTGGACAAAGATGTTTACAAATTTTTTTCTTTTTTTTTTGCTGAGGTGGTCACGCGAAGCACCCTTCTTGGTGTGGAGATATACTGGCTAAAAAGATTCCTGGAAAAAATTTCAACTGCTGTTACAAAACTTGTCACAATTATATTATTTGTTGGGGTTTAACGTCCCAAAGCCACTATATGACTATGAGAGACGCCGTATATAGTGGAGCGCTCCGGAAATATCGACAACCTGTGGTTCTTTAGCGTGCACCCAAATCTATGGACACGGACCTCGAGCATTTTCGCCTTCATTGCAAAGCCCACCATGAATGTGCAATAAGAAGGACAATGGAATGCAGAGAACTTTTTATGCCAATATGTGTGACAAAAAAAAGTTCACTGGATAAGGATGGATCCTTAGCAGCGAGCAGTATACTGATGAAGTAATACATTAACGCAACTTAATGCTGATGGGCTGAATGAAAGAGGGGAGATGGATTGACGGTGCGTTTCTTTATTAAGCAATTTCACTTTTCCTCCACTTTTATTTCTTCGCATTTACGCCACAATTACTATATTAGAGGTAAAAACTACAAATAACGCCCCCGATACCTTCTTTACCCTCACTATCTGTTGTTTTTGTTAATACCGATTCACTATGGCGTTGCACGTGTGTGCTTGATCTCTCTTTCTATTTTTCTTAAACTACCCCTTCCCTTTGCCAGTGTATAGGATAGCGTAACAGCTTTCCTCAACTGGTTAACATCCGTGTCTTTATTAACATCTCTCCCGTTTCCCTTCGTTCACTGAGAGTGTACAAACACGAAAAAAAAACATTTAACAAGAACCACTTCCACGTCGTTTTTTTATTTGCTTTTCCATGCATAATTCAAATGCAGATGAATAATCAGCTTACACGATTAGTAAACACGGTATTTTGCTGTGACCTTGGCTGTGCGAAATTCGTGGCATAGGTGCGATTGGTGCCCAGGAAAAGGTGATGTGAAGTCCACGTGTGCGTCTATTGCAACCCCAAACAATTCAGTACCATGATCACTTTACGTGAAATGGTATTGGTACACAGCTTGGTGCACTCGACCGTGCATTTTAAGAGACACAAGCCAAAGAATTGCGACATTATAGCCCAAGCATGCATCGTTGCCACCCACTTTGCATCACATCTGTTTTATAATGAGAGTCAGCCCATCTTCAAAGCAGTTTGCTGCCCCGCCGCGGTGGTCTAGTGGCTAAGGTACTCGGCTGCTGACCCGCAGGTTGCGGGTTCGAATCCCGGCTGCGGCGGCTGCATTTCCGATGGAGGCGGAAATGTTGTAGGCCCGTGTGCTCAGATTTGGGTGCACGTTAAAGAACCCCAGGTGGTCAAAATTTCCGGAGTCCTCCACTACGGCGTCTCTCATAATCAGAAGTGGTTTTGGGACGTTAAACCCCACAAATCAAATCAGTTTGCTATCTAACAGACTCCGATTTCATTCGCTTTGGACATCACCATGAGACTCTGATGAAAGCTTACTTACTTTACCCGGCCGTGTGACTGAACATTTAGCGAAGGCGCGCTGTTATTTACACTGAACTATACATCGGCAAGGCGCACATTTTAGTCAGATTAGATAATATGTTGATGATAACATTGTGATAACAAATGTGATGATGCTTACGAAGTAGAAAGTCATCTTTCAGGACAACTTCTATGCAGCTATGCGTAATCTCTTAAAATAATTGAAAATTCTCTTAAAGCTAGTTACTCCGTAAAACCTAACACCTGCTATATACATCCATGGTGCAAAATCCTCCGAAACAAGGCTAATTGGTCTTTTCCCACTATTTATTCATCGCTCTTTTCTGTAAAGTAGCAAAGGAAGCATTGGCGCCTGTTGAGGGATTAGGGCATCGTATTCTAATATGTGCTTTCCCGCGTGGTCTCCGCAAAAGTGCAGCTGAAGTTTCGCTCCTCACAGGCAAGAGCGGTGCGCAAGTATTTCCGCCGCGTTGCGCCAGCCCATTGCACGGCGCTTATAGAGAGATTCTGGGAGGCTGGGAGTGTTGTTTAGGGAGAGCCACCTCGCAACGGGCTTCCCTTTGTTCCTTGGGCCGAGAAGGAAAAAAAAATAGTAATGCAGGCAGGCCCGTGCTTTCCTCACCACTGGGGAAAACCCGTAGCTCTGCTTCAATGGAATGGCCGGAGAAAAGGATGAGTTCACGGGCCGCCTCGGACCGGGGGCACAGACGCGGCTGCGCACCTGGCAAAGAGCCACTTTGCTCGCGGATGCAAATGAGCAGGAACGCGCGGGGTTAGCTTTTATCTCGAATCACGCACTTCGCGCGCTTTTCGGGCACGCTCGCCGGGGTCCAATTAAGACGTCGTTGGCGCTTGCAAGGCGGCGCCTCCAATGGCATGCCGAGAGCCGTCCGGGTCCGTTGAGGCGCCATATTTCACGATCGCATCCGCGCGCATTCACCGGTCGCCAGACACGCGGTAGCTATGACCCCCCCCTCACCTTTCAGCATGCGTGCGACTCGCGCGCAGCGCGAACAACGGCTCCGTTGTTCACCGCTTGAGGGGGGAGGCGGCGGCGTCTCCGAGAGCACGGCCAGCGATTAATCAGCCATCATTGTCACGGTCCGAGTCGTTTCGAGCTGCTAGCGGCGCGAATAGGGCTGCGCGTGCAATTATTGCATCCACCGGGCTACTCTTCGCACGTGCGTCGTCAGCGCCGGGGGAGCAGGCTCGGAGGAAGCAGAAGCAAATGGGGCGAGCCTCTCCCCGTCAACTCGTTGGTACCCACCCCCTTCCACAGCCGCGTCCCGCTTGGGAGACGCCGACGCTCTTGGCGAGCACCGATCATAACTCACCTTGGACGCTTCGCGGGGGGAAAAGGCCGTTGGTTGAAGCTGCGGTGGTCCTGGAAGAGAGCGGAACTTGCCCTGTTGTGCCGCCGCAACTCGTGTGACAGCGCGCATCGTCGCCGCCAAAGTCCGACGCCACGCGCGCCCGCAGTCTGAGGTGCAAACAAATGCGCCGCATCGGCTCGATTTATCACGTCAACGCAGCACAACTAATGGCCAGGCCGGTTTATACGCAGCCGCGAGAAGCTCGCAACTATCAGAAACTCGCCAAGCTCACTTTGCAGCTCAGTTACCTGGTGGTCTTATTTGCGCTTGATAACCACTGCCTGCTAGAAGCAGAAGCGCCCGGCCGCCCTCGCGCAAGCGGGGGAGAACGAGCGAAACGGTGTGTTTTGCTTGTCTTCAGCGGGACGCACTGGGAGCGACTCACATTTTGGCTTTAGAGCACCCACTTTAGGAGCTAGCGCGCGCGAAATCCCGTCGACGCTCTTGTTTCAGGAGCTGGCACCCAAACAACTTTCACCGCGAAACTCGAATGAATTGTTGAACGCACGCGTGCGATTCGAACACATTTTTGGCTCGATTGGTATGCTTGATTCATACCGACGTTTAGCGCATGGATAGTTTTGTTCCATTTGTCTTTCTCATCTTTCTCGTCCCCTTCTCTAATCCCCTAGTGTAGGGTAGCCAACCGGATGTCTTTCTGGTTAACCTCCCTGCCTTCTCCGTTTTGTTGCTTCCTTCCTTCTTTCCGTCTTTCTGTGAGACTAAGCCAACAATATTAACTTCCCGAATAACTCTCACCGAAGTGTTCACTGATAATGGGCTATCTGCTGCTTAGAACGAGGGAGTTGGTTCGATTCCTAGCGATGGCCGAAGCTATTCGCAGGTTACTCTACATGGTAGTGTAGTGTTTGATGGTGCCTGACAGTTCACCCAGCGTTGCCAAATCAAATCTTGTCCGCAGCGGCCGCATTTAGATGGAGAGCTTGAGGCCCGTGCGCTTAGATTTATGGAGATTGGCCAGGTAGCCAAACTTCTGGCCTTCCACTACGGTGCCACTCATAAGCACACTGTGGTTTTTGGTTTTCGGATGTAAAAACCCAAGAATTGTTGTTTATTCGATATTCAGTGGCATGGAAGGAGGGAGAGATACATTAGCTTGCACGTGACGCTTTCATTGCATATTCATATTTCAGTGATCAACGGTAACCAGCAGCTTTTTCTTTGGCGTCTCTGATAGAGAACCACTAATTATGAGACGTGAAATGCCGCTATGTAATTTAACCAGCGGAATGCGTACGAGCCCCGAAATACGTTTATCTCACACTCCCGGTCCTCAAGGTTGGTCTATAACTTTCAGATATGTACGGTGGTGCTACGTAATGTCGCCTGACGTCACTGATAAAGCTATATCGCTTGCCGGTTTGTTTCCTTGCACGGGTAAACAAAACATGCACACTAATGCGTTAGCGAAGAATATACAACATTTTTACATGTTAAAATCACAGCGCTTTCTTTTTTTTTAACTGCGGCCGCTTGTCACCGCGGTGATTGATTGATTGATTTGTGGGGTTTAACGTCCCAAAACCACCATATGATCATGAAAGACGGTGTAGTGGAGAGTTCCGGAAATTTCGACCACCTGGGGTTCTTTAACGTGCACCCAAATCTGAGCACACGGGCCTACAATATTTCTGCTTCTATCGGAAATGCAGCTGCCACAGCCGGGATTTGATCCCGCGACCTGCGGGTCAGCAGCCGAGTATACTTAGCCACTAGACCACCTTGGCGGGGCGTCTCCGCGGCGAGTGCTGTGCAATGTGGCATACTGCTCTGTGCCTCTGTATGATCACCCACCCGTGAAAAGGGTGTTAGCTTTCACAACTATTCTAAGAAGCCGAAGTTGAGGAAGAAGGGATAGTGAACTCAGAGAGGGAAAGTGCCCCACATCTTCATCGACCAGGCGTAGGCGACTTACACCAGGTGAGGTGCACTCTTAAAAAAAAAAAAATAGAGCAATGCTCTCTCTATTTAGGGAGAAACGGCGATGTCCCCAATGTTCCTGTTCAAATCGAGAAACTTTCCTCCCTTCTGCCACGGAGAAACCGTTTATCCCCGTCAGATTTAAGGTGGCTGATTCCGGATTAGCGATGCGACTAGGCCTAGCGAATGCATCGATTCTCGACTAATAAGGAGTACACGGCACTGACAAGCACAAAAAACGGTCCCGCTCAGCTTGATACCGAAGTAAATGAACATACAATCAAGCAGACGAACCTGTGTTGATGAAAACATCGTGGAACAGAACGACGTAACTCGTATGTTTCGTTCGGCCAGTGAGACGGCGTTCACTTTGAGAGAGATGGATACTGCGGCGTTCTCACCCGGGGAGTGCATGCTGGGCTTGCTGTATTTATTTCTTGAAGATTCACATTGTGTAGTGACGTTATCAACGCATTTACGAGGCCACAGGCAAAGAGAAGTGGCTCCAAACCGTAGAGTCGATCGCAGCGAAACGATTTCGGTGCAGCAGTGCATATATAGCTTCTATAGATAGACGTTCAACGTTATATAAGTAGATGGAGGTGTGAGAGCGCCACAGCCGTGAAGAAGGTGGGAGATGGCGCCATCGGGAGAGCTTTAACGATACTGACAAAATACTATCCGCGCACAGGAGCAGCGGCTGTTGCAGCGCGGTTGAGAGCGGAGTCCACAAACTGACGTCACACGTGAGAGGGCGCCTCTCCAACATCTCGATGCCAATACTAAGTCGTTGCTACGACAATTCATCCTGACGGCATAAGTGAATTTTATCTTCAATTACGTTGCTACGAGTCGAAGGTATATAAACGGGTCGTGGTCGTTGATTGATTGATATGTGGGGTTTAACGTCCCAAAACCACCATATGATTATGAGAGACGCCGTAGTGGAGGACTCCGGAAATTTTGACCACCTGGAGTTCTTTAACGTGCGCCCAAATCTGAGCACACGGGCCTACAACATTTCCGCCTCCACCGGAAATGCAGCCGCCACAGCCGGGATTCGATCCCGCGACCTGCGGGTCAGCAGCCGAGTACCTTAGCCACTAGACCACCGCGGTGGGGCGGGTCGTGGTCGTTGAAGTTCTACATAGACTTTATTGGGCGCCTTCATGGCATTAAGCTAAACTAGTCGCTCAAGTAACATTCAGCCCCTGCATACAGTATAAATTAATCGTCTAAAACGCATCTGGGAACAGCACTTGTAAACTGCGTCGTAGGAATCTACACTACAAGTGAAATTCGTATCGGAAGTTATAATGAATTAGTTTTAAGACTGCCGAAACCACTCTTTTATTAACCTCGTGTAAGAAATTAACACAGAATTTGGCACCTTTTAAAGACGCGCCCCGCCGCGGTGGTCTAGTGGCTAAGATACTCGGCTGCTGACCCGCAGGTCGCGGGTTCAAATCCCGGCTGCGGCGGCTGCATTTCCGATGGAGGCGGAAATGTTGTAGGCCCGTGTGTTCAGATTTGGGTGCACGTTAAAGAACCCCAGGTGGTCAGAATTTCCGGAGCCCTCCACTACGGCGTCTCTCATAATCATATGGTGGTTTTGGGACGTTAAACCCCACATATCAATCAACCTTTTAAAGACGCGAACATGGTGCTTTATTCATGGGGACGGAGCGCAGTTTTTATGTGTCGGCCATGAAATACATCATATGCGAAGTATTTCATGGCCAACATGTTTGGCAACGCATTTCATATTAGTGACGTCATAGCCCAAGTGATAAATTCAGACGACTCTAGTCTCTTATTGTGCCCCGAAATTTCAGCGCGGGGGCCTTATATGAAAAACGGCAACGGCGGTCAGCAGTCAAACGACAATGCACTCGACGTTACTACTATGTGTAATATTTCTATTGAGGCATAGCGACATCCGCTTAATCTCGCCGTGAGAACAAAGGCTGCTTGCGGTAGAAACAATATTACCTCACGCAATATTCCGCAGGACGCACGAAAAGCGACGCCTTGTCGTTAACGCGCTAAAAGTTGCGATATCGATGATTATTCGGGTATCCATAGTCTAGGCAAAAGTAAAGGAGACAAGCGATCCGTAACGACCTTTGCGCAACACGTTCTGTTGGGATTCGCCTTTTTCTTCGCATCGTTGTTGTTGTTCGCTTGCATTGAGGCGCGCTTTAGCAACGCTTGTCGCGGGTCTGAGTTAGTGGCTGCCTAGCGCAGGAAGCCGACGTGCCGCGCGCGTTTCCCTTCGCGCGGCTCTCAACGCCGCGCAGTTTTGAGCGCTTGCTTCTCGCTCGCCGCAAAGCGCGCGCATAAATCAAGCACTGGACCACGCAAAACTAAGAGGCCTCTGTTTTGAGGGGACGTTCCATCGGCAGCTCAGCGCCGGAAAGGGGGTCGAAAACTTGGTTAGTGGTGGCCACCGAGAGAGACTGCAGCGGGAGCGGGGCCGGTGGGGAGGGAGAGGTTCGCTGCTTCGCCTGCTGACTTTATATTTACGGCGGGGTCGCTTGACCCGCACTGGCAGCGGCGCGACGCTTGCGTACCTGCTGCCGACAAACGCGTGCCATACCACGGCGGTGGCTGCCGCCGGTAGAGGCGGACTGCACACTGAGCTGCTGCTAATTAATCCAATTATTCACCGGCCATTAGCGGCGTCCGGATACGCTCGGGGCACCTGCGTTTGGGGCGCGTTATGTGCGCGCCACGCTGAGCGCGCCAGCTTTCGCTCATCGCAACCGCCGACGTCGGGCTCAGCCGAGCTCGGCCGAGACCACGCCGTTGCTGGCGTTGGATGCCCGAGAAAGAAGGAAGGAGGGCGCGACAGGCGCTCCTGATGACTGGCCGGGCATCGACGAGTCCCTCTCCCTCGCACAGGCGACGAGTTTCCGACGGAACAGCTTTGAATCAGTGCGTGCTGTCTCCGTGCAAGGAGTACACGCATGCGTCTTGAATCTAAGGGTTTCGCAAGGGCAAATGCGGCATAGAGCCACGTAGGGCCATTTTAGAGCAAGCGGGTCGTCGATAAGAAGGTCTCGTTCGAAGTACAGGCCACTTTTTTTTCCTTTTGGGAAATCGCTCCTTATACAGCGATCACTAATGGGGAAACAGCAGTAATGATGCTTCCGAAGGAGCACCTTTGCTCTTGGGAATTCCCAGCACGGACAGCTAGCTCATTTATGGCCGACAGCGCATGGCTATGGGAGACGGCTTTCGCCGCGCGTGGAAATGGCCCTCAAATCACCGGGAAACGTAGTTGAACTCCATTTCATACGTCAGGCGCATATTCCGTTTATACTGAATACTTGCTTGGGCATCGCCGTGAGCAGGCGTTGCTGAGCGTCGAGTGTACGGATGAAATGGAGCTTTATGATGCAATGAGTCATGACACGCAAAGCTCTTAAGAGAGAGAAAATAAGGAGAAAAGCGGGGAGGTTAACCAGAGCTGAGTTCCAGTAGGCTACCCGGCACTGCGGAAGGGGAGAGGGAGAAGGAAAATAAAGCTCTTAGGTTATATACGACCCGCTACTATGTTACTGCGCTGAACGGAGTGCTGTGGCCGACAGTAGTGCACGATGAGAAAATGTGCACCCAACGTGGGCCGCATCGCTTGCATTTATGCATCTATAGAGCGGATGACAGCAGCACGTTATAGAACAAGGTAGCGGCCCGCGGTGTCGCCATAACGGGTGGCACTTCTCGGAATCCTTAAGTAAAGTTCGTCGTACGGTAGCGTATACGGTAAAGCTCGAGAGTGAAGATACACACGTCTTCTTTGCGTAATTCTACGCGTGCAGCGCGCGAGGTGCGTTCAAATACGCACACATACGCGTTCTACAGCATTGTATTGCTTTTCATAATGGATGAAGGAAAGAAACGAAACTGAAACAAGCAAGATTGCTCTGTTTCGTCAGACTGAAAACTAGTATTATAGTATTCATATTGGGCTTCCTGGTCGGGACGGGGGGGAGGGGGGTCTTTAGTAGTGTAGTGACCACCGACTTCAACATATATATATATATATATATATATATATATATATATATATATATATATATATATATATATATATATATATATATATATATAATATGGATCCTGCCTACGGCAAGTTATCTTCCCACCCACTTTTCTTTCTTCATATTTACATTCCAATTTGGTCTAATATCGTCACCTATACCTTCTTCGGCATTATTGTCTGGTAGATCTCATTAGTATTGTGTAGAACACGGTAAAACGAGCCCTTAGGTAAACACTTCTTTCCCTTATATTATATATATATATATATATATATATATATATATATATATATATATATATATATATATATATATATATATATATATATATATATATATATCTATATATATATATATATATATATATATATAAATAACCATTTTTCTTGGCAACTTCAATAGAGAAGCCACATTGAAGCGCGTTGTTTCAGGCGCACAAGCCAATCATATACCGCAAGGGAAACAGTTGTGTGTCGCCGAATGGACTTATCGGAACACGTTTACGTATACCGATCATGTTGTGTGACACGTGCCCGACAGTTAACGGCCCCATATGAGCTCACGTAAACATGATCGAAATGTGCGGCGCATCTGTAGCGCTATCCAGTGAATTAGAAATTAATTTATCAGTCCGAACGTTCCATCACTAGCCTAAAATAAAGAAAAGTGAAACACCTCTTTCGCTCGGGAAGAAGTTGTGTCATGCAGTGCGGTGCACTTGTAAACACGTTTCCCGCTGCTCCAAAACCGCAGCGCCCTTTTAAAGTCCCGAGCCGACTCGGCGCGGCAACCCTGTCCGCAAACGCCATTGTCCGCCAAAACTGAGGGGGCCGGGATAACACTGGGCGCTGGAGCAGACAGAGCTCGCTTGTCTGACACTTGTATGGATCATTAACGCGAGCCTGCATTCGTCCTTTCCTCGGTGGCTGACTGATTTAAGGAGTGAATTATTAGCCGCCGAGCTGTGCTCAACCGGCGGCGTGGGAGGGTGTCGGGGCCTCGAGTCCGGCACAGCGGACGCCGTATATGAGGCGCGCCGTGCGAAAAGAGCGCCACCGGTGACTGCTGCCGCTCGCACGTCAGCCGCAGCGGCGCCGCCGGCCTGGCGCCAAATGAGGCGCGAACACGGATGACGCATGAGTCCCCTTCCTGTTTGCACCTCGTCGACGTAATTAGTTAGAGGAAATGCGGCTTTGTTTATGCAAATTAGGGACGCCCAAGAACTCGCTCGGCGCGGAAGAATGGCGCGATGCGCGCGGCGGTCCTTCACCGCTGCTGCAGCGCCACACGTGCGACACCCGGCTCACCTGCGGCGACAGAACCCGTGAGATGGTTTACACCACTGCGATCGACAAAGACACACTCGCCCTTTAAGATGTGCGAATGTTTTATGCCTTGGACATCATAGAAGATGGCGCGAATGAAAATACAATGAGATCGCTTAATCTGTGCATGGTTCTCGCCCTTACGCAATCTTGACTTTCTTGGCAGCTATTCTGACTTCCTTTTTTTCCCAGACGCGACCGCAGAGTGGGTACGATGCCCATTGGTCATTGCAAGAGTCTGTACACCATCCTTCAAACTTTTAATTCAAGCATTTGCCTCAATAATTACATTCCAGATGCGTTGCAATCGGCTTCTTTAGACAAGCTTGGGAGTGGCGGTTGTTAGTCGCGCGATAAGACACATTGTCGACGTGCAAGAGGACGAACGTAAACTTTATTTCGGAGTCAATAAGATTCGAGTCCTGCGTTTTTTTAGGGGGACGGCACCTGCCATGGTCGTGGTTTCGAGATATGGTCTCAAAGAGACTTGCTCGACACGGTGGATGGTTCAGAGCTAACTAGGGAATTTCCAACGTTACGATCAAAGCCTTCGTGGTGATCAGAGACATCGACATATTATTTGGATCTTAACTTCATTTCATTTTTCACTAATTGCGCATGATTATTATTCGCGCAAAGAAATCGTACTTTATATAGATACCACTACGTCTCCGCAAGAGGAAACGCGATCGTAATTAGCTAACAAACATTCACATGAACGACTCGCAGCGACGTTCTGACACCACCAGAGCGAGATAGTTTCACACATCGCGTTCCCCTTACGTGTGCATACACAGCCTTTGATGCCTACTTCGCACACAATGGAAGCCTTCATTCGTGGAAAATACTAGGTCCAGAAATTTTCACACACGCAGTAAAGCCCTCAAGGAGGCCTTTTTTTATTTTGGAGAACCAAACATAGACAGTACAGCCGTTTTTAGATTAGATTTACTGGCATCCACGCTTCTAAGCACCCCCGAAACAATGCACCCCTCACGCAATAAAATGGAGGAATCAATGTTTGTTTTTCAAAAAGAAGTAGTTTCTAAACAAACAAGCCTTTCTTAACTGCAATACGTATCATAATTGTCTGTTTGAATTCTCATGCAGGTTACGTATAATCATCACATGAAATACAAAGAAAGAGGAAGAAAAAAAACACTGTTTCATACGATACAGTTCGTGATCAGCATTTGATAATTCAAAATACACCTATTTTTGATGAAGCTATACGTTGCACAGCTTGTGTCGCGGCAAAGTACGCTGAAAATATAATGCCTAACATGGCCATTGTTGCCCTGATCCCGTACCTAATGAATACAAAACGACATCGCAAATTGTCGTAGCAGCTTGGTACATGATTATGCAATATAAGGAGAGAAGCCGGCTCACAAGTCAATATTTAGCGTATATGTAAAGAAAAAAGCATACATAAAATTTGCAATGCTACGTTTTAAATACAATCTTCTCCTCGCTGTGTGTCGATAGGGTATAAAATTAGAATAACAATCGAAGAGGAAGCTTTAGCTGCTTATATTAAAAAATCTTATTTCTGACACCCTGTTTTGTTATTGAAGCTTGTCTACCACTAACGTACAGTGAGGCTATGTAATATATAATATCTCACGCACACTTGAATAATTCAAGATTTGAAATATAGCGTCAAATGGGCTGCTTTTCTGCAAGGTGTCCATTCTATGACATTCCCGATGTGCACGTATACGATAAGGTTTGTGAATGTTTATGACATAGTGCAAGTGAGAGTTTGAAGTTGGTGACGCTCTTCTCGTCACAATAATTTTAAGGGTTCTATATCCCGAAACGGGGACGTGATTATGATAGATGCCGCAGTGCAATGCTGTGGGAATTTCAACCACTTCGGATTCTTTAATGTGCGCCAAAATCTAAGCGCACTGAGCTCTATCCTCAAGCCTCCGTCAAAATTTCGCCATCGCGGCAAGGGGTCAGCAGTCGAACAACATAACACTCGTGGCGGGTAGGATCGCCTCATGACTGATGTTAGCGGATAATTCATTGTACAAGCTGGTGGGGTGTAGGGTACACGGTGAACTGTGTACACCTGTATCTCAGAAGCTATACTATAATAAACGTCCGGAATGTGATTTGCATAATACCTATGTATTTATATGTGAGCGTTGCTGAAATGAAATATTTTTAAATGGGGCGGTTTATCTCCCAAAGCATGGACGTTGATAGATGACATGCTACAGATTTCAGTAATATAGTCTACGTTGATAAAATGTACGTTTCGGACATACAGTTTGCTGCGATAAAATACGTTTAAAAAATATTGGCGGGGGGGGGGGTGCCTAAGCTTTACAATTTAGAGTTGAACTTTATAGTGTTATCTAGTCTCTGGTCCCGTAATCGTACTCTGTTCGGCTTGTCATTATGTTCAGTCGCCCAGCCAGCCAACTTCCCCCTCCGCCCCCCCCCCCCACACACACACTACGACATGCTTAAAGTAATGTAAGGCTTTCTCCCTCTTCAGCAGCACTTTTATGACAACGTTACACTCTAAGCCAAAAATGGCCAAAATGGGAGCAACGGCTGTTTTTACTCCTTCAGACCGACTGTTACTCTCCGAAAAGACCA
This sequence comes from Rhipicephalus annulatus, assembly GCA_013436015.1. Classification (NCBI taxonomy): domain Eukaryota; kingdom Metazoa; phylum Arthropoda; class Arachnida; order Ixodida; family Ixodidae; genus Rhipicephalus; species Rhipicephalus annulatus. The sequence continues at coordinate 261,082 of WOVY01012763.1, read as the reverse complement.
AGCGGAACAAGATGGCCGACTTGTTCGAGGATGGGGGAGCAACTGTATTCATCTTAAGTTTGTAAGGGAGCAACGGAAGGAGGAACCGCTGTAAATGCTCTCGTCACGCAACGGTTACTCCCCGGCAGGACACCGCACACAAATATGCATGCCGCCCACATTGATATTCATGGGACAGATTATTGTTTGTTCTGTGTGTCAAACTTCACCAAACCAAAACAGTGATTTATTTTAGCATCCGTAGATAATAAGATAGCAGCGCTGGCTGAACACAGAAGGCCTGAGAATACAGTGCGGCAAATACCTAACACACGCAGCAGCAGAATGGAGAGTTGGCACGTCAAAGCGGACCGAACGCCGAAACACGTGCAAAACAACGATAAAAAAAGCCTAGACACGCCGTTCGTCCGCGAAGTAAGGGCGTCAAAGTCGATCAAGCACCGAAACACGTGCATAAGGAGCCCCCCCCCCCCTCCCCCCGCCCAGGTATATCGGAGAAAAAAAAAAAAAGCGGACCCAGACGCGCTTCTCATCAGCCATACACTTAGTAGCACGCTTCACCGTGTAGTTTGAGGGCAGAATGACAAATCTGCGCCATCTGCGCCCGCACGACAAATGTGGCGCTAGCGTAGCAAACGATGTAAGTTACAAAGTAATTTTTATTCTGTGTTTATGTTGACTAGCACTAAATAAAAATCACACTCAACTTTTTATATTTATTTATGAGTTTTAGTGTACCTCAGTTTTTTTATAATTGTATTAGGAAAACACATTGAAATTATTGCGCTGACGCCTGTGCTGCCACTGCTCGACGTTTTTTTTTTTTTTCGGCGCAACTAGGTTTGCGTTCGCACTACTTACTCATTTTCATATGGTCTGTGGTTGGCGAGCACATGGACGTGCGAGCATGTGAGCTATGTTTTGATCGTGTGTGTGTGTCGCAGATTTGCGTTTCTACTTATTCGTGATGAAGGTTAGTGTATATTTATCTTTATGGAGCGCGAAGTAGTTGTGGATTTTGCTGCTGGGTGGAACAAACACATCGTAAACACTTCTTCAGCTATCTGCAAGCCTGTTCGCTCGTCGGACAAAGGACTGTGCATGCATCAGCGTGCAGGTGAGTGGCATTTCCAGCAACATTTAATGCTCTTACAATACATTGTTGAGTGGTTGCGCTATTGAAAGAGAAATGATTTGCTCTTATTCACCGTATCCATTGCTAGCCGTATCGGACTAAATTACCTCTATTACCGCCTGCATACCCTCTTGCTTCCCCTGTCACCACTGCAGTGCCAGTGTACTTTTGCAGTTAAAAGTTCATTTCCGCAACACTACCTCGCTTGAAAAAACATTGGGGCGGGGTTGTAGCTGCATTCATACTGGCACTTTTCTACCATTGGCTTTATGTAATGTTAACGGCTGAGTGTTGGGGCCTTGGGCCGCATTTTTTAGAGATGTAAAGTGTATGTAAATCGGTAAGTGAACAAATCATTGTCGCATCACTTCACTGGCATAGCCAGGCGGTTGCGCACAGAACTTTTTAGGCCGGGCGTAGGGAGCCCAAATTGACGACCATATTCGCTTACCCGGCCTATTCAGATAAGCGGCACCCCCCCCCCCCCTCCCCGCACGCCTAAAAAAAAAATCTGCCCACATCACTGCGTCACTTGCTTCACCTCTGCGCTGAACGTACTATTTTATAAGCGCACCATCAAGCGAGCAGTTTACATATTGACAGAACAATTGGAGGAGGAATGACCCAAATCTTTCAGATTTCTTTAGTGATGCAAAGCCTTAGCAAAACTGAATTTTGTAAAAGACAATCATAAATGCTGTATGTTCTCGTTAGCGCTCTCATTATTCTGCATCATGAAATCTTTATGCGCTGTGAAAACTTGGCATGCCGTTGAAGTCACATATTGACGTTAATACCAATCGACGAAAATTTCGACAACCTCAATAACGCCGTTTGGGATTTGCCGCATGCACATAATTAGGCTGATTCCCACTTGGCTGTTCTTAACCTGACTTCACTGCTACCAAATGAAACAATATTTGATGCATGTCTTTTACTTTTTTTTCAGGGATATGACACAAATTTGGTTATACTGCAGATAAAGATGCTCCCAACGATGCTTAAGTACAGAAAGCAAGTGAATTTTGGTAAGTGCAGACTTTTTGTACTACGTATATGAAAGCATCGCTTTTTAGGGGCAAACTGTGCATGTGTTGGCCAGAGAATAGTTCATTATGCTACATGGTTACACTGGCACTGACAATTCGACATGGCTCCGCTGGCCCGTGTGTGTGCTCACACTGTTACCGTTAAGATAAAATGTTTATGCTTTTCATTGCAGGGATTGCTGTTTGTACTAAAAAGCCAACTGCCAAGATTTGTTTACGCTGGTACTCCTAAAAGTATGCTTTCCCTATTTACATGGATTTTGGCTTGCACAAAGCATAACACTTGGGCCTAGATTCACAAAGCTGTCCATGTGCAGGCCTTCATAACAGCGTTTCTTGACTTGCCTTTACCCTGTTTTCTGCAGATGTTTCATGGGTTTAAAAGTGCCACAGCATGTTGCCCTCCCCCACTCTGAAATATTCGTGTTCAAAGTTCCGCAAGAGTGGGCTTAACTTTCTTGTGCACCTCTTTGCTAGTCCAAAATACTGAAGTGTTATGCTCTTACTAGAGGTGGCAGTGTTTCTAATGTTTGTATTTCCATCACATTGACCAAGTATGCGATCTTGACTTGACTGGTAGCACATCCTCAACAAATGTCTTCGTGGCACATGTAGAAGGCAGTACAAAATAAATAGGCAGACAATCACACCGGGAGCTAACTTCTAATAATGCTTTTTTTTTTGGAAACCATGGTGTGCTTATTCTAATTTGTCTAACAAGCAGTAACCTGTTCGGCTGTGAACCAACAAGACGTTGAACTAATAAAAGCTTCACATCTTGTTGCTCTCAAATATATATGTATTGGCAAGCTATCTGTGACACTGTCAAACAAAGAATCAGAATATCTGTGCATGCCTTAAGATATATTGCTTCGTTTACATATCTCGTGGCTGTGACTCGTCAACCGAGTGAACAAATGCACCCTAGTTTTCTAAATTTAAAGCATTTTTTGAAGGTAGCACGGTGTACAGTTTATTTGTCTATAGTTTTGTCCAGCCGTTTGCGTCAGGTACAAAGAAATATACTGAAGATTATCATGTAGCCTCTGCAAATGGTTGCTTTCAAGCAGGCTTTGCATGCTTGGCTTGTGCCTACAGGTATTTCACAATTCAAGACGCAGCAGCGTATGATAGAACAGTAGAATCGAGAGCAACTATGTGCACGAGCTAAATAAGTATTTTAACATGAGCGGACAGTACGTGTTATTTGCCACACACATGACCTCATTTAGAATGCCCATTGGTGAATGGGCTCATAGAAATGTCACTCAGCTGTGTATAGGAAACAAGTTAACTGAACCTAAGGGTATCTTTAACTGCTACAAATATGCCTTGTTGAGGTGCTGCACATTTTCTTCCAGAATATTGCTGTCTGAGACATCATGTGAAGAGCGTCTACCACATCAGCATTTATATGGCTTGCCAAGTAACGTTTGGCCGAACCTTCCTTTTTTTCACATTTCGTTTTGCAGTAGACATCCTAGAATGTAAGCGCTGTTGCAGTGTGTGTGACTCATTGTTATGAATTGATTCTGGCATGTTTAACCTCACACTTCTATTTTTTTTCTTGCAGCAATGAGATGCTTCACATATGCCTGCAGTGACGTTCTGCTGTGCTAGCCTGATGGAAACACCAGCTGCAAAACTTGAGTTCTTCAGAATTGGAGAAGTTGCCCTTCTCTCACCAATGATGACACAGACTGCCCTATGCTAGAAATTCAAGATTGTTTTTCCACGGATGACGCAGAAAACCTTTGATGTATTATGGTGTTTGTTTAGTGCTGGCTGTGGTGTGGCGAAGTCTACTTTTACGTGTGGTCACACGTCGCCTCATAAAAAGAACAATAAAGCATTTATTTTCCTTTCAATATTGTCCACTTTTTGTGTTAGAAGCACCCAAGCAGTGCTCTTCCAAGGAGCTCTCGCCATGTGTTAAGCGTGTGACAAGCATACTCGAGATAAATACTCATTTCCCCAAGGAGTAACTGGAAGCATGTGCAGTTGGTTTTCAGAGAGTAACTGCGAACACGTGGGAGGAACGGTAAAGAGTAACTGTTGCTCTTAGAAGAGCAACTGGTGGGAGTAATGGTTGGTCGGCAGGGAGCAACTGGTGGGAGTAACTGTTGGTCTGCAGGGAGGAACTGGAGGGAGTAACTGTTCATCCCCCGAAGGAGGAACTGAAAGGAGAGCAACGGTTCCTCCCTCTGCAGTTACTCCTTTTAGGAGAGTAATGGGAGTGGCAATGCAATTGCTCCCTGAAAGGAGCAACCCCTATACCCCTGTTGCTCCGTTTTGGCTTAGAGTGTATACTGAATTTGTGTGTTATGCAATTGCGATGGTACGTAGTGTTGACACCACCAACTATACAACGCTCAAGGGCAGGCTTTCGAAAAAGAAAAGGCACGAGGTGTGACGCGCGATGGCAATGTACTCGCACCACGCTTTAATGTTTTATTGCATCTCGTAAGCACAAATATAGCGTTTTGTGTATATGCGACACAGTATTCTTATGCTTGCACACAGTATGCGCTTGCTTGAGAAGCACGAAAGTCACCCACTTTCAGGGCAGTTCCAACCATTGGCAAGACTTTGCATGTAGTAGAAAGACTGCTTGCAACGCGTGAGTTCGATTGCACCTTGAATAAGACTTTTTTTCTTTTTTCTTGTTTAATTAATGTCAGTGACAGTGTATCGATTCTCGGCGTTCACCTTGATACTAACCTTAAGTTCTTTCCCCATATGGCTCATATTATAAAAATGCCAGCACCAGGTATTCGCGCATTATTTAAAACTTGCTCATATTGTTCTCATAAACACTCATTTCTCTTTACTTCACCTTGATTTATTCTCACATCACTTATGCCATCGCATGATGGAGGAGTAATTGACCAGTGTCATCTTTGATTTATGCGACATCTATCAAATTGAGCTCTTAGTGTTATTTTTAACTGTTCTTGCGACAATAGCACTGTTCACATTCTTCAATGCAATAACATTTAACTGTTAATAACCTATATTGGTTTAATCTAATTATGTTTCTGCATAAAGAAATAAGAAATCAGCCTTCTGCTGAATTCATTGATCCAGAATTTCAGCACTACCTGGTTTGCGGCTAACAATAACTTATTACTTCCCAAGGTTCATGCTAACTCTGCTAAATTATCTTTTCACTTCTGTGACATTCCCATGTTGAATAATTTGCCCACATCACTGCATTGTAAAGTTCTCTTTATCATTAGTGCTGCTTGATATCATTGTGGCAGCAATGAAACGATAGAGCACGTTCTCTGTCACTGTTCTCGCTACAGCATGCAAAGACAGCCGCTATAGCTGCTGCGTTAATCCACCTGGACAACAGACCCTTGTCAGCACAAGTGCTGGAAAACCGACTTGATCTGTCTTCGCACAGAAAATCAGTAAAGGCCTTATTGAACTTTTCTGCCTGGTAGTGGCCTGAAGAATAGTCTATAGCACCCCCGCTCTCTTTTTTTTCTTGTTCGCGTGTATATTTTGCTCTTCGTTTTATTTCTCGTTTTCTTCCCCTTTTTCTTAGTGCAGGGTAGCAAACCAGATGCCCCAATTTCTGGTTAACTTCCCGGGCGATCCCTCATTTTACTGGGTTCCACTTTTCTTACTTTATTTAAAAATTATAAAATAAGATTTGTTAAATATTTGATCTCTCTTTTTTATTAGTACAAGGTTTGTGTTGCTCTATACTGTACTTATTAATTGGTTTTGGTGCAGGTCTTTTCGTTTTTCATTCTGATTTTGTATTTTTTGTTTTATTTTTGGGGTTCAAACAGCTGGTAATCCTCATTTTACTTATTTGTAATCACCTTCGAGAGTCCCCTCGTCTTTATAGGTTTCACGCCTTGTAAAATGCTTTTATGTCGAGATAATAAAACTGATTGATTGATAGATTGTTTTGCGTTCATGGCGTTTTTTTTTCTGTAATGAACAACGATGATTTCTTGCTCCCAACCAATGACGCCGACACCTCCAGTGCAATTTTTTTCGACATGGGCTCATTTAACGCTATCACATCAATAAAACTGAGGTTGCTGGTCACGCAGATCCGCCATTGGCCCGAAGTACACTTACATAATATCTCCAATTAGTGAACGTTCGGCAACAAACAAAATGGTTCTGGATGCTGTTAACGCGTACTCATTTTCGTGCGCGCACGCGAATTCTCGTGAGTTCGTGTTCGACCTCGAGCACTCTATACGGACCAAAGTGCATATAGGGATTGTAATGGTTTTATTGGCTACATTTCTTCTCCGCGAAGGGGATGAGGAAAACGAATGAACGGCTGTCTTCCACCGGGTCGTAATTATCGAGTACATGGTTCTCACACACCGCCCGAGCACCCTGCATGTACATGTCCGAGAAAGTAGCGCTCTTCAGCAGCAGAGAAGGTAAATACATTTTTCAAATATTATTTTTGGCCGTGCATGTCTCGCTTCTCTTTGAGGACGTAATAAATGAAGGACTGGCGCCCGCATCAGAGGGGTCGACTTCCAATTCTCAAGCACACACACACGCACAACGGCGGCTCGCGCTGATGCCGAAGCACGCAAGAGGCCTTCGTTTCAAAGCGAAGACGCTGATGTTGCGTGGCCGTGTAGCAGGCGGAATAACAAAAGAGGGAAACGTTCTTTTCTTCCTTCTCGCGCCGTTTTTTCGCCAGTCAGACTTTCGTATTTCCGTAATTAATCGACGTTTTCGCGATCTCTCCTTGTTAAACGAACGTCTTAGTGATCACTAATCGCGTTAATTTGGCACGCTAAATGAAAAATTATTTATCGCTCAACGCGCCGCTTCCGTGCGTGCGCAATCTACAACAAAATGGCGCGCGCGCGGCCCCTTGCCAAAATTTCTCGCATCGCCCCAACTTTTTGCATGGCGCGCGGATGTTGTTGCATTGTTTCGCGTGATTTATTGGACAGGCCGGTGTTATAAATACGCATCCGCGCGCGCTCAGTGAAGAACCACGCAGGCGAGCGCACACAACAATAACGCCGCCCGCGACGAGCCGAAATGGTAACTAGTAAAAGAAGTCTGGTACCATTTAGGAGAGGGACAGGGTCAGCAACACGTGGAGCCATTAATAACGAGTGCGGCGCGCGTTCGCTTCCCAACTTGCGCGCAGCACTCGTGGAAAAAGCGCGCGCCAAGCAAAAAAAAAAGTTGAAGTGCGCATGCCACATTAGAGGGCGACCCAGGCACGCTGAGCGCGTCGTGCATCTCAGTGAACTGGGCTCGCGCGGGGAGTGCGACGGGAAGATAAGTCGCCAGCGACATCACGCCGTGAATCGTTTAATTAATGTCGGCCCAAACGACAAGTGCAAGATTACGACGCTCGCACGTGACAGCGCTCGAAGGTGAGATCCCCCGCGTGAATCGTAACCATCGTAACCGCGTAGTCACGAAACAAGTCCGTAACTGGTATACTGTGGAAAAAGTATACACGAAGCTTTGTGTATTTGCTGATGTGAGCTTCTTATACTATTTTTTAACGACACTAGCACTTGCGTGCCTGCCCGACCAGTAAACCTGTACAACCATCTGTCACTTACGATGAATTGATATAAAAAATTATTTTAAAAAGGGAAGAAAAAAAACATGTTGGCATGCTTAGGACGTAGGACCTCGTCTCTTTAAAAGTGCTGGGAACCAAGGCCCCTATCCCCGGTCAGAAACGCACGTGAAACGCAAGGACGGCAGTGTCTTTCAGGTTTGCAGCGTGTTAACGACGAAGCGAAGCATTAACTTTTTTTTCTTCACGGTATTCATTATGAACGTATAGTTAAGGTATCGATACAGTGAACAAAATGGCCAAAGCCCCGTCTACAAGAACCCACGCTTACGGAAAGGGAATATATGTTAGCCATATGAACGTGTTTTACCGGCGGAACTGCATCAAGACGCGAACAATTGCAGGAAGAGGAAAGGCGCCGTGCCGATGCAGTCCGACCACGGCGTGTGCAACGCAAAACAAGCGGGTGAAGTACGAGCGTGCGATACAGCACGGGCATCACTGGGGTGGGGACAAAGAGCGCCATACAAAGGCCCAACGCAATATCATACGACGAGTAAAACAGCCGATGAGCAAACAGTTACGTGCCACATACACATCCAAAATAAGCGTGGAATTTCCTCTTCTTCTTTATTGCTTTGTTTTAAGGCATGATCTTCGAACATGGCTGTCATGAAAGGGAATGCAATTACGCAACAACAATAAAAAAACAAAGCAACATACAACATGTTTTATGCGCTCAAAAATTACGTAGGCTTTTGGCGTAAAAACGATTTCTTTGATTGGCAAATGCACTTTTACAATATAAAAAAGCACAGCCTTCGCTACAGGAAGACGCTTGGTAAGCGAGAAACGAGCAAGTAGATAATGCAGTGGTGACGTCAGTTTTTGACGGCATTCACTCAGGCCTACAAGGTTTCGAATCGGTAAAATTAAAGTACAATGTCCTCTTACAGGGCCAGAGGCCTAATCAACAGAGTTTAAAAAAATTTTGCCGAGTCAATGCAGTAAAAAACGAATAAAAACCTTGTGTTTGACATCGCAACGTCACACTTAAATCCTTGCGCAGAGATTCCGTGGCGATACTTCAAAAATAATACTTACACCTTAATTTTCTTTTCTAAAAATCACCTATAAGCATGCACAGTAAAGTTCTTAAAGTATTCAGTTCTAATTTATTCATTGTGTTATTGCGATAGCAATTATATGGATAGTCTCATATATACGAGGAAGCATGGGCTAGCCACCTCTTTGTGCGGAGCGAATATCGCCTTTCGACCAGGGTCGTCTGTGCGCGCTTATTTGGTGAGTGAACAAGGGGGGGGGGGCACTTATAATTGCCGCGCTATCGCGTCAACCGTCAGCGCACGGTTCTTTGCCCCCACAGCAGGCGGGAGCTTCTACGGGCTGTGTTATCAATACAAAAAAAAAACGGTGCCAAAAGTGTACGTGGAGCAGCCGTACACATATAGATGCGCTGTATATACACATAACAAACTGCCACCAGTGGTCACACATGACGTATAGAACTTAGTACCAGCTAGCGCTGCTCACGGGAGGCGATTCTCATCAGTGCCGTCACTACGCGTGAGCCTTGTAGTGGTCCTCTTGTGGCCGCGCCGCAGGAAACGTGGGTACTTGGCAAGCGCATGTTTAATGCAATTGATAATGCTCTTAAACATGCTTACCTTGCTTCGTAAAACATTAGTATATGTTGCTATCGCATTCATTGCTTCGCCCTTTTGGCGATACTGTGACTATTTATTTTGGTGCTCACTTAGCATGCACCTTGTCCAATAGGTAGCCTCCCTCAATGCATTCCACGTTTAGGACTAAATTAGGAAGTATGTCGAGCCAATTAGAGGCAAGGATTCAGACAGCAGGGGCATAATTTACATGCTGCATCGAGGTTTCAGTGGCGTCTGAATCGTTCGCGCAGTGGGTAAGGAGGTATACGGTGCTCGTCATGACTTTGCAAGCTTAAATTGTTATGCAATACGAGTCAAAACGGCTGTATGCTGAAATATTGTTACGTCTTGATTGATTCATTTGTGGTGTTTAACGTCTCAAAACCACCATATGATTATGAGAGACGCCGCAGTGGAGGGCTACGGAAATTTCGACCACCTGGGGTTCTTTAACGGGCACCCAAATTTGAGCACACGGGCCTACAGCATTTTCACCTTCATCGGAAATGCAGCCGCTGCAGCCGGGATTCGATCGCGCCACCTATGGGGCAGCAGCCGAGTTTCGGTTTCGGAACCACCAGAACACCGTGGCGGGAATATTGTTACGTCTACGAAAGGGTTTATTCCGCTCTGACGTACCGGTACACCGTGAAGGTGTCGCGCATCGGAGGCCTTTCTCGAGCCGAACGTCCTCTTCTCCTCTAATCTCACTGTTCCCCGCTACCGAGATGCTCATTCGCATGTAGCTAATGTAGAGACTTTTGTGCGTGTACTACACCGAACGAGACATTGTGTGCAGTGACTCATTGTGCTATATACCACAGTCACCCCTCATCATACCATTCTCTTTCTTTCCCTTTCTCCTTACCCCCCGTGAGTAGTACAAAGCAGGCCAGAAACCAGCTTTCAAGGCCTTCCTCTCCTCTTTCATCTCATTAAACACCTTCTTCTTCTTCTTCTTCTTCTAGTAACAATATATTTGCGGACTTTAGAGCGCCAGCAATGGTAGAAATCGATATGGAGAGAGAGAGAGAAAAGTACTCAAATAGCTAAATAATAAGAAAAAGTATTAATTTCGAGCTGATAAACGATTTAACTGTTGTTCTACACAGCAGAAGTATTACGCAGTGGAGAAAGAATAGTACAAGCGCGAGTTTTTTTCTAACACCCTGACAGGCATGTTGCAAACTAACCACAAGCGATTTTGGAAAACATCTAGTCCCTCTCATTCTAAGCAAATTTCTCTTAATGACAGATCTGAACTTCCTATTCTTGCTTGAGAACGATGTTTCCGATTGCCTTAACATGACAATTAGCACTGTTTGTACTAATGAGCCGCCCGACAGTTTATCCGACCTTCCATTTTCCACGTATTTGCTAATGCAAAACGTCACACTTGATTCATATGGCATTATCAAAGCCGTTGACTCATTAAATTAATCGTAATCTAAAGCAGTAGACGATATCAATGCTAAGGTGCTTAAAAATGCTAAACATGCGTGTAGCCTCTTTTATCACTCATATTTCAGGAATCACTCGACAACGATTCAGTTCCCCATGACTGGCAGGTGGGCAAGGTCATCCCAGTCTTCAAGAAAGGAAACAGAGCATGGCCGAGTAACTAGCATCTCATTTCCAAAAACAAGGCTCAATTGTGAAATAATGAAGCATATCATATACTCTCATACTGCTAACTTCTCAACTTTTGTAAATTTCTTTCACCCAAGTCGGCATGGTTTTCGCGAAAATTACTCCTGCGACACTCAACTTGCTCTTTTTCTGCATGATTTGCACATGACCCTAGACTGTAATGTTCCGATTGCCACAATATTCTTATATTTTGAAAATGCATTCAACAATGTTTTCTATGGTCATATTCTACTAACACTATCCTGTCTTTACATCCACCCTTGTGTTTTAAACTTGATTCGAAGCTTTTTAACCAACAGTCACCAATTCGTTCATGCCAGTTCATATATACTCTTCATCTCTAACACCCGTTCTTTCAGGGGTACGGCAGGGTACCGTACTGGTCTCCTCCACTTCTTAATATACATTATTGAACTCCCTTCAAACATTTCTTTTCACATCCGTCTCTTCACCGATGATTGTGTTGTCTACCGTGCATTTATGAACCCCGGCATCCGAGCATTTCATAATACAATGTGATCTCACCCGCGTACAGGTGTAAATCTTGGCTCATGCCCTTGAATGTTTCTAAAACTGTCTGAATGTCTATCAACTGTCGTCATCATCGCGTAGTTCATAACTACAGTAATAATAACAACCACATTTCTACAGTTGATTCGTTTAAATATCTTGGTGTGACCATCTCGCATGACCTAACTTGGACATGCCATATTAACCAAACCATAAATTCCTCTAATCGTACTCTAGGGTACCTACGCCGTTACCTTTCACTCGCTCCCCCTTTTATTAAAAAAGTTGCCTTCCAAACCTTTGTCTGACCGAAGCTAGAGTATGCGCATGCTATTTTCGATCCTACCACAATAACCTCATTAACGCCCTCGAGTGTGTCCAGAACCGTGTGACCTGATTCATAATCTAAATAGTCATACACCTGAAGCATCTCGGCACTAAAATAAATATTAATTTATCCGACCTGGCTAAACACAGCGAAATTGCACGTCTCAACCTTTATCATAAATTCTTCCATTTTTTTTTTGCCTTTGGATAACCCATACTTAAGAAGAGCCCATCGATTTTCGTGCCACAGTTACTGTAACGCCGTCTATCTATGCGAGCCCATACCGTCACCTTTCCCCAATCGTTTTTCCTGCGCACAGCCCGAGTTTGGAATGACCTGCCCACTGAAATCGCCGCCATCATTGACACTCAAGCATTCAAGCGGCTCATCAAAACCATCCCATCATGACTACCATTATATTAATAGCCTTTCTATCACCCGCTACCTCATGTTGTATCCCAGCTGGGTCCTTTGAGGTAATAAAATTAATGAATGAAGGCAGTGAAGAAAACTGTCGGTGAGCCCGGTTGGCCACCCTACATTCGGGAAAGGAGAAAAATGCACGCAAAGGAATATCTCTTCGGCCTATTAAAAACAACGAAAAAAGAACCTTCAAATGAACCTCCGACTTATATACAATAGACACAATGTGAATATATTAACAACGGAAATAAAGAGGAGGCTCATTCGCACATGCATTCTCATATATTTTCAAGCAAGATTACTTAACAAAGCTTTGCAAATAAGATGCTGCCCTCTGCGATTCCCAGAAAAGGCCCCTGACATAAAAATGGCAACTGAAAATAGAACATAGTTCCACCCATTGTTGTGAACTTGATGCACTCCATTTTCAGTCGCTGTAAAAGTAAAAGGTAATGTTTGTATAGTTTGTATAAGGAAACAAAAATGGAAGGGAGAATGTTAGTAGGAGTTATGCCTCTGACGTGGTCATTTCTTGCATTGCTTTTTCTCTTCTTTTCTTTTCTGGCAGCTGCAAAAAAACTAAAAGAACAAATTAGGTAATAACATAATTAATAGAGAATAAAGACACCTCATATCACTCCTGTGCCTATCTCGGCTTACGATTGTCGACTTCCTTGTGGCAGTGACCTTTGCAAATGGTGCTGCTAATTTTGCCTTACTGTTCTTACAAATATAAGAGATAGTGTCTCTGACTCTAACTCTACAGTGCATAAACTCTAACAAAATTAACACGATTTACACTAAATACGGTGGTAAAAAACGGGGGACCCTTAAGCTTCGCCCATAAGTGTTGAACGTGATAGTGATATCCTGTCCCTAGTGCGTAATGCAAACCTCATTCCCTCTCCCCCGGGTAGGGTAGCAAACTGGGCTTAGTCTAGTTAACTTCTTCACCTTTCTGATATTTTTTCTTCTCTCTCTCTCTCTCTCTCTCTCTCTCTAGTGCATGAAATCTTTTCGAACTGGCTACGCACCCACTACGTGGCTTTAAGGGAGTAAGCGCAGTAACGCGTGCGCTTTTCCTACTGGGTGACCAGCTTTAAATCATGCAGTCATTACGATAATCATAGGTTCCGATGCCTGATGGCAATGTACGCTTGTACCACGCATTATAACTGCAATATTTTGTGTTGAACAGTGAAGCATATATGCAGGGCATGTGTGTTTGTAAAGTATGAAAGTTACTTTCACTGCATTTTCAGGCAGAGGAAGTTATTTTCACTCTTCGACAAGCAGACACGAGGCTGTGTCGTAGAACATTCGTTCACCCCGCAAAATACCCGGGTTCGATCCCTACTCGGACTCGGATGTTTTATTAGTTATTTTATTTGCATCTTTCTCGATTTTTTGGTCACGCACACGATGATTATTTTTCGCTCGCATTCAACGACGCCGGATGGTCTGCGAAAGGAGCTCTTTAACACCGTCGCGTTAATAAAGAGAACAGGAATAACTCAAAAGCACGTGCCATTTGGAGCACTTTGCTAGAAAGCGCCGCTGTGTGTGCAATTCTTGAGGTGAATAAGAATAGCGATGTGGGTGAGTTGGTTCACCTGCTCGTGGGCGTCACTCTTCCTCAGACCTGTTTCGCCTGTGCTTCCGCACTTCTGTACTGTCTGTTTTCACCGTGAATTCTTGCATGTTTGTAGTAAACGAAGCAAGTGAGGAGCACAGTCGTTAGCTGGTGTTGTCTCAATACCCGGTCAATAATCTGAACAGGCAGACACACACACACACACACACACACACACACACACACACACACACACACACACACACACACACACACACACACACACACGCGCGCGCGCGCGCGCGCGCGCGCGGAAGAAAGATATGATGCATTACATTTCGACATATGCATAGTGAATTAGATGTAGAAAAGCATTGTTTTGGGGAAGCATAATTAGGTTTGCATGAATCATCATATATCACGACTGATGGAATGACGTCATGGAACTGCCGTGCCATCAGTGTCATCAAAAGTCATTGAGACATTTCTAAAATTTCAAAGAGAAATCACGATACTGTATAGAATGTAGCATTTTTCATATACAAAGGATTGTATTTTAGATTTTTAAATATAAAATATGTTCTTACTGTAAATAATTGTAACGTCCACTCATGCTTAAATATTTTAAACATTTTACGACACGCCTAAGACTGGCTTTTCCTCGTATACGAAGGGAACAGGAAAAAAGGTCAGGGCAGGAATGTTAACCAGCTCAGGAAATAGTTCGGGGACTTTGAAAGCTTAAGAGTCAAATATAAGGGAAAGAAACAGGGAGCACGTGCACGTCGTCCCATAAAGTCGCTCTCGTGCACATCCGGAACCACTATTAGACTACAACCGCTAGTACAAGTTTGTTGCCATTAAATGCTTTAACAACACCTTCGTTGACCTCAGCATGATAACGACATTCAGGAATGCCATCTGCAGACATTTGCCTATTGTCAAGACGAGCTAATGCAATTGCTTGGTCATCATCTATGCAAATTACATGGAAAGCTGTCGCATAAGACGAGTTGCAGGGTTTTTTTTCGCTGTCTCATAACAAAGAGCCCTGTCGGCCATTCTGTTGCGGAATAAAAAAAAAGAAACTTTGTGAAATTTACTATAGTATACACGGAAGTCGCCAAAAAAAAACACTTTTCCTTTTTGGAAATTATTTGACATGCGAAAACGTAGCAGTGAGTTCATGCGCTTAGATTACAGTAAATTTTAACGAAGATAAGCACGTAATCTTGGCACCATATGAGTGTCAAGCCGTACGTGCAACAGAATGCGTAGCGTGACGCATAGCGCCGGTGTTAAAACATTGCGCTCGTAGAATCTATTATTATTCATGATGTATACCTTGAGAAAAGACAAGAATTTACAAAAACTCAATTCACTTCAAACTAGACAGCAGACATAAAACATGAAACGTTTGTGACACTATAGTTGGAGAACTTTTGTCCAAGCCCGCGCATTCATAAATCAATATAAAATAGCGGTGGTTGCTGATTGCTTGCTCTGTAAGATTGGACTTGTACGCAATGCATTCAGGCTTAGTGATCCACGCTAAACAATCGAGAGAAATTACGCGAAGAATCAATAGGCAAAGAGGCTAATTATTTGCGAAGGCTATAGTTAACTTATCGATGTCATCAGCTCCCACGTGTACAATACGAAGAACATACATAAACGTAGATGGTTTGCAGCTCAAACAGATATGCCGTAACGAAGAAGCATCCCTTTTGAGAAATGAGATTTGCAGAAAAAAAAACTGCGAACGACATTAGGCGCACGCGAAGAAGAAAAAGGACGGCCGAAATTAAAGACAGGAATGAATTAGAGGCTCGCGTGATGGCGCGAGAGGAGCACAGATGTGCCTCCGTTATCAGATCACACGCTCGACGTCATACGGTCGGGCGCAGAGTGGTGCAAAGGCAGTGGCCATCAGGGCCAGAGAGCTTTGTCGCGCAGCATTGGAGATCTACTTTCTTCGGTCGGCAAAAACAGCCGAGGACGACAGCGGGACATGCATCACACGAGGCCCGCTCTATAAAAGACTTTGTCCCTGCCAACAAAGAGACCTTATTAAACGGCCGTCCGGAAAGGGACTTAATCTTCCATGATGAAGCAGAGTCTCCACGACTGGGGCCGCCGAATCGCCTGTCTGTCGCGACGCGTCCCAAAGACAAAAGAGTTGCTCGCGGCCGAAAGCGAACAAGAGCAGCGGCGGCGCTGGCGGGGGAAGCGAAATCGTAGATGATATAAGGGCTATCTCGGCTCCTCTTCGTCGGTTGCATCGTCATCATCACCGGCAGGCCCCCGCTTTTCTTGCGCTTTGGCAATTTAGCCCTCGGGCCGAAGACAAATGTCTTGGTGTGACACGCTGTTATGGTGCCTGCCCTCAAGACGTATATATGGTTGCGATATAGAGCCTCTATCGCCCCGTCCTCGGCGAGTCCTTTTTCTTCCCTTGTGTTCCTGCTCGGAACGTGTGTGCCCAAGACGAGTGGGCGAGGAAAAGCCGTGTATGCCTTCGTTGAGTGTCGCTCTGTTTGTCCGGCCAGCTCATTGGCCGCTATCGTTTTGAGAGATGTGCGGCCCTGAATGGCGGCGGTCTTGTTCCGCCGCGCGCCTGGGCGTGAAGTTTCGCCACCTCGCTGTGTTTTCAAATGAATGGCTGTATCTGCTGTAGACACCCGCAAGTAAACCGCCTTCTTCCGGCTCGGACGCGTTATGTACTTCGTGCCGCCTCCACAAAGCTTTGACATGGTCGAGCTTCTCGGATCACTTCTGAGACCCCTCGCAGCAAGGCCCCTCCCCTTTTCCACCGCCCACACGAGGAATCGCTTCCAACATCAAGCTCAGTATGAAAAAAAAAGAACACCCATAGCTTCTTTAATTTATGGTTTACTATACTACGAATGTGTTGCAGTCGCTTTCTTTCACACCATATAAGGCAAACAACTATGGCAACTCAGTGTTAAGTCAAGTGAACTTATCGCAGCTTTGTCACAGAGTTGCCTGAATGTACAAGCTTGTCATTTTGATATGATGCAGTGTTTACTAAGCGCTAATTATGTTTCCGGTAAATGACAATCATGTGCGTCGTTTTGAAAGGGGTGAGTTCTGATGGAAAGACGGTCAACATATTGGCCTTTACCCGTTTAGGTGGCGGGGAAGAACAGGTCAACGGTGTTTGTACAGAAAGCTCTACATATATACGGACACGTAACACAACCAAGAAACTGTGGCAACATTTCGTAGCTTCACTAAGAATGTTGCATCACGCTCCTGCGCATGTGATATATCGATAGTACTATAGTTCTCTAATTACGATTAAAGAACCAGTACTTCGCGTCAGTGAACCCCGCCACGGTGGTCTAGTGGCTAAGGTACTCGGCTGCTGACCCGCAAATCGCGGTATCAAATCCCGGCGGCGGCAGCGGCTGCATTTCTGATAGAGGCGGAATTGCTGTACCCTCGTGTGCTTAGATTTGGGTGCACGTGCATTGAAGAACCCCAGGTGGTCAAAATTTCCGGAGTACTCCACTACGGCGTCTCTTATAATAATATGGTAATTTTTGGACGTTAAACTCCACATTTAAATCAAACCCAATCATGGCTTCGGTGGTTGACAGTTTGACGCGGATAAGTGTGACCAAAGCCAGGAATTTTATGCATTAATTTCTCGTCCTGTCAAGCAATAAATTGATAAGTCAGAAGATTTTGTCGGTTCACAAATACAAACAATACACTGATTGAAGATCGAAAAAGTAACTTAGATGTCTTTCTCAGTTACCGACCGATACTAAAAACAGATACTAAAACTAAAGATTACAAGTACGCACAGTTCTTTTTTTATTAAATAGCAGAATATTATTAAAAATAGGAGAAAGAAGGGCAATTGTAACTTTTGAAGAACCGCAGGCGAACGCCGACTGAGGAAGAAATTTTTTTGCCACAATATTTCGAGGCCTTTCAAGGGCGAAGTTACAATTGGGGAGGCCCAACCCTGGGACAGACATTGGCCGAATTGGAAGAGGCACTACGAGCCCGCACGCACGCACAAGCCGGTCCGCTGCAGTCGAGCAAGCAGGTCGCGAAGCGAAGTACACAACTCAAAGTCCGAGCATCTGCAGCAGAGGACAGAGCAAGACCTCGGAAGTATCATCGATATATCGCTCCGGGACACGCTTTGAGCAAGGGACGAAGCTATCATGTTGTTGTGGCAGTTAACTAATGATGACCACGGGCCGCTGCTGCGAGACTCGGCCGCCGTTTTCGACGCTCTGCCTCGGTCGTGTGGCAGCACGGACTCTGCGATACACTACTCTGGCTTTTAGTATTTTGTTTTATTTTTTCGCTTGCAGCTCACCTCTCCGTTTTAGTTCTTTGATTCCTTCTTTTCCTTCTCCACTAGCGCTAGAGCATGCTGTGATGAAAGCGGGTGCTTTAGTTTTATCATTGTTTATTTATCATCTCTGCTTATTTCGCTGTCTCCTCCCCATACCACCGCTTTTATAGTTCCTTCTTTGTTCTCTTGATTCTCGAAGATGGTTTCGCCTTTACTGCCCTGGTTTTCTGCATGCCTTTTTCTTTACCCTCGTTCTCTCTCCGTGTTCGGCTACTGGCAATCATGGTTCTAATATATATATATATATATATATATATATATATATATATATATATAGATATATATATATATATATATATATATATATATATATATATATATATATATATATATATATATATATATATATATATATATGTGTGTGTGTGTGTGTGTGTGTATCCACTTCTTTCCCTTATATATCTATATGAGGGAAAGAAGTGGATACTGAAGGGCTCGTTTTTCCGTGTTGTTGACACAAT
This sequence comes from Rhipicephalus annulatus, assembly GCA_013436015.1. NCBI lineage: Eukaryota > Metazoa > Arthropoda > Arachnida > Ixodida > Ixodidae > Rhipicephalus > Rhipicephalus annulatus. Next base: position 242,327 of record WOVY01012763.1, on the reverse strand, counting down.
GTTAATGAAATCTAACAGACAATAATGCCAAGGAAAGTATAGGGGAGGTTATTAAACCATATTGTAAGGTAAATGTAAGGAAATAAAAGTGGGTGAAAAGATAACTTGCCGGGACGGCAAGTTATCTTTTCACCCACTTTTCTTACTTCATATTTACAATACAATGCGGTCTATTGTCAGTTAGATCTCCTATATATATATATATATATATATATATATATATATATATATATATATATATATATATATATATATATATATATATATATATATATAGTTAAGAATAAAGGAGCACACTTACGAAAATTTGATAATTGTTTACTCTACGTTTCGGCCGTGGCACGGCCAAAACGTAGAGTAAACAATTATCAAATTTTTTTCGTAAGTGTGCTCCTTTATTCTTAACTATATTTACACCGGACCCACAGAATTTCTTATTTTGAATCATATATATATATATATATATATATATATATATATATATATATATATATATATATATATATATATATATATATATATATATATATATATATATATATATATATATATATATATATGCAGATTCTACAACAAGTATTTCACAGGAGTGATACCTTGGGAACAACATTTTTATGCACGTGTTGGAGTGCACATAAAACAGCAACGACAACAACAACAACAATAATAATAATAATAATAATAATAATAATAATAATAATAATAATAATAATAATAATAATAATAATAATAAACTTTATTTTGTTACGCTGAATGAACTACATGACTGGCGGGTCTGACATAGGCGAGGCAGCGTCAGTAATAGTGATAAGGTCGGTATATGAAGGTGTTATATCAGAACTGGCAAACATATGATTGTGACTCATGTTATTAAACTAAAGTCGCGCCAACTAAACTGCCTCAAGTAAACGACAAACCTAAATATCCCTGTGAAGACAAGTCATTTGACGGCTGTCTTAGCTGAACATTTTTTACAATGACAAAAAAGGATCGTCAGGCTGAATATTTATAATTTTTGGTGCATAGAGACATCTTATTCCACGGCCATACCTCAACGAGTCTCCTTGAAACGCTCGCCGTCTTTTAAAAGCTACGCAAATACTCTTTGAATTGTTAATTCCAAATATTGCAAATAACCATCAAAATGAAGAAAAATGAATTTCAAGAAAGCCATTGTCATTCATTCACTTACAAAATAAAAAAAAGAATATGAGAAAAGTCGTGATGGACGTGAATCAATTTTCACATTTTGTGGTTGGCACCCTGGAATTAGGCAAGCATGCACCTTTGCTTTTTTCTCCATTCGAGTGCGGACGCCAATTAATCCAATTATCGTTGTCGTACTCAATAGCCACTGTGCTCACCACACGGGATCATTTTTCTGATAAGATCGACGCGCTCACTTGATTTGGCTGAAGTCACCCGACATTATGCATCGTTACTAAATTGTATAAAATGTAGCAGCTGGACCTCGCGTAAAAGAAGGGGTGATGAAGACAAAAACAGGCAGAGCGAAAAGAAAATAATAATAACGTAGACACAATGGGACAGAAGCAAATCTCACGTCCTCACTTGGGGTTGACGACGCGATGTTTTCGACTGCAACCGATCGCTCTTGGTAGCTGTCGCGGTGGGTGCGGGGGACTTATCATTTTGTGTCTGGCGACTCCGGACCCGCGCGCCGACTAACTGCCGAGCTCGTCATCCCCTCCATCTTTCCCGTCATGGGTGAGCACGGCGACCAAACTCCCTAAAACCGATCCTTCGTGCCTAATTCTCTGCGCTGCCATTCACTTCTCTGCTTTTCGACGACAGTACGGAACAGCGCAAACTGGGAAGACCAAACCGGTGGCTTGAGTCAACTTTGTCGGTATTGTCGGCCGGGAAGACGACGGAGTTTGCTGTCAAGCGGCGTCAGCCCGAACGGCAGGTAATGGTCCACAAACCGAGTAATCGAATTCGGCGAACGAGCAAGTGGCTCGTCGTCGGTGCGGGAAAGCGGGAAAGCAGCAGCAGGAGTCCAGGGCTGCGGGAAGGCGTACGTATGCGGTCGCTTGAAGTATAATGCCGGACACGTGAATCGGCGTCCACGGCCGGTCCAGGAGGAGGAGGTGACCGGTGGGAGGGTCAGCCTGCGGAATTAATGAGAGGCTGCGGAGTTGCAAAGACCGACGCTGTAACTACGGGTCTCTTCAGCGTGACTAATCGCTCGGCTGCATCGCAACTAATGCCTTTGTTGTGCGCTGGTGAGAGTAGGCTGCTGCTGCACAGCACGGGCGATCGCGAATGAATTATGCGCGCCCAGCAAACACAAAGCACGTTTGAATAATGATGACTCATTAATAAAGGCTGGGGGGCCTCACTGCTGCTGTGGCGATGCCAGCGTTTTCCCTGACGCTTGCACCTCGTTTGTCCTGATCACGGGGAGCAACAAAACGCAGAACCTGAAGAAGCGCGCATCGCGGCTCCACAAGATGCGCCTTACCCGCGGTAGCGGTTCTACGCAAGAAGTTTTAGTGCGTGGAGTTCGAGAGGGGGCGAGGGTATGGAGAAAAACAATCTTGCAAACTAGAAGTGACGCCAGTAGTGTTGCGAACGTCACTACAGGAGGTAGGGCCTTAGTTGACCACAACGTACACGTCCACGCCGTCACGTTCAACATGACCAACTTGCCTAATTCACAAGTACGCCCACGTCTTCTGTCATAGTGTACCGTAATTTTACATCGAGTCCGTGATGTGTATCATGCGCAGCTTGGAATGAATTTATATCGGTACTGACGTACACAAACCAGTCGTTATAGTGGCGTTGCGGAACTGACGGGGAGCCCGCACTCGCAGCTTCGCTTTCACTACCCTAGAGAAAAAATATAGAAAAGAACACCAATTTCACGCAAAGGATAATAATAATTTTCAGTTTTACATCACAAAACCCCTATGTAAATATGAGAGACGCCCTAGTGGAGGGAGCAGGAAATTTCGACCCGCTTCCCCTGGAGTTCTGTGACGTACTCCTAAATCTAAGTACACGGGCCTCTGGCAGTTCGCCTTCATCGAAATGCCGCCTCCGTGGCCGGGATCCGATCCCACGACCTTCGGGCCAGCAGTCGAGCACTAAAGCCACTGGATCACCACAGCGGGCAGTACAGGCTGTAAAGGTAAGGGGAAGGAATAATAGACACTAGAGAGTGCAAAGAGTGACAGTTTAGGCCTGTTAGGGGAGCAAATTATGACCTAATCCGGGCTCGAGCAATGTCTCTTAAGTGATTTGGTTAAGAAGCGTCGCTCGACTACTACCTAAACGCGCCCCTCCGTGCAGCCACCACCATCCTCGCACTGGTTTCTTCAGCCCACCGCGTACTCCCATAAGGGTAACAGGGAGCGCGTTGCTATTGCACGAGCGTAACTTACTAAAACAGCTTGAACTGATGTTTTTCATCAGTGTCGCTTAACCTCAAGCAACAATTAACATACATAGCCCTGCCGTCTTAGTCTAGTGGCTAAGGTACTCGGTTGCTGACCCGCAGGTCACGGGATCGAATCCCAGTTGCGGCGTCGGCATTTCCGATGGAGGCGGAAATGTTGTATGCCCGTGTGCTCAGATTTGGGTGCGCGTTGAAGAACCCCAGGGTGTCGAAATTTCCGGAGCCCTCCACTACGGCGTCTCTCATAATCATATGGTGGTTTCGGGACGATAAACCTCACATATCAATCAATCAAACAAACAAACAATTAATCAATTAACTAACATAAATGCAGGTATTTATTGGTCCTTTCATGTCTGATAAGATAAAGGTGGTTCGTCCACTACAGTTGTTGAATATTTATTGATTGCCTATAGTTGGTGAGCCATGATTATTTGATGAAGCAGTGCATAGAATCAAACACAAACACACACACACACAGAAAGGAAGCAAACACAGGCGCTGTTTGCGTCCATTATGTCAGTGTGTTTGTGTTTCTTTGTGCTACTTCGTCAAAGGTTGTTGAAGGCAGTGTCGCAGTGAAGCTCGATTGACGCATCGAACACCAACATGTACAGGTAACCACTATTGAACGTTGACCACGACAAACAGGGCACCACTTCAATCATCATTGAGTGCTGCCCTCGTTGAATCTGTGGCATCCCGTCCAGAACGAAAGTTAATTGCGGTGCATCAACAAAGAAAAAAACAACAACAATAAACGAAAACGAATGAATGTCTATGACTGTCTGTCCTCCTATCATCAGCAATACGCACCATACCTATAGATTATGGCTTCAATCTCCGATAGTACTTCACAGTGTTTGAATGCACCTTAACGAAGTCAAAGCAGTCATTATTAATCTGCCAGCCACCCTGCAATATCTTTTAGCCCCTGTATTACTTTGTAACGCCACGAATCAGAGGCGTAGGCAGACTTTTTTTTTTTCATGGGGCGGAGGTACAATTTTTTATTGGGGTGGTTGAAGGCACGGGTCTGGTGTGCCACTGCCATGAATCACACACTCGACAATAATTCTGTGGCCACGCTTCATTAGGTCTACGCACGTGACCCAAGAAAATACGTCGAAGGGGATAATCTGCGAGAGCAATAAAAACAGATGCTTCTTATGTTTTAGGAGCAATAACCAAGAAACAGGTGCCGAATTCGTAACACATTTGGTACGTAACCGACTTTTTCCCTACGTTAGCCGGCTTTGATAATAATATGTTTTGAATGGGGATTTTTTTTTCAAAGTCACCTTTTACGGAGACTGCTAGCGTACGACGCTTTTGCGCATGCAGACCCAGGTAAGCTTTCTAGCAAGCTCTGAATTCCCTTAACGGTACAGATGTGAAACGATCAAAACAAATATATAGATAAATGAACATTGTATTAGGCGCTAATCCGAAAGGGACCAAACACATGGACACTACGGAAACCTTTTCTACAGCCCTCGGCTGCGTTCATATCATATGCATTGCTGAGAGTGCATCGACGACCTCTTCTAAAAGAAGCAGTGAGCATTTGCCGTAATTGGCAATGGAGCACCTTCTGCTTCCATGCTGCCCTTTTCCCCGGCTATACACAGGTGGCGCAATACAACCCCGATTCGGAGTTTAATTCAACCCTTCCTGTAGTTTCAACGGTCACACTCGTTCGTCGGCACTCACGTAAACTTGGCAGGGGAGCAAGAGTTACGATAATATATATATATATATATATATATATATATATATATATATATATATATATATATATCTATATATATATATAGATATATATATATATATATATATATATATATATATATATATAGATATGTATGTATGTATGTGGTGTGTGTGTGTGTGTGTGTGGTGTGTGTGTGTGTGTGTGTGTGTGTGTGTGTGTGTGTGTACGCACGTTCGTGATCCCTTCTGTCGGGGCCATCCAACGGGACAATTAGGCCAGAGGCTTGTGGAAAAGAAAAAGCGGCTTAAGAAGTGCAAGATAAATGCATGATGCTAGAGAAAAAGAATCCTATAGCTCTTCGAAACAAGAACGTTCGAAGAGGCAAGAAAAATTTCCTTGACTCTCGGCGAGTCGCCCGGACAGCCTCGTTTTCTTGTTTTTCTTCTTCGAAGTGACAGATGTCTTTGGGATAGAGTCACTCGATCAAACTTGCATGAATTTCCTTTTCCAGCTGCAACTCGAAGGCCGCGCAGACGTGAGCGGCCTGCTGATGAGGAGGCGCACCTTTCGAGAAGGGCATGCACCGGTAAACAGGCGTTGAGGAACAGGGGCCATTACCACGCGACGCGTTCAGCGGCCGCGTCCATTTCGAGGGGTGCCTCGACCACTGCGTGAGTCCGTTGTGCAGCGGTGGCTATGCCGCGATCCTTTATTGCAACCCGACTTATCAACCGCTGCGCCTTGCGTGTCGAGATACCGACGTCACGCTCGAGATTTTTCGGAAGTGTAGGTGTATAGGAAGAGCGGCAGAGAGGCTTCCGTTGCACACAGGGCTGCAACCAATGTAAGTGGATGTGCTCCTGAACGACCGAAGCAAAAAAAAAAATGTGCTCAAGGAAGCATAATTACACCCGTTCATTGCCGACTCTCATTGCGTTTTAGCTTGGTCGCTTAGTTTTCCATTCTTGATTTCTGTGAAAAGCGTTGTCACAATGCATTGTCCAGAACTTCTCAACCTCTGCCAAACTCGCATCCTATAGAAGTACATTTGTATTCTGTTTCGAGACTAAACGTACTATTCAGGTGCTCGCCCTGGCGATCGCAGCGCCGCTCGGACAGCCGCAGTGCGCCGAGGCTGGGCTCCCCTTTCGGGTCTGCGTGGTCATAGTGCGCCGGGTGCACCGATCACTTCGCGGCTATCGGGAGGAGCGGGAGAGGGCAAGCTCAAACATTGTGCGTGTCCTTTCCACATCCCCGGACGTCGTGGCACTCTTAATGTGACGCGGAGACAAAGAGAGAAAAGCGAGCGAGAAGCAAGTGGGGAGGAGGGGGAGTGGATCCGATGGACGCTCGTGAGGACCAGCCGGAGGGGGGCCGCTATCCATCAGCGCTGACGTGAAGAATGGCTTGACGTGCTCGGCAGCTCTGCCAGGGATCATCCCAGCCGAGGCGCACGCTTGCGCGCTTGCAGAGTTGCAGCACGCAACAATCCTATTTGTCTGTCTCTCCGAGCCTACGCAGGAGCGAGGGAGGCCACTGTTATAAAGCGCCCGGCAGCGACACAATTTATACGCGAAGACGAAGCGCGCGCACGCTTGAGTGAAGCACGACGGGACACTGATTTGGGACTTTTTTCTTTCGCTCGCGAGCAGTGTTAATGAGCCTGTTCAAAGTGAGGCACACCAGGCGAAAATGGGTGTCCCTCTACGTGGCCGAAGCGTTTGTCTCGCTCCCGACCCCTTGTCCGCGCTCCAAAGGAAGAAGGCCGCGAATTGTGAAGGGCCCGAGCAAGCGACGACGCGGAAGGTGCACGTGTCCGGTGTGCTCATTGCGCAGACGTGCTCGCAGGCGCTGACGCCGCACAGCTCGGAGCGCTGTTCTCGCGAGAGGATGCAACATCGCCGTAAGTCTGAAGGGTACAGACACAACGTGAATAGAAGGAGTGGACAGCAGGCCCGTCTGACGGATGAATGACAGGAGGGCCCACCCAGCGAGGGGAGAGACGCGAAACACCGCAAGGTGGGGAGCTATAAATAAGCTTATCGCCAAGACAAATGTTCCAGAGTTCTTGTTGCTGCGGGGCTATTATTCCTTGCCATTTCTCCCTCAAAGTGCAGCACCGTATACTTTTCGTATATATATCCATATGCGCTGCAAGGAAGGAAGTAACAGTATACCCAGACACAAATGCTTAGAGTCTCTTTGTATACATATTTTAATGCGGCACGCGTGAACTACGCCTCCGTTTGCTAAGGGAAGTCACTGCACACGCATCCCAAGCAGCATTATCGAGTCGATCATGCACGTACTACCGCTCTATAGTCAGGAATGCTCAATAGGCAGAATTTCGTCATGAATTACCAGACGGCAGTCGCAATTTTCGTTTCGCCACCTAGCCCTGCTTTCCAGACGAGAAGTCCCGTTCAACCGAGTGTGCTTCGCGAAATGCGCAGCTCCGATGAGTCTTCTGCCCAGGCGCTGTTTGCAGAAGCTTGCACGATTGATGCGTGAGCGCCAGTTCGATTCCTCCCAGACTGGAAATGGAGTCCTCGCGCGCCCTCTCGCGGACGCGTGGAGAAGGGCTGCTGCCAGGCAGGCGCCTCATAGATAAAGCTTCGTGGATGATGCGTGGCAGAACTACGTGCTCGGTCCTGATAAAACGGGACGACCTTCGGCAAGCGGGCAGCGCCAAGGTAGCGCGCTCCCGGCCCATAACTCAGCCGAGATCCGTGCCATAGGCCTCAAATTCATGGCGGCACCACAACCCCCGTCGCTCGCTCATGTCTCTGTTTGAAATATGGGACAAGAACATTGTCCGTATCCACATCTCGGTGCTCTCTGGTCGCCGGGCCCAGGGCCCTTGCCAGGCCCCCCTGGTTTCTTTCTTTATGGCCGCCTCCATGCAAAGAGGGGCCGCCTTCAATACGGCCCCACGATGGAACCCGCTGCCGACACGCCGACTCGCTGTAAAAGCGCATACGCGTGTAAAGTTGCCATGCGCGACGCTTCCTTGCATCGCTGGGAGGTCTTGAGTTATGGTCAGGCTGGTTTCATTTTGCGGACGATGCGCCACGCGGCGCGATGGCTTTTCCGCGGTCGTTTGTTTCACCTGCGCGCCTTGTCTTTCTGATTGTGCGACTTTGTGGAAGTACGACGGTAGCGGCTGCCCGGGCCACCCCTGCGTTATAAACCAGTCGCGCTTGTTTATGCTGCGTTGTCGACGTGATCATAAAAGCACTGCTCAGGTGCTGGCCTTTTCAACTTTCCGCAGGCGCCCAAGAGTGCTGCATTCACTGACAGCGGCTCGAGAGCCGGTAAAAAGCTTCAGCCATTTACTTCCATTCCTGACAACGGCGCATCGAACACAGCGCGCTGTCTCTCGTGGATGACACGGTATATGTGTGGTTTTGTTGCTACGTATATATTTTATTGCATCTCTACAACAACGCAAGCAACTCGCTAGCAATGCTTTTCTTATTATTGTTAATAAATATGAGTTTTTAAGGTAAATGATTCTCAACTTAGATGTATTCACTTGTCAGCGATGAATGAAAGCAAGGTGTCTCTCTCACGCTACTGTAAGAAATGACAACAAACTGAAGAAATACTAGCATCACGGAAATAAACAGTTATAAAACGGTGTAACGTATGAGGGACACGTCGTGTCGTCAAAACACCATAGCGAAGATTTTGAGAACGGCTCTGTGACAAGGTGCCGGTACGGTGTTGTAATACTGCTACTATACACTTGTAACGAAATGTGTCTCCTATATTGTACAGACAGGCGCCTACTATTGCAGCATTCCTTAATGCTCACGAAAAAGTACTATAGCTACAATTCCAGTCAGTCGGAGTTAAAACAGTGCGGGTAAATTTTTGTTTGCCGTGTATGGTTTTAATGATCATGCGTGTGTTTGTTTTTTTACTACGTACTATTTTTCATTAGCAGCACTCGTTCTTGGCAAACGCCCGTGATATACGTATCACCATTTTCATAACAAACAGGAGTAGCAGAAGAATCTGTTGATGGGCCTGTTGGTGCATACTTGAAGAAACGAAAGAAGATAAAAAAGCTTATGGACGCTTACACAGAATACCAAGCAATAGACGCACGCTAACATTTATAACAAAACAGCCCCAAATTATATTTCCAGGAAAGCCCAGCGCACATGCGTCGTTCATAAAGCACTCATGATTCACAATGGAGAGACTGACATCAGCAACGACATTTTTCTGAATAAGCGATCTCTTTCTTTGATAGTGATTGCGAATCGACTACATTTATGCATTTGTTGGAACCATGTTTCTAGATTAGATACGTTTCAATCACTTCACGTTCCTATCGCTTTCAAGAGCTTGCTTTGCACAGAAATAAGCCTGTTGGGAACATCGAATTTTTCATTTTTTATACAATTTACTTTGTTCAAGAGAGCCACACACTAAATATTGTGTTGAAGGAAAACGACCTGTAAAAGATGCTTTTCTGCACGCAACCAGTTGAGTCGAATCATCACTCGCTTCGAGAAAGTGTAGTTTGCTGTGAAGTACCTTTAGTTTGCTGTGAAGGTATCTTTAGTTCAATATTAGTTCGCTGCAACAGTAGTTTGTTACCGTTAATGACAAATAAGACGCCTTTCGAACGTATTAACCATACTGTAGCAGCAGCCAGTGCTCGCCGTAAAGATGATGTGCTTTACTTCGCTAAAAAATACGCATATACGCATTGCTATTGTGTAAGAAACTTGCAAGTTTTTTTTCTATGAGGTCTTCTAGAAGATTTTCTTTGTGCGTATGCTAGAATTATGCATGATTAATAAATTTACATGTACTAAATAATCATATAACTAAAGTCGGTGAAAGAATCAGGTGCTACGTCAAGTTCCATTTCGTAAAAATTCTACCGTTGACGAAATGATGATATTAGGACGTTACAAAATCTAAAAATACATGAAAATTCTTCAGGAAGACAAAACTTTCTTCACATCATGCCCCTATGCCGTCAAATGAGAACAATGTAGTAAAAATTAGTGCATGCATTCCTAACCATTACTTTATTACAATATGCATTTTGCGCTGACTGCTTCATATTGAGACCAGTTCGTTTAACTTTGTCGTCAACTGCTTCTCTTCTGTCAAGAATGAAATTTCACAACCAGCGTCAACCCCTCACGAGAGGCTAGTTCTAGCCTCAGTATTGTGAAAGTTTCTGCAATTCATTACGGTATACAAAGACAGACGAGATGATGTGTCAGTGTGCGTAGCTGGGAACGTTATTTACCACCATTTGAGGGTCACAGAAGCCTGAGGTTTATGCCGCAAGTGCGTTTCACAATGCCAAAATTTATGCGCTGCCAGTAGAATGGTCTGCTAGAAATATTGTTAACATAATCACATTCCCAAGCCTAATTATGAAATAATCTTGTGCATTGATGGCCAGGATTTGGGGACATGTGCACGTCGCGCCATCTATCGTCCGTGACAGTGGTGCCAGTCCATAACTGAATGCACAATAGGCGAAAAAAAAAGTCATATCTGATGTAAAAGGAAAAACGACTCCAGCTTATGTTCCACAGAGACCCACTGGAACATTCTGGTAAAATTACAGGGCTGCACTACAAACTGCATGGCTTCCAAGAGTGTTTAAATTTATACAATGGGATCCCATGCATTTCCAATGGGCTTTGTTTAATTGTCCTGGGAAGCCACACGCTTTCTATTCCGATATTGCAATTTTACCAGAATGTTCTAGTGGGTCTCTGCGGCGCATAACTGGGAGTCGTTTCAACCGTATATCTTTTTAATGACGGTAGGCTTTCTTGCAGTGCTTCGACGCGAAACTTTTGGTCTGTCTGTCTGTACACTTATCTGCTTGTCCGTGCTAATGGTATCCTAAACGGCACCCAACGATACGTCAAACAGCCAACCCCATCTGCCGCGACAACCAATATTGCTCAAGTTTCAGCGTTCATACTTGTGCGATTGTCAACTCAAAAGCAATTATTGCGCACATCTGAGGCACCATAACAACACGTCGATATTTTCTATGTGTGGCTTTACACTAGAGAAGGCACACATAGGTAATTCTAAGGGCCGTAGCGTTTATCACTCTGCGCTGACAGTGCAACGTGATGCTCAAAAAGGCACGTGTTTCCAACGTTTTTCTAAAACGACACGGTGTAGGACCTGCCCGTCACTTTGCGTTCTACACCTTATCCCCTCCGAGACAGGCGCGCACGCTTTCCTTTATTTTCGAAGATAACTGCCAGGTGGCGCTCGTGTCTAACGTGCTTCGATGCGCTCGTTCGCCTTCGCTGCACGGATCGAGACTCCGAGGCTCTAACGCAGCGCTTCCAGAATACAATTCACGAATTTTCTCGCACAGAACTTCAAATAAACGTTTTGTTCACTCTCTCTAGACGCAAGACTACTGTCTTTCGATGACATTTGTGTGAAACATGCAGATACTGGGCCATTTTTTGTGAGATATTGCTTTTTTTGCCTATATACCGTTCCGTTAGGGCAGGACGCCATTGCTGCTACCAAGATATGGCGCCATGTACAAATGTTCTCGAATCCTGGGCATGATTGATTTGAGTAAAAAAATTAAGGCAGCTTCGTATTAGCGGCGCTAAGCTTGAAGGAAGTGCGCAACTGGGCGACCTGCCTTTTTTTTCTCTTTACTTTAACGCGATGGTGTTGTTAAAGAGCTCGTTTCGCATAAATGTCGGTGTCGGCGTCATACATCGCCTCTGAATCAGCATTATAGGTAACCGGAAAATCGAGAAAGGTAGAAATGGAACAAGTAACAGAAATCTTTCTTTCGAGCGAGATTTCAACACATGCTTCCTCCGTAGCGAACCGGTGCTCTTCCAAGGTGCGACACTATTGCTTGAATCTGAGCTGAACAAAGACGCTATATGAATTCCGTGGAGTGGGCGGAGTCGTCTTGAAGCATGTAATATTGCGTGGCAGAAGCGTGAAACCACGTCAGGCGTCAAAAGACGTGAATTGCGCAACGAGTGAAGATTCTAAAGGCCCACCAAACGCACAGCGCTCAGACATATTCAATTACTACCATCAGTAAAGCCCGGTTAACAAAGCGAGCAGCTGCGTATTATTGGCGTGTCATTTCGTAGTCCGCCTCGATGGATCAGTGGCTCGGGTGCTGGGCTTCAGACTCGAAGGTCATGGGTTCGATTCCGGCTGCGGCGATCGCATTTCGATGGAGGTGAAATGGTAGAGGAAATGGTAGAAAGTGGTAGGAGGTGAAATGGTAGAAAAAGGAAATTCGAAAACAAATGAGGCGTAGCGTTTTTCACGGCTACGGATTATTCGTTGTCAGCATCTTCGTAATGGCGATACCTAAAAATGTGATGTCTGTTATAGCCAAATGGTGGAACAATTAGAATGTGTCGACTGTTCCCAGATGCTATTCATACCGAGTACGCCGCTTTATAAAATATCCCATTGTAGCCTTGAACCCTCCATATCTATAAATAATTGGTATAGAATTCACCTAAGACCGGGCATATATAAGGAATTTCAGTCAACACGCCCAATTAATGATGACCAGCGCTCAAGTGAACCTTAGTTTTTAATATATATATATATATATATATATATATATATATATATATATATTTGGACGAGAATAGAGTGATTGGTGGTGACAAATCATGGTGTCCGGGTGAGCAGAGGGACAAACACCTCGATATGTATATATCAGCAGTTCAAAAAGATATCATCAGAGCGTATGAAAAAAATCGGCCATTTCGAAACAACATATCAAAGTCAGAACGAAGGGCACTCGATGAACTACGAAAAAACACTGGAATTACTATCAAACCGGCTGATAAAGGGGGCTGCATAGTAATTCTAAACACGTCGGACTACTTAAAGGAAGGGGAACGACAGCTATCAGACACAAAATTCTACAAAGAACTTCCAACGGACCCGACTCCCGAATTTGAAAGGGAGATAAAAGTAACCCTAAACAATCTCCGCCGGGACGAGAAAATTACCGGCAAAATGTTAAAAGCAATGTTACCGGCCCATTCTGTTCCCGGTCGATTCTATTTGCTCCCCAAAATACACAAGGCAGGTAATCCGGGACGTCCGATAGTATCCAGTAACAGCACATCAACAGAAAATATATCAGAATTCATCAATTCCTTAATAAAAAACATCCCCCCGAATTTTTCCTATTACCTAAAGGACACAAACCACTACATCTGCGAAACTTCAAGTCTCGACATCCCAGGCGGCAGTTTTCTGGTGACCATGGACGTCTGCTCACTGTACACCAACATACCCCACCATGACGGAATAGCGGCTATGGTTTCTGAATATGTAAAATCTGACTCATCAACTATTGTAAGTGGCGAGGTACTGTTTACACTTCTTGAACTTGTACTAAATTATAACCATTTTGAGTTCAATGGCAAGCATTTCCTTCAGGTCAGTGGCACTGCAATGGGCACGAAAATGGCCCCAAACTTCGCGAGCACCTTTATGGCTTCACTTGAAATTCCATTCATTGAGGGACGCACCTTGAAACCTTTCTACTACAGAATATACTTAGACGATATTTTTATGATATGGAACCATGATGAGAGAAGTCTTTTCCGCTTCATAGAGGATTTTAACAAGTGCCACCCGTCAATAAATTCGCGCACGAAATTTCCAAAACTAGCATTAACTTTTTGGAAGTCACTGTCACGGTCGAAAATGACCACTTGTCAACAAACCTTTACAAGAAGCCTACAGACCGTCAAATGTACCTACATTTCAACAGCAGCCACCCAAAGCATTGCAAAACGGGTATTCCATATTCTCAGGCCTACCGGTACCGAAGATTATGCACCAATATGCGGGAATTTGACAGACACGCGGAACACCTAAAGCTTTCCTTATTGAAACAAAATTATCCGGAAGACATTATTGACGATGCCATACTACGTGCTCGCAACGTGAACAGGAATGATATAATCAAGGGACCAAACAGAGTATGTAAAACGACTTCCCAAACGAACCTTGTACTAACTTACTCCTCATCAGCGCCACGAATCAACAACATACTTTCCCGCCATTTCAACATAATCAGGCAAAGCAAACGACTAACTTTTATTTTCGCGAAGCCACCTCACGTGGTGTACCGCCGGGATAAAAATATGAAGGACATTCTTGTCAGAGCAAAAACAAACACCCCCAAATTTCAATCAGGGTGCCATCCCTGCGGAAAAGCTCGATGCAAGGTATGCCCACAGATGGTCACAACACGTGAATCCAAAGCGAACTTCTCGGATTCCAAATTCTGCATAACTGAAAGCCTTAGTTGTGACTCCAGTAACGTAATATATATGCTACATTGGAACATCTGCGGACAAGAATGTATCGGCCAAACAGACACGCCATTTCGGCTGCGGTTCAATAATAACCGGTACCACGCCACTTCACTGCCGAAGCTACCTTTATCTAGACATCTGCGCCTGCCAAACCACAGTTTTGAAAATATCAGCGTGACTCTTTTGCAGTCCGGTTTTTCAAACAGACGCGAGCGCGAACAGCGTGAGGCATATTTTATTTTCAAATTTCGAACACTAGTAGCCGGCATCAAGGAGGACCCCGGAAAACTCAACTGCCTCCGAGAAGTAAGCCAGGAGGAAATTGGTGACAAAGATTGATAGCTGGAGACCATGCTTTTTTCTGACTGATACGTACGTGTACACTGTCCTTTCTTGTTTTTTGGTTTTCTTTCTTTCCTTTTTTTTTCTTCCTTTTTTTTTCTTTTTTCCACATGCAAATACAAAGTGTTTACGTTCGCCTACCACTTGATGACCATTGAAGGGAAACGGACGAAGATTAAAGGTAAAAAGCCGACCGACCCATTAACGGAAAACCCTTCCTTTACGCATGCCGCACGCCGACCGACCCATTACGGGGAAGCCCTTTCTTTACGCACGCCGTCACGGACCCTCCCGGCACCGCGGCGACAATCTTGGGTGGCCCGATACACGTCGAGAACTGAACAGCACGTGATATGAACCGTATGTGGACGTACACGGACAGTTGGTTTCGTTCTCAGTGTTGACAGTGGTTCTTCCTCTTTTTTACTTTCTTTCTTTTTCTTTTTCGTCTTTTTTCTCCCCTTTTTTTGTTTTTTCCCTTTTTTTATTCCCTCTCACTCTCGCAAACATCTTTGAAGGCGAGAGGAACGCGGCAGCAACGAAGTTTGGAAGTCCATGTCAGTATAACTCATCCCCTGATGAAGGGAGGACCCCTCCCGAAACTGTTGGGAAATAAATATATTTATCCTTGTTGACAACGCTACCGTTGTGCCATATCCCATACCTTCACGAAGACTAACTGGCCCATTGAATTATTACTCCCACTATATATATATATATATATATATATATATATATATTGCTTTTGTGAAAATCACTCGACGATACCGGCATAAAATTAAACGATATTGGTATTGTTCACTGACAAACAACTCATTGGTAATTACTAATTACCAACCCTAACTGCATCCACTGTTTCTTTATATCATGGTTATCACATAGCGCATGGAATAGCACAGGTGAGAAATAAATTGTTTCATTTATTCAGCTATGAAATTTGCTTGATTGACGTTTCATCCGATTAGGCACACGACACTTCCACATCACTGTAAGGGGCGAGTGGTAAATGGGCGTGAGGTATGTCCGCATGAGGGCGTCGTCTCCGCGAATTCCTTACGACCAGTTTGACTTGATCACAGAATGATAGCCAGACAGACGGCGGCATCTCGTCATAGGGTCCTCGCTCCAGCACTCGCAAGACTGCGCTGACACGCACGCCCACTCGTTACGCATGCGCTCATATAAGTGCGTAAAGCATGCTGCGAAAGACAGGGAGACAAAGATAAAAAAAAACTAACCATGGCAACCGTTACAGGAGATCAAGCAAAGAACACAAAACTACTGAAGTTATTGCTGATGATAATTTCTCGAAGACAATGAAGTGTGCAAATGTGGGGGGTCCAGTACTTTTTTTAAGGTCAATACGTACGTTGAGATTCGCCGCAGGGGGCTGTTTTTTGTAACATTTTTTGCGTGAGCGCCGACATTTAAGGTCACGCGTGTGGTAAAAAAATTAAGTGCCATGTAATGAGGAGTGGAACTAAACCGATAAATGACGCAACGATAAAAGCCTCTGGATTAGACGAGTGATTACGTCTTGAAAGCATTTATCGGTTGTCATTTTTTTACGATACGGCTGTGTGCTTTTTTTCTAGTAATTATGAAAGCATATAAAGTGGTACGGCCGTTTTTGTTGCTTTTTAATGCGAGATCTAAGCTCCACGAAACATATCATGTCAGTTACGAGTGTTTATGAAGTATTATATACAGCACATCAGTACCACAATGCTAATGGTTGTGTCCTTCTTACTGAACATAAATTAAAAGAAATTATTGTAGGTTCAAAGTATAACAACCTTCGAAAGCGCACTTCGTGTAACGCTTTTCAACACTTCAGTGATGCAAGAACGCACACAGGCTCACTCCCACGCACAAACACATACAAACGCTCGCGTAGTAGTTTCCTAGTTAAGCTTATGCCCTCCCCCCCCCTGCTCAATGTATGTGCAAGAATCCGGCAGGTGGAGCATATACAAGGTTACAGTTAAACACATTTCTTCACGTATAATAAGAACAGTAATGGTCATATGGTTTTATGTGATGCGTCATTGTGTCTATAGACGCTTTCACTGTTTACAAACACAGCCTATTGATGACATCCGGTTCTGTCCACCGGTGTGCCTTAGTAACATGGGTGGACAACAAGAGCTTTAGAAAATAGCGCACTGACTTTCAACACTTTCCTTCCCTTATTTGGCGAAATATATTCAAATAAATGTTCTTTTGAGCTACTTAAAAGTTATATGACTCTCCCTTGTACTTGACGCACGTTCCTTTTATGTGACAAACAAAATAGATGTTTTCCTCACCCTTGAAAAGAACCTAAAATCGGGCTTTCAGTTTCGACGTTAGGAGCTGGTAAATGAGGCGACCGGAAGTGTTTTGGGGTACAATGCTTGCCATCTTGAAACCGTCTATACAGTTAAAAGTGTCGTTAATGCCAGGTTGTCGGTTTTATGAACAATCTATGACATTCCTATCGGGTTTCGCCTCGTGCGATACTGAAAATTATTTAGGCTGAAACTAAAAGTTAGTGACGAGACATTAATGAAAAATCCGCTCAAGTACGCCATAGAACTGCGTAGGGAAAACAAACAGCTTTGTGGGAGGCGAACCGAGGTGGTCAAGAAGGGTCAATTTAATTTATATGTGTGGTATAACGCCCCAAAACCACCACATGATTACTAGAGGCGCCGTATATAGTGGAGCACTCTGGAAATTTCAACCACCTGGGGTTTTTTAACGTGCACACAAATATGAGCACACCGCTAAAGAAGGATGGACGAGCTTGGAGTCAGGAACAGAGATGCTCGCGTGAAGAGACCAACTGAAGTACACCTGAAAGGTTGTGCGATTATGAGCAATATGTAAGCATTAAGAGACTTCAACGTAGAAGGCAAACATACAGAAAGCGTCAGCGACTAAAATTGTGGCATTCAGATGGGAGCGCGTTGGTGGAGGGAGAAAGACGGAGTCCGTTAAAACCAACACCCGAGAAAATTTTGAAGCGCAAGCATTAAAATACAGCTCCAAACAATGTTGAGAGATAAATAATGGTTTGGTTACATAACCAGAAGATGCCAAAAATATGTTCGCAAGTATTGAATGATGGGGAAGTTGTGGAAAGATGAAATCAATGAAGTAGTGTATAACTACTGCTGTCAGATGATAACTTTATGGTATAGCTTTAATTTTATATCAAAAGAGGGGCGTGGTTGACTGAGGAGTTATTGTAGGAGAAACCTCCTATGCTACATCAAATAATTTTTGCAGGTTGCCTCTCAGACACTGAAGAAAGATGTTGATTATATAAAATATTATTGTGGGTGTTCTTCATGTAAAGTTGGGGATGTGTGGGATCTACAGTAGGTAGGGCAAGCGAAGCTCGTAGTCGTCCAAGTACCAACTACGTCCGCAATCAGCTAGGTCAAGCCCACTTTGTTGTAGTTGTGGTTGTTGCCCTGGATCACAGTAAAACACCGCGGCGCAAAGATGCAATAACCGCGAATGGTAATCTTGGTGGCTTGCCTATTTGCTTCTTTTACGTTACAGCAAAGTTTGCCATGTTGTCGTTAGATGTATACTAAAGGACGAACATCCACAAGTCAGGGGAGGGCTGTGTGCCGTGCAGAATCCTCCCTCTCACACAGCCACGGTGGGTGTGTTCCACGCCACCTTCGGATACGAAGCCCCGCGCACGTCCGTCGCTGTGGCATCACTCATGACACTGTCTCATTCCCTGTCACAAGCGGCGGTCTGATGAGAGTGATGGAACTGTTGCTGCTCGCGGTCATAGTCTGCCTTGCGTGCGCGCCAGCACCGCGAAAGCTGGAGCTCTTCCCCATCAGTCGGCGAGCACGAAACTCGCACGAACGGCGTAAAAAAGCCCGGAGGACTAAACGCTCTTTGTGTACGACGCGTCGGTTCTCGCTTTGGCGCAGTTGCTGCCATCGGTTCTCCCCTGTTCACCACCCACTTGGGTCTCGGTGGCGGCGCACGCCGCAGACGCTGCCGGGCGGAGTAATCACACCAAAATGTTTCACCTATTCTTTGCGCTGTTGTGCATGCTTCCTACATCGGTGTTATCCACGGCGCTTTGTTGCTCGCGTGCGCATGTTCGGGGTGCACGGGGGCCGTCCAGAGAGAGGCGCACGTGACGGGAGGGACAAAACGGGCGCACGTTTTTAGCCTGGTTTTTAGCGTTCGCAACGCGTTTTGTTGTGCTCGCGGGAGGCGACAGTTATAAATGGCTGGATGGATGGCCGCGGCCGGAGAACAGACAGTTTTCACTCATCCATCAGAAGGGGGTTATACCGACAACGCTGATAATGAAAACAGCCGGTCGGCCACCGCCACGGCTTCCGCCCCGAGGATGTGTGGACGTGCGGAACCTGAGGCCTGGACTCCCACGGGAGGGGCTGGGCCTGCCGCTCATCACTGCTCTCGCATCGGCCTCGTGTGCCGTGAGTTCAACGGGGATGGCTTCACTACGACCTTCACGGATTCCGCGCCAGTGGTGCTGACCATCCGTGCATGGCGCACGCCGGACCTCGGCTGCTCAGACTTCACGTTTCCTTTGACAAACAGCAGCAGTGGTAACGGGCGGAAAGAGCACCGCGAGCTATGAACGTGATCTCAGAAGTAGTAAAGGCCGCTCTGGAGTGCATCCACACCTCCGAGAGCGGAGCTTAGTTGCGGCAAATTTAGAACTTCACCCAACAAAGCGACGTGTCGCATGCATGTTAGTGGAATGGCGAAAGCCTCCTTTCAGAAGAACGTCATCCAGTTTCTGATCATATATATGGCACTCCTGACTCTAGTATGTTTTCTCATCGCATGCAGATGATATTCTCAGACCGGCCACAATATGTAAGATGTAAACACCATCATGACATTATACAGACAAAAATCGGACATGTTATAAGGGGATGCAGCTGAAGTGTCATATACGGTCCGTGAAACCAACTTGTCACTGCTGTTGAAGGCGTATTTGGTTTCGTCATTTCTTCATCCTACTAAGGAACATGAAAACGTAACCAGACGCTCACGTGATGTTTATGCCCCTGACATGCAGCACTCGAAAGGCCTTTCAAGTAGGGAAATGAATGGAAAAGAAGCTTCGGCTGGATGACACACGACGAAGGATTAAATCCTCTTTGGTAAGGGTCATGGAATAAAAAATATTTTACTTGTTTATGGGCCATTTTTATTAATTGAGTTTTTGTATAGCGTTTAAAGAAAGTAAATTTAGTTCTCACAACAGCTCATGTTTAACATTGAAGAAATTTGGGAGTGACATATGACAACAAAGATGCTGTTATTGGCGGATTCATTGCCACCATTATGATCGCCAGCTCTGCGTCATATTCGCCGTAGGCAGCTTTGCCGTTCCATGGCTTCGTTCAAATGTTGTTTACATGGAGCAGTTTGGTTCGCACGACTCTAGTTATCATCTGACTTAGAAGCTCGGTCATATACATCTTTATCTCATTTTTATTGGCCCCTCAGACCAGCATATATCGTTGCGGCATGGACATGACATAGAAACTGAAATCTGTTCTCATGGACACAAATTTGAGTTTTATAGATTACACCTACCATGCTAAATGAGCTCTCTTATATATGGTTCCACTCCCACTCGGAACGAAAATCGTACATTCCCGAGGTGTGCTAAACCTGAGCGTTGAGCAAGGCCCTAGTTAAACTTTCTTTGCATCATATGTACTGGGCGCCACAATTGGTAAATTTGTCCGGGTGACCTAATATATCTGATATAGAGATGGCTTCCTTTATCGACACAATCATGTTAAAGTAAGAATTGCATGTAGAACAGTTGCAGGTATATGAGCGACCTTTCTTATTGAATGAAAAGTAAATAAGTGTAGATGTCATCACTTTTTGGTGACGTCGACCCTCTTTTTAATTTATTATTACGATACAAATAACAATTACGAAAAGAAAACGTTAAGATTGTCTTGCGCTCGGTGACTTCAAAAGTTATCTAACGAAACCCACTGACGTCAGTTGGCTCACGCAAGCACTAAGCAGCAGCGTGATTTAGTTGAATCACTGCTCACCCCAAACAACACTGTTTTCAAAGAAGCGTTACATGACTGTCATCGATTTCTAGGGGACATCATGAGCTTAGTATTTTGGCTAGTGAAAAACTTTTTTCAGCAGAACGCAACGCAGTGAAGGCGTTGTATTCGTGATGTACTTATGGCAGTCGAGCAATAGACGACACGCTTTCTATAAACAATTCAATGAACTGAGAACTGAGAAGTGATTTGACGAATATGTTATGAGATCGCGGTTTTCGCGTGTGCTTTCCTGAGACTTGCACAAAGAAACTGCGGCTTTTATATCCACTGTACGATGATTGTGCAACAAATAAACTGCTTTTCCGGAGATATCGTCAATGAGGGAAACATGTATAGATAGCATTCTTAGACGCCTTGGCTCAGCAACTATTTTCCCGTTGAACTTTTTTGCGACACTACGGCTAAGACGAAACGCGAGCCCCAAGCACGTCTACGCTTTTCCTTCCGCGGTTTTCTCTCACCCTCGATTTCTACAATGGAATGCATTCCTAGGCATGTTCAATTGATCGTTACACATACCGCTAAGTCACAAACGAATTTCAAAAACCCCTGCTTGTAGCAATAGGGAGGTGCGAAGTGACTTCGCATACGTGTCGAGCAAGATCATTACGTTCGTCCTTGCTTTCACTTTTATGGATCAGCTATCCCACACAGCGTGAAAAGGCGAGCGCCGTGCCGTCTGTGTACTAATGTTGCCTCTTGCAAAAAAAAAAAAGTGTGCACACAGACACCAAGCGCCCGAGTAGGCCTCGGAAGTCGTTAGCGTCGCCACCTCAGCCGCGACGCACTCACGCACTTATACGCACTCGGGCGCTGAGAGACGACCGTGGTGCGCGCACGAACAGGGGCCGCAGAGCCAGAACCTGGCCCATCGGTAACGGTGAATGGCAGTACGTGGCTGTCGAGGGAGCCCTACAGGGAGGGACCGCTCCGATCGACAGAGACGCATTTCGAGCGCGGCGGCTCTCCCCTCCGAACAGGGGCGGGCGGGACAAGCGGGCCTGGAATGAGCCCTTTGACCACTCCGGGATCCCGTCGCTTTTGGGGAACCGAAGCTAAACTGCGCCATCATTATGATTTATTAGCCGGCCGATCAAAGGAAGAAAAGGAGACACGTTCGCCAGGAATGGGTTTCCCCGCAGAGATGCCGGGTCGAACCGTGTAGCGCCCACGAGGCTTAAGCTTGCTCTTTTTCTTCTTTTTTTTTGTGTGTGTCTCTCTGTGTGTGCTATTTTTTGTTCATTTTTTATATATTCCTGTTCTACTTGCTCGGTGGTTGAAGAATAGCTGCTGCCTTGCCTGATTGATGGCACCTCTTGACAAGCTCTCACATGACTCTTGCTGTCCTGTTTTGTACTCGCACGGTGCCCGAAAAGGGGGCATTTTGGAGCCGCCTACGTGTCTCTCCTCGACCGCTCGAAGGGTGTTCGAGCTGGTCGCTATAGTGTCGGATGTGCCTACCGTCTTCCTTCATGTGTCGTCGCTCTAACGAGCACAGAACCTGTGTTTAGATGGACGCGGCGACGCGCATGGATTGCTTTGAACTCCCGGGCCACAATAAACGAACGAAAATTCAGGTGGGGTATATAAAAGCACTCGTGCGCCATGCTCTGCATCAACCTATGTGAAAAAAAATTAAAAAGATAGACGAGGTGCACAGCAAGGTTCTCCAGTCTATGACAATGGCATTTGTTGTAGCAGCTGTGTTAGTTTGGGATGACAAAACTCTGCAAATGCTTAAAAGAAGGACCCCTCTCAACCACTCTGCCTATACTCTATGTGCCTCATGTGATATAATAATACAGTGTACCTCCGAGTGGGGGCGTGCCTGTAACTGCTATAGTAAGCTGACCTGACTTTATGCTGCTTATCTTTAAGGTTTATCTCTCAGATAAAGCATATTAGACAAAAGTAAAGCGACCTATATGTAAGACTTGCTGGTCTGAGAGAGACACTGCACTGACTGCGTTAGCAACCGGGTGATTAACTGTGAGCCATCTTCTTTTTATTGTATATCGATGTATTGATTCTTGCCGATGTATTGATGCTCAGATAACACATCTATACAATATAACTCCTAACTTCAACCGTAACCATCGATTTCTGTTGGGGAGAAAACATTCTGTGAACATTCGAAAAACCGGAAGTATGAGTGCTCAAACAGATAAGCTTAGAAGAAAAGCACAATTGTCACTATAGCCGCGCCACTAAAAACCACAGTCATTACGGTCAGATCAACCCATCATTTCCGTGGTACAGCCGAACGATCGCATATGATTAGTTTCAGGCAGTCATACTAATACAAAATCACTGAATACAAAGTTTAGCGTGTAAAGTGCATGAACGATCAATATACAGGTTAAAGGAGCGCAGACACCAAAAGCTTCATATGATGATTTCAAAAACTCCTGCCAAGAGCTAGAACATTTGTGAGACGACATGATCGACTGACTACGTGACTGCAACGTGGGGAAGAGTACAAAACGGTGATGTCAACAACACAACCAGCCGTCTGCTGCATTTCACACCTGCGCCTCCGCTTTGCAGCATCGGCGACATCGAAGCGCTAAGCTGCATGTTCCGGCAGCGATGCCATGCAGTCGTCGCAATCCGGCCGTTAGCGCCGCCTGAAAGCGAGCAAGCGGAGGCGAAAAAACAAAATCAGCAGATCCCACGCACTACGGGAATCATTATCATTCGTATCTATGCAACCAGTTGTTTACACTTGCGTAACAATGTCAACAGCAACGTATACGTATTACCAGTACCAGAAGCGATAAGCTGATAAACAGCGCTTGTGCTCGCGAGGATGGTAGTACTGGCTAATACTACGCAGAAAAATAAGTGGATGGTTCCGTAGTACACAGTTGATGTTAACCCGACGGGGCGCCTGTGTCATAGGAATGCATTTGTAATGTCTATAAATGATATAGCCAGCACCTCAACCACAAGGCACATTTCAGTAACATTAAGCCTGCATAAGGTCTTTTACAAAGCGGTTTTGACACCTGGCGTGGCTCTGTGGCAGAATACTATATATTGCCACGCGGAATTCTCGGGTTCTGCTGGAACCATAATATTTTGTCTACACTGCCGATGTCTGCTTTTAGTAACGCGATCACATTTAAATTACCAATGTCTGTTCTCGCCATTGCTGTGTAGCATGCAAACTGTCTTTCACCTGTGGCACATACCCGCCTACCACCGCCCGTACGGGGATGTGCCACTCGTGTCTAGAGGAAAGTATTTGACAACGTATGCGACTTAATTTTCAATTTATTCATGTCATGAGCAGCCAGGGGGTAAACAACAAGAGAGAAGGCAGGGAGGTTAAGCAGCCAGGCATATTCGATACAGCCTATACCCTACCATAATAATTGCGGTCTGACCTGACTTAAGGAGGGGATCACAAGAGTACCCAGGCGCAAGCGGCTTAATAGATAGATACGTAGATAGATAGCAGTGCATGAAGTTCCCGCAGTTTGCTAAGAAAGACTTCACATTTAATGGTTGGTTTTGATCCGTTCGCACAGGACGCTGAAGCGCCTTCCAGCTGCACGGGTTCGCAATCATCATATTCGCCGCACGCGTCTCCAGCGTCACTCCTTTTGCAGCTCTCTTTTGACTTTTTCGATAAATCTCTTCGACATGAGCCTGGAAAAGGAGCGACACTTCGTTCATAGACTCTACATTCATATAGCTTAGCTTCAAGTCGCCTATACTGTGTCAAATTTGTCCCATATTTCTTCGCAAGCACGCAAATACTGCGCTGCAATCGGTTTGGTGTTAGGTTTTCATCCAATTTTAATGTTAACAGTTCTGTAAACAAACGCATGTGTTTGAAAACTATTTTATGTCACCCACCGTGTAGTGCCCCATAAACCATATTGAGCGTTCAGTCACGAAAACACTCCTGCTTTATTTTACTCTTTAGCACACTCTGTTAGAGATGTTTCGCATAAGCAGCCGTGTTCCTTGTGATCTAGCGCTGAAAAAGGGCGGGAAGACTTGTACGTGGAAAACGAAGTTGGGTGAAAGGAACTCCAGTGACCAGTGTTTATCAACATCAGTGCTCCCCTTACACTGAAGGCCTTTTCAGCTAATACGGATAAATGGTGTATACCCGTACAGTTGAAAAAAAAAAAGTGATGGGCTGGAAGCCCCCATAAATGATGGGCTGCGACCATATATTCTGCTGTTACGAAAAATTAACCGTGGCATATTTTGCTAACGCAAACATGCTCGTGCCGGCAGAAGAAGCAGAAACAACATTAGAAACGTGATGAGAAGACTGTCACGAAGAGAACATGACTAGCCAATGTCTCCCCACGTACACTTTCAGGGTGTGCGTATTCCAGAGAGATGTTTACTGATGCCAGACATGCGTGGCGGAGCTTTCGCCCTATATATATATATATATATATATATATATATATATATATATATATATATATATATATATATATATATATATATATATATATATATAGAGAGAGAGGATATGGCACAACGGGAGCGTTGTCAACAAGGATAAATATATTTATTTCCCAACAGTTTCGGAAGGGGTCCTTCCTTCATCAGGGGATGAGTTATACTGACATGAGCTTCCAAACTTCGCTCCTGCCGCGTCTCTCTCGCATGCATATATATATATATATATATATATATATATATATATATATATATATATATATATATATATATATATATATATATATATATATATATATATATATATATATATATATATATAGCGTGGTGTGTGTGTGTGTGTGTGTCTGTAGCTGGTGATTGCTTGGCAATGCATGCAGGGTGAATTTCACACGTGCACTGAAATAATTACGGGCGGGAGCCGTACGCATAAACACTCGAAAGCCATTCCGAAAGCCCCCAAGCAAGTCTCCCGGTTCGCTTGCGTGAAACGGGCAAGCCGAAGAAGTCGAGACCTCGCCTGGCGCGCACGCACTGACAGGGCTCACACGCTGCGAGACAAATTCGGCGGACCGGAGTAAGAGTACAAATAGGTGATAAATTGAAGAAACTGATTATTCCCATTGTAGCGCCCTGTGCAGGTCATTAGGAGGCGGCAGCGTGAGGCGTTGCTGCGCGAAGGGTTCCCGCGTGGCCGCCGCTTGCCATGGGGTGCCCGGCGTGATTAACCTTACGTGCAGCGGTGCGTGAATCAATCACGGCCGGCCGATTGATCAAAGGACATAATTTCCCTGTCGCACTAACAACCCGACCTGCAAAACGGATGCCGCCGGACAACACAATCGATTGAGCGGAGACGGATTTGCGGCCGTCACCGTTGGACCCACCTGGACCGGGCCCGCGTTTGTCTCCTTTGGACATGCTGGTCACGTGCCCGTGCCTCACACGCAGCGGCTGCATGCGGCTGCACACGTAGCACATCCCTCTAAGGAACAAGGGGCTAGCCGGCGCGAGTCCTACAGGCCGACCGTTGCCGAGTTGTGCCCCGAATCCCGTGAACGACGCTTCCTGTTCGCTTTGTTTGGTTTCGTACGGATGCCTTGACCTGGGCCAGATGATTTTTTCTCTCTCCTTAAGCCTGTGCGGCGTTCCCGTGTAAGACACACACTGACTCGGCCGACGTGCACAGTCCAAATGGGGCACACTTGAGTCCCATGAGGCGTCGCGGAGAAAAATAGGTTATTGATACCCTATCGGGGCAAGAGATGTAAGCCGGTGCTGTATTCATGGCTTGAAAGGTCGTAAGTTACGCAGCTTATGTTGCTTCTGTGGTTCCGATAATTTTGAGAGCTCAGCTGTAGCACTCGTGAGTACTGCGCTGCCTAAATTCTATTAAGACGCACGAAGTGTAAATGCCGAACGAAATGTGCATTTCCCAGAGGCGTTCTGCCTGATAGAAATTGTTGCGTGCATGCACGAGTGTTTTTGCAGAATGCTTGAAATGCTGATTCCGGATTTGGACAACTCGTCCGACAACTTGTCTCCACCCAGGCCAAGTTGCGTTAAAATTGCGTTGTACACCGGGTGTTGCCCCGAATTTCCATCCGTCGTAACTTATAATTGTAGGTACAGGTGCTACAGAAGTAATGGAGGCTGCCAAGCTAGTGTGAGTCGAGGATATTTTATAACAGCATTGTTCGCATTGATATGATATAGGCTTTCGTTTCGCTAAACACTGGAGGTAAAAGCCTGTATATAAATGTGAACTCAGAGCCTACCGGGCTGAACTGAACAAAATTTTGCTGCTTTTGTATCTACCATGTTTAAATAATTACGACAATGGCCTATTGTTGCACGCCCTACGAGTAAACGACGGTAAGGCGCAAGGAAGTGAAGGCGGCAGCCCAGACAATTGTTTTCAATGCAAACAATTGTTTTGACGTTGGGAGGAAGTTCGCTTTACTTCGTTTACGTTAAAGGAATTGTTGGCATTTGATGAAATATGCTTTCACGGCATGTAGCGCAAAGCAGTAAAACAGCGCGATAATAGAGAACGAAAAAAAAAAAAGCCCGAGTGGTCTACAGGATAGGTACTGAAATACGCAGAATGCAAATGATGT
This sequence comes from Rhipicephalus annulatus, assembly GCA_013436015.1. Lineage (NCBI taxonomy): Eukaryota > Metazoa > Arthropoda > Arachnida > Ixodida > Ixodidae > Rhipicephalus > Rhipicephalus annulatus. The sequence continues at coordinate 214,851 of WOVY01012763.1, read as the reverse complement.
GCGTCAAGAAGGACGTGCTAGGCAGAAAGCAGCGTCTTACCTTTTGTCAAGACTGTGTAGGGTGTGTACTTAGTTATATCGTGTTTGTCTTTAGTTAAAGCACGGAGACCACAGAGATCTCCAGATGCGCTGTCATGTGCCGTTTCTGTTTACGTGTTTTTAAAAACATAAGTAACTTTCGTGCAACAGGATTTGAATAAGTGATTTTGTCACGTGGTTTGCGAACAGCTTTCTCCGCCATGAGTGATTTCCAATAAATTTATGTAAAAGAAGGATTTATTGAGTGCGTTTTAATCATCGGTGCGTAAATCCTGAGCTCTGGCTCACCATGATTTCTCTCTCATCTTCCACTTTGTTATCGAAACTAATTTTTATCCTCTGAATTTCACAAAGAGAAAAATGTCACGAAGTCCGAAAACATTGTTATTGTTTTACTGAGTTCACTCTGGCTCCCCGTTAGTGCAGTTAGCTCAGGCTGTTCGATCTGCACATCATCGCTATATGACGTCATATGCATGTCCCATAGTTCTTTAATGCTCCAGTTGACTAACAGAATTTGCGATAATAGGGGGCCTCCTGATTCTTCTAAGGATGTTTAATTGAAAATTAGAAGTAAACTCATTTGAACGGATGTCAAATTAACAATTGTGTGTATAGGAACTAGACGAATAACTCTTTGTTACAGTGAATATAATAAAAATGTGCGGCGTTGTACGTGCCAAAGCCACTAGAAGATCATGGAGCACGTTGTATTGGGGGACTCGGGAAATATCGACCGTCTCGTGTTCTTTAACGTGTCACAGACATCGCAAAGTACATGGACATCAAAGATTTCGCCTCCCTCAAAAAGCAACCGCTGTGGCCGGCATCGAAAGCGCGCCTTTCGGGTCAGCAGCCGAGTACCGTTGCCACTGTATTAGCGAGGAGGACTAGCCATGCAAATAAACTGCATAGATTTCATGTCGGTGTATAGCTTAGGCATCCCATTCATCGGCCAGTGGATATCGCACATCCGAAACTTGGATGTCAGCAGGCGTATATATGCTCTACGCACAGTACGTGCAGTAAATGATGAAAATAAATCAAATGGTAGTACATTGCGTTGACCAGAATTGCAGAACACGAATTCTTCTGTGCTCTTGGGTGCAGCAATTAAATAGTAATCAGACTGCTTGGTTGGTCGGTAGTTGATCATTTTCCTGCAACTGTGTTGGACTACAACCAACTATATTGACGTCTAATGTCCGCAAAAGAGCCTATTGAATCGTTCCAGCTGTATAAGCACCGGAAAGACGATTGCACGGCTAGAGGAAGGAACGAGCAATTACTTTAAGTCAGTAAGATACCCTGCTTGGAAGAAATGATACGCGCGTTCTTGACGTTTCCTCTGATAGCTTTTCCTCCCAGACTGGTTCGACACACCCGCTTTCTTGAATTTGTTTCTATAGCGCAGTGAGTACTCTTTTTTTTTTCTTCACTGACGCGCAAATATAAATTACTTACACGGGCCAGTATCAGCGGAACGATTGCGTCTAAATGTATCGGAATGTACTCTCACCCAGCAGGTCTCTCCGTAATGTGGGCCGCCTCAAAAATATCACTCCAACATTTTCGCCAAACGATTTGTCAACTCGTTCCTACACTTATAGACGCTTGGCCGCGCTGCACTTGTGTTTTGACATCACTGCCGTTGTCATCCGGTCATCCGGGTATCAAGCTCGATGACATTCATCTATTCGTCTTCTTTTTCATTCTTATGCACTGCCTCCACGCAACCAAAGCCAACTATCAAGCATAGATGACGGCCCACCGAGCTTCTTTTCGACTCGCGTTCATGAGAGCATGCTTGGAGCTTTTTTTTTTCTTCTATACGCACCCTCGCCCTTTAGAATGCATTAACTGCACGTCGAGTTCGATGAAGATTGCCGGCGGGCTTATCAGGGAAGCCATCTGTCTAATACATAATTTCTGGCAAGCTCATTCATTCCGTCTCAATGAATCTGTTGAGAGAGAAACGCGCACTCGGCAATCCGTCGCTAAGCTAATGCAGCGCGCTTCGCATCCAGCGTGACATGGTATATATCAGGCGGAATGCGCTGCGAGACGAGTCTGCGGCGGAAGTCGTTTGTCGTCTTCCCCCGACTGACGGTCCTTGAGATTTGACTCGCCGGCGAACGATTCATTTTTCTTGTTTTTTTTTCTGCTCGCGGGACGTTTCCCTTCGCTTCTTTATACGGTGACGACGGTCCAGGATGGCCGAAGGCGTTGATATGACGAGCGACTCGCCAGTCGGGCTCATCTTATGACTCGGAACAGATGCACCCGTATACAGAAACACTTGTAAGCCTTCGGCGCACTTAAAATCAGTGAAGAGTACACCGAGCTACGCCCACGTGAACGACTATCTATGTTCAAAGCGGTGAAATGGTCTCATTCAGTGCAACATACTATTGGCTTCCGGCGTGGGTCGAAGCTATATATAGCGTGAACTTATGCTGCGACAGGGGCCATCGGCGGCAGAAGAAGGTGGATTAGCAGTTTACTTGAAATATTTAGCAATCTTACTATTAACACGCTTCTCTAACAAATCAGTGAAGTCACTCATGCATAGAAACCAGTCAGAATTATAGCGCAATGCTTTTTTCTTTCTTTTTTCTTTAATTTTTCATAGGCGTTGTTCCTATACACCGCGCCACGACACACTACGTGCGAAGTCATAAGGAATCCCTGCCTCTTGTTATCAGTCCGTCTTTCGCCGGTCAGAATTACAGAACAGCCGCGCCGTGGTGGTCTAGTGGCCAAGGTACTCGGCTGCTGTCCCGAAGGTCGCGGAATCGAATCCCGGCTGCGGCAGCTGCAGTTACGATGGAGGCGGATATGTCGTAGGCCCGTAGGCTCAGATTTGGGTGCACGTTAAAGAACCCCAGGTGGTCGGAATTTCCGGAGCCCTCCACTACGGTATCTCTCATAATCTTATGGTGGTTTTGGATGATATGCGAAGCATGAATGGGGAAGGTTGAATTGTCACATTAAAATCAGCACAACGTTACGAGGTGGACGTAAATTATGCCATACATAACTTCCATGTCTTAAGTATGATGTTTGCACCTGGCATTTCTGCTCGTCGTCCATTGACGTCACGTAAAACGAAATTTAGTTTCTATGAAGCTAGCAAAACGGCTGCGAGCGCGCTATGAGCGTAGCATGAAGTCATGTTTTACGTGACACGCGTGTAATTATTATCATGTTTGGATGTGTCATTTATCTTTGTCGTCTATTTCCGTCACGTAATACCAAATTTGGTATATGTGAAGTTAGCGAAATGGCCGCGAGCGCATCATGAGCGCGGTATGTATAGCCATGTTTTTGCCTGGCACGCATTTAATATATATCATGTTTGCCGCAGTCATATTGGCCTGGTGTGCGACTGATTGCGGCGCTGCGAACCACGTTTTTGTGACGTCAATTCCAGGAATCGCACGCCTTCGAGGTGTGGTGCCGTATAGAAAACCACCGTCGCGATAAAACTCGGCAAAGACGCAGTTCAATTGGTTATCTTGTGTGCGGTGCATAGCGACGCCGTTCGAACAACCGTGAGTGTCCGCTTTTAACGCTCATTTTAAAAGCACAGCACTTTGTTTTGTTTTTTTAACTGCGGCCGCTTCTCTCCGTTGCGAATGCTGCGCATGCGCAATGGTGAAGTACTGCTCTGTTCCTCTACATGATAACCCGCCCGTTAAAACGTCGTTAGCTTTGAAAATTATCCTAACCCCCGTATTCACAAGCGTTCCTCGACTCGACTTTCACCCTTCACTTGACAGAGTTGAGCACTGCGCCACAGCTCGGCTCAAAAATTACGCTGCGCTACTCAAGAATCACAGCAGATTATCCCTGATATGCAGTTACTAGCCGTGCCTAGAGACAGCGCTCCCATCGGCTTTTTCAAGTGAAGGTGAAGCGTTGAATGAAAGGACATTCTAGAATACGGGGGTAAGAACCCGGAGCTTAGGAAGAACAGGATCGTCAAACTCAGATAAAAAAAGCGTCCCACGCATTCTTCGACCGTGGGCAGCGAGCACTTCGCTGACACGTTTGCTGTACCCACCATATACCTTACACTTTTCGGTAAGCTTGTTACCGTGTTTCAGCGCCCCGCCAATACTTCAGAAATTCACTTTCATGAGGCTACAAGTGCAGGCGACTTACGCCAGGTGAGGTGCGATTTTAAAACCCACCGGTAAGGCTCCTAGACAGGGAGCCCACGACGCGGCCTCCGACTAACCTCGTGTAAACGCGGCTCGTGAGCGCAAAACATCTGAAACAGCTTTGTTTTGTTTGTGTAGGTATGTACGTATATATGCACGTAGTTTTCTGATCAAGACAAGCACGCGCCTAGTGCACTGTTTACCGTAAATTCATGAGTGAAATCTGCTGTTCCTGTTTAGTCCACATTCATTAAAGGTTATCACAAAATCTTTGTGGCTCTGTGCGCGGTATATACAATCAGCGATAGCTATTTGTCATATTATGATGCCCGAGTGACGGCCGTGTGTGGTACTAAGATTAACTACTTCCTGATGCAGCTCTTATTGAACAAACATTACTGAGAAAAACTGAAGTCATTCACACTGACAGGGGAAGGCGAAACATGCCCCCCTTCCCGAGTTGCACCAGCACTCACCCCTCAAGACTTGTCTCACTGCGATACAACGCGGGCTTGGGCCCTGCCGACACCCATAATTGCAATCCAAGCTGGATTATCTCAAATTTGTTAATTTGATACTGCTTCGCATTTCTAGTGGATCCCATGAACGGTCGATTGATTGCCGAAGCAGCCATTTGAACAGCTGCTTTGGAGTTATTATCTCATGTATTGTTTGCGAATGCCAGAGACCGACAATGCGGAATGCGACGTCTGCTGCACCAAAGAAGACATCATCTGATATGCCATTGCCCTCAATTTGCCTCCGAAAGACAGAAGCTTTCGGACGCATTGCGACAATTGGACGATCGGCCACTCTCTATGCAGATGCTACTGGAACACCGTCCTCGCCTTTCGTCGGCTCAGAAAGTAGTCAAAGCTGTCTTGTGCTTTTTGAGGACTGCAGGCCTACGTGACAACCTTTAACTTTTGTGTAGTGCCACCGCTGGATACGCGCCAGCCGATAGACTGACAATCCTTTTTTTCTCTCTCTTTCTCTTCTCTTTCCCCTCTCTCTCATCTTTATATCCCATTCCCATTCCCCTAGCGTAGGGTAGCAAACCGGGCATGTGCCTGGTTAACCTCCCTGCCTTCTCTCTTGTTGTTCATCCCCCCCCCCCCTCCCCAGAGTAACGGAAATCAGCAATTATCACACATGTCCTCGTGCTCACTGTGACTATCATTGCACTGCAGAAAATAAAGCCCAAGGAATAGGGCAGGTGTGTCCTTCTGTTTAGGATTGTTGTGAAAGCTAACGTCTTCTTCACGGGCGGACGAAGCACACCGAGGCACAGAACAGTACACTTCACAAATGCGCAGCAGTCGATCGCTACGGGAAAGAACCCCCGGTGGCCGAAATTTCCGGAGCCCTCCACTACGGCGTCTCTCATAATCATATGGTGGTTTTGGGACATTGAACCCCACATATCAATCAATCGATTGCTACGGGGACGTTGTGTGACGCGTTCCCATGTCCACGTGTTTTCAGGACCAGAACCGCGATGGTGATGCGATCTCCGTTGACGGCTTCGGCTTCGCACATTCAACAACGTGGCCGCATACGTCGTACACCACCGCGCCGTCGATGAGACACCGCGACGTTTCGCTTGCTGTAATACATGCGTGTAGATACTGGAAAAAGGCACGCTCATGGAAATTTCGAAACACCCGAGCTATTTAGTATCGCATGGTGGAAACTGCAGACGAAGAGCGAGAACCCTCACATTTAGTTTGACATTCTGAGCAGCAATGCGGTCGGCGGCATAGGCGTGCTTTTCGGCAATCTGAGAGCTTTCTTTGCCCTATCTATTGGGCTGCAACTAGAACAAATTTATAATCGCTCTCGAAAACATTCGTTGTGGGCGTTAGTAGACCCACGCGCGGCTCTTCGTTCGACAAATTTCGACAAGATCCGAAGCAGACGATGCGCGTACAGGAGCAGCGGCTGCTGCAACGCATACGAGAGCGGAGTCCACAAACTGACGTCACACGCGCGAGGGCGCCACTCCAAGATCTCGAAGCCAATGCCTTCGTCATCCACTCACGTCACGTAACGCCAAATTTGATACACGTGAAGCTTACAATGTGGCCGCGAGCGCATTATGACTGTAGCATGTAGTCATGCTTCACATGATATGCATGTCATGATTATCATGTTCGGAAGTGTCATTCACCTTCGTGGTCTATTCGCGTAACGTAATACCAAATTTGGTATATGTGAAGCTGTCTAAATGACCACGAGTGCATCATAAGCGTGCCATGTACACATGTTCTTTCATGACACGTATGTCATGATTTGCACGTGAGGGCCTGTCACTTATGTTCGCCATACAGTCATGTCATACCATACCAGTTTTGCGATATGTGATGTAAACGAAACCACCGCAGTAGCAGGAAGACCATGACATGTGAATCATAACATTCATGACATGCATATCATGATTTTCATGTCATGACTAGTCACTTATGCTCGTCCTACAGTAATGTTATGCCATACGAAGTTTGGTATAAATCCCATTATCCAAACGGCCAGGGGAGGTAAAAGTCATAGATAGATAGATAGATAGATAGATAGATAGATAGATAGATAGATAGATAGATAGATAGATAGATAGATAGATAGATAGATAGATAGATAGATAGATAGATAGATCTCGCCGAAGCCTTTCTTAGCGAACTTCGGCGAGAAATGCTTCGCATTTAAAAACGAGTGATTTGGGGCTGTGAGGACATCATATTCATAGCATTACTAGTCGCTGACTACAGTACAGGGGATTGAATGCTATAGAACGTCACCTTCCGATGTCGGAGATACTTATTTCGATTCCTACTGCCCGTAACGCCCACCAGATTTTGCAATGGGGAGAGAGGTACCCCAGATAGGCGCTCGGACAGTGTGGGTACTTATGACGAGGTCCTTTCTGCTTGTTCTCGTCTTCCTCATTATCGTTCCTTCAACCCTTTTTTTTTTCATTTGCGCTTGGAAGGCATTATTACGAGGCTACCAATTCTTTGCACTTTTAGTGTTGAATATTCCCGATAATTAATTGAATCGCGTAGTTTCTCGTAAAATATAGTTATATTACTTTAGTGTTCCGGTCTCATCAGTCATCAGTAGAACTATCTCAGACAGACAGCCGCGCTGCGTTTGTATAGCTCGAATACGACTGAAGAATGAGACTGAAGGGCATATTTCGCTTGTCGGCTTAACTCGAGAATTCAATAGCATGTCTAGTAGGGACTAGTGTGTTTGAATGCATGCGACGCTTAGTGCCTCGATAAACTACGCATTTCTGAACTTTTCCGGGCATCAGTGCCTGTTAGTTATTATTAATATTATTATTTTGCCTAACAAAGATAGAAGAGCCCTTAAATTTTCACTTGTGGCCAACGCCACAGTAGTACGGCAGGCTTTGATTAATGATAACATCCATCGCGTTAAATCTTCACGGTGTTCATGCACTGCACAGACTTTATACTCTTCTCCTTCCTTTTCATTATTATTATTTTTTTGTTTGGGGGAAACTAGGCAAGCAGTACATGCATGAACACGCTGCTACGGAAAACACTCGACGTCCTGATGAAGTCAAGCCTCCTTGTCGAAACTTGACTTCAGTGACATTAACTGCTCGATGGTTTATTCTCACTTCAAACCTCCAATCTACCGCCGAGCTTCTGTCTCGTTTTAGGGAGGCTACCAAAATTTTTTTTTAATTTTAAAGGAATTTAGTCTTTACAATGTTTCGAGCTGCACACATTGGTATAGCCTAAATAAGGCTGACTGCCGCCATGCGACAAATACGGGACTAAAAATTTCTTTTTAACATTAAAAAACGTTATATAACATATTCTTTTTTTTGACGCCAAATGGCACGATATTCGATAATTCCTACGGTTAACCAACATTTCTATTTAAGTCCCTTCACCACGTTTTCCGCCCCCCCCCCTCCCCCCTGCATGCTTCTGGATGCACGTCGATCAGGGAACGTCGATTTGCATACTGGGTAAACAGCCACCACATTTCCTTCCGTATACTTCGTTTCAAGCACCGCTGACATGTTGCGGGGGGCGCAGGAGGCTCTTTTTTTTGGCGAAGCCGACGGCCGGTGCGTAACACTCTGGCGTGCTCGAAGCTCGGTTGCGAGGAACCGCGCATGATGCAGAGCGCGTAGCCCCGTTTGTCCTGCGGGTCACCCCTCTTAACTTGAAACGCGGAGGAAACGAACGCCGCAGCGGGGCCCAGTTGTGTTGTTCTTGGCCGGCTCTCAAGAATGGCGCGCTTCCTGCGCCGGCCTTCCTCGCAGTGGCGCACGTTTCTCTTCCTGTCTCTCATGTGTCCATCAATCAGGGGGCGCTTTCCCCGCGCTCGGCGGATTTATTTTGTTTTCCTCGCCGGCTCCCTCGACATCGTCCGCACCGGCTTTGTCGGCTCCCGCCGAGCCCCGCGAAGGGCGAGCAGCGCTGCGCGCACGGCTGCGCCGGAGTCGCAACGCACTTCGGCGCCTTTCGACGACGAAGGCGAAATCGTGCGTTGTAGTGTACACACCGCGAAGATGCGAGCGGGATGGCGTTACATTTGTAGCCTGCTGGCAACCCCTGCCGCGGACGCTGGGGTCGCTTTTTGATGCGTTGAGAGTGTGCGTCTGAAGCGGTGATCGCGTTAAATGTATTTCGGACTTACTTTCAACGCGGAAAAACCGCGTTAATACAACGAACTTGCTATACTGTTATCATTAAATGTGTTTAGCCTAAATGTGTCACATAAGGGCCCGAACGGAAGACCATGCGTCATGGCATTAGGTGTGTAAATCATCATGGTACTGGGCGGGCAGCGCTGAAAATGGAATTAATGATGGGAAAACTAAACTTGCCAGTCATGCCTCCGTAAAATCCTTGGCCGCATGCAAAGAGAGAGAGAGAGATTGTTTAGTGGAAAAACAGAGATTTTTCTCGGCGTCCATATATCGCTCGCATGCTCTCTGGATAGGGATGCTGCAGTGTTTCAACAGAGGCTACTTGGCTTCTTTAGAAAAAAAAATTTACCAAATATATCGAGGAAGCAAAAGGTGTACGCATAATGAACACGCACCTTTTTTTTTTTTTTTGAAGCTAAGCGTCTCGAACGCTGAGAAAGCATTTGCAAGTAAGGTTCGAACATGAGTACGGAAGTCATTTGAAGGAACAGGACAGTAAAAAAATTGTTAGTGTCAGATCATGGTCGAGACGAGGTTAGGGCAAAGTAGCTGTGCCAAGAGTTCCCGAAGTTGTTGAAAACGAGGGGCGACATAAGTCCTACGCGACAGTTTTTCGCTGTCTGCGCAAACAAAAACTTGTCCACAGGTTCTTCCACTGCAGAGTTCGTTCTTTCAAGAATGACCATCACCGCGGACGTCTCGGTTGAAATGGACATCTATGCACAGAGCATTTCAAATATTAGAGCTGTTCAGAGCATGAGGCACTGGGTCGATCGTGATAGCAACGATAAGTTATCGAAAGTTTTCAGTCAATTACACGTTGTTCCCGTGACTGCCAGAGGAAGCCTGCAGTATCCGGTTCTTTGTTTTCTTTCGTTCACTGCTAACGAGAATGGCGGTCAGTTCAAAGAGCTGTCAGAAAATAGGATTGGAATAAACTGGGCTATAAGTTAAGGTGCGATGGTATTAATGATCAAGCACGTGTCTTAAGTGTGGTCGATACCACCGATGAACAGTTCACGCCCATACGTGGAGTACTGAATATTATGTGGTAGACGTGTCCGAAACACGTTGACTTGTATGATCAGACTACTTAATTCTGTACCTGCGGAAAATATTCGCTAAGTACACAGTAATGATTAATGGATTGCACAAAACATGTTTTCTCAAATATTTTCAGATGTGTGCGCATTTTTACATTGATTTTTAAGTTTTTCTTTTGTAATTTTATTTCTTTTTCAGGTGCGGGAATGACGACTCTGGGTCTTCGGAATAAGCACAAGAGTTCCATCATCGGTCACCAGGAATGCTATGCAAAGCATCTTTTGACAAACGAGTGCCACGTGAGCGTTATCGTTCGACATGAACGACACATACTCTAGGCAGAATTACAGTAAACACATCTGTCTTTACCTCAAGACATGCAACTTCTGAAATAATAAAATAAATCTAAATCATGAGTGAGCCTCTTATCTGCCTAGCACCCTTCACTGCAGTGAATTTTAGTAGCCCAACGCATACAGAACGACCAATTGAATAGGCATTTAGAAAAGGACATCTTGTTGATAAGCTACAGAACAGGCGTGTGCGTGATCATACACGTCGCGACAGCACCACTGCTGGCGAAAGCATTTCCTCGAGTACTTTGCAGGAACTACGATAACTCCTCGTACGCAGAAGTTATAGCTTGTCGAGCGTGGCTCAGGTACTCCTCCCTTGCCACCGGCCATAATTTCGGACGGCCGGCGGTTTTCAGGAAATCGTGTATACCATTCGTCGCGAAGGCCGAGGCAGGAAGGCGTTCGCTCAGACACAACCTTGTCATCAGCTAGCAGAGAGCCTGACGACCCGTTGTCGCCGCCGTAAGTCGCGGGAACCACTCATGCGCGCAACGGCGCCGGACAGAGTCGCGCCCGCGAAGAGCGCGTGCACGGGTCGCGGGCGGTCACCCTTTCTCGCGCGCTTTTTACGCGATGCGCCTGAGTGACACAGCGCGGGCGTCCGGACATTTCGCGCACCCCAAGGCCTCCGCCGCGTGCCAAGTCGCCCACGCCGGGGCCCGGGTCGGCAGACGTCCGTTTGGAGCTGCGCAGCTGTGCGACGTCAGGATGGCTGACAGGGCCTCGCGAGAGGCGTCCGCCCCCGGCCTCGACGATCCGTCCGACGCCCGTCTCGCGCCTCCCCTGACAAACGTCAGGCGGAAATTTGAGAGACGGGCTTGTCTCCGGCTATCTGCCGCCGCCGCCCTGCACTGCCGACGACGAGGGATCCGAGCGCGCGCACAGGGCTGCCATCGGCCGCCGGGCCACTCGAACACAATCAATTGCTCGCCATCGTTCAGGAGACTCCGAGAGTAAGCCGTGACGTCTGCTGGTGTAGCATTACCCACCGGTGGCCCATATCTGCGGGCACACCCCCCGTTCGTGTCAACGGGACGAGATGCTCATAGCAAGGACTTGTGACGTATGTACGAGTTGTTCACCGTCACTATATATAGGAAAGAGTCGGTCATCTGCACTGCCCGATAGATGACTGAACAGGGCACTTTTACAGAAAGACTAGACTCTGCTGGATTCGAGAGTACATTCACAGATACTCCCACTACACGCAACAACGGTAATAAATGAGTAGAACACTATTTCTCCTCCACAGATCAAGCCTAACAAGGCACAGGAAGTGACATTTAAACACTTACAGACACGTTCATGTTACTCAGCTGTGCAATACAAAGAATACCATGACATTCGCACTCTGAATAGTACATGTATATTGGAACGTTTGCCTTCACAGAGTGTGTCGCTCGGCTCGGCAGCATTACTCCTGACCGGTTTTCAAGCATTTATCAGGTAGGCAGACGACAAGCAGCAAGTCGCAGCTGTCCAGTACTACGGTCAGGGGGCTCGACCTTCCGGTTTCAACGTGGGCGTAGTTGGGTGGGCTCTCGAGCCCTGTACAGGACATTCAAGGAGGATTATTCCCCTTCCTCCTACGTCACACCACAGTACGCACTACTTCTTTTGCGTAGAAAATCACCATCAACAACAACAACAACAACAACAACAATGATAACAACAACAACAAACACAACAACAACAATAATATTAATAATAATCATAACAATAATAATGATGATGGCTAGGTTGCAAAGAAGAATAGTTTTATGATAAAGTATGTGAAATGGTTTTCAATTAGAAGAAACTGCCATCGATGTCGGCGCTTTTTTTGATGAGAAGAAAGTAACCTTGCGATACATCTTTACTATGTTAACTTGTAGGAAAAATGGATGTAATAGGAGCATGGTGTGAATAAGAGTCGGGAAGGTGGGACTTCGTCGATCAGCAATAACCCATGCCTCATAGGACAAGTAGCTCACGTCACGCCAGCCGCGTGCACTAAAGTGTACCGACACAAATTCGCTTTACCGGTGGAATGATGACGTGCCTTTCTGCCTCCTGCACTAGAGTAGGCTGCTCAGGGAGCCTCAATTCACAGTTGTCGTAAGAGAGGGAATGTAGCGGATGCGTGTTACAAGGTCAACGTAGCAATAAGGATCGCCTTGGCTTTGCGGTCACAGGAGGGATTAAATTTCCTTGCGCGGAATAACTCTTACATCAGGAAGATGGAGCTCTTTACAGTAATGAGGTTGTGTGCCTGTTACCTTTTCCTCCAGCAACGCTCAATCAGTCAGCCACCGGCCGTATTTGAGCCCACTCTGAAGCGCACCACTGATGCACCGTGGGGAAGCTACGCTGGGGTGTGCATATTCTTTTGTAGAATGCCTTAGTCTAAACCATTTAAGTGGTAAGGAGAAGAAATTGGGTATGAAAAAGTGCACACCACCCTGGACAATTTGAAATACAGAGTAGCAGTAAGATATTTAACAGTGCTGCTATATTAACGTTTTGGTATGTTCACTATAATGCCATATTTTTGCAAAAATGGGAAGTTTGGGTAGACCGCACTCACAAATCTCACTCACTCAATCGCCGTCACGTGTTCGAGACATCCACGCGAAGGGTCGGCGTTGCTCGCAATCAACCCCCGGCAGAGCGACGGTGCCGAGCCCCAGCAGGTGACGACGTGAAGCAAGCGGGGGATGGGTGAAAGGGACACGTGGTGCAAGTACAAGGGGGGAAGGGGGCATCCAATTCGCCGGGTTTTCCTTTTCAATGTGCCTGCGCTCCTGTGACAAGGACACGCAGGCGGCTGAGACAAGGTTCAGCACGCGGCTCGGGAGCACGGTGTAGTGATTGACAGATCCAGTGCATAACCCCGAGCTGCTGCAGACGAAGCAGTTTATGCGCCGGGGCTTTATGTAGACGTCGTCGGGACGCTCCGAAGAGCCGCGGGAATGCGGCGAGATTGCGGGTCTCGGGCCTGGGCTGGGTTCCTCGGGGAAAAGGGGGGGAGGCGGCTGTATGGAACCGCCGCGGAGGGACGCCGCGCTGCCGGCCACGACGCCAAAGCTGGATTGACAGGCGAAGCTGGTAATCGGAAGGCAACTGTCGACTCCAAGTGACAGCTGCGTGAGTGACAGGCCCGGTTCGTCCCACAAACATGGCGGACGACGGCGCGGTCCGTCGCTTTTTGTGGTCGAGGGACGCTCGGGAGAAAAGCCGCTGCCACGCGGTGCTCCTTGCGAGCGTGTGTTGTAATCACGATGGCAGCGCTGCCGTCACTCATTCCCGGAGCTCTGACGGAGTCGTGTGATCCTGCGGTTTTGTCTTTTGTTGTGCGCGATCCGAGGTCCCTGTGTGCGTTGTACCGCGCTCGTCGGGACGACTTGTTGCGTGACGTCTGCCGCATGGATATCGGTTCTCAACGACGCAGCGGCTTTTTTTGGAAACCTGCTCTTTGAAAATGGCTGAACCGTGAACGTCTCGGTGTTTCACTTGAGTGGACTCGGCGGCGAACGAGGCGGATCCCTCGCAGTCGGTCACTCAGGCTCGTCGAATGCCCTGTTCTTTGTACAGCGTACGCTCATTCAAATGAGACGGCATTGTCGAGTAGCTGGGACGTCAACTTTTGTCTGTGCTGCCCCGATGCTTGCGCAAGTGGTACGAAATACTGATAGCTCAAAAAAAAAACAATGCTTCGGGAGATGTAAACACAATATGTTGCGCTTGTGTTATAATACTTACAAAACTACTCGACAACGCTGTCCGGCGCTTGTGCGAAAACAGCACCCACGTCGAGTAAACAGTTATTCGCACACATTTTTACGGAATAATGGCGCACTTTTAGCGGAGCTTCACTCTAATAAAATTAGGTCTGAGCATTGAATCAAAACCAATAAAAAAACAAGCTTGAGGCACAGTTAGCAGGGCCGGTCGAAACTTTGGTCCCCTCGTCGCCGTGGGATTAACTGGGATTAACTTTAGGGGATAGCAATAATGCACTTCGCGTAAATGTCCATTACTCTCAAAACCTATATTTGTTAGTTCAGTATATAAAACTACATCATCTTGTTTGTTTGTACGGGACCGTCGCTCGCACTTTTTAGTTTATTAAGATGATGAAATAGGAGAGGTTGGTGCCATTGTGGTGGCACCGGCTACTCATTTTTTCTTAGTAGGCAAGATATGCCATAAGATCAACAATGAGGGCACAAAATGCGAGTCTGTACAACATATGATGTGAAAGTACACATTACCGTAAATTCACAGGTCAGTTCACCTACAGTAAATGGGTTCATATGTTCCACACCCAAGTTCAGTTCTCCTCACATGACAGTTCATATTCGCCTAATAGATACATATGTAATACACAATTTCCACATATAAGGTCAGTTCACACTAGATACATATGTACACAAAATCCACATACAAGGTCAGTTCACACTGAGACAGATGATAACACATATCAAACACAGTATATAAGTATTACATATTTCCTTTTGTATGAACACATCGCATACGGTAGGTCAATATTTCCATAGAATATTTGAGTCCTCAAGAAACGTCTTGAAGGCAACAAGTGCTTTTTTCTGAATACCTGCAGTTGGCCATGGGCCTGGTATTTTCGTCACTGTGAAAGGCCTCCTATCTAAATGTTGCTAACTTCTTCATAATACTTGTCTTCGTGTTCCATATTGCTGGCACTCCAGAAGCAGGTGAGGTTCATCTTCGTCAGGGTGGCCGCAGGAGCACTCTGCACATTTATTATAGTGTAATATGAAATATATTTTACGGTGGTGAAGTGGAGACGATAATAATAATAATAATAATAATAATAATAATAATAATAATAATAATAATAATAATAATAATAATAATAATAATAATAATAATAATAATAATAATAATAATAATAATAATATTTGTGGGGTTCCACTCGCTGAAACAACAATGTCATTATGAGACATGTTGTAGGGCTTGGGAAGTTTTGACCATTTGGTATTCTTTCACGTACAGGGGAATGTAGCGTTTCGCCTACACCGAAACGTGACCACCGCGACCGAGATGGAAGCCGCGACTTTTCCGTCAGCAACCGAACACCATAACCACCGTACCACCGCGGCGGACCCTAAGGAGATGAGGCTACCTTTTCTGGGCTCGCAGCTTCGAGGTATATAACAAAGACGAGCGGCTGTGTTCCTCTCTTCCCGCGTTCTCACAATCTACAGTTCGAGAAACTGAACTATACCGTATAATGTTCTACCGCATGGCGTGTGGCATAAACGGATCTGTCAGTCATGGTCTGAGCTCTGAAAGAGGGACAAATAAAGATAACTGCGCAGTTTCGTTCCGCGCTTCAACCACGATGAAACGAGAGCTGTCGAAGGTTTCCAGGTAAAAGCGTTGTGAGGCGGCATCTTCGAAGAACAGTAAAAGGCCCCGCATGGTGCTTGTAAAACAGCACGTCACTCAAGCGGGAGACGTCTACGTTGACGACCTGCTTTGCAAAATATTTTGCCTCGCGCGTGGCGTACAGGTAGAGTGCAGCGAAATTGCTTTAGCATTCACCGACACCGTGACGGGAAAAGCTTTGCTCCATAGTGGACGACCCTGCGTCTTTCTCGCGATTTTCTAAATTCTGTTGTGCGGCGGCTGGCGCGTAGACCACTGACCACGTACTACGCATGTTCGAAGCGGCTCGTCTTTCTGTTCGACTGAAACGTCGTCACCCATCTGCTACGGGAGGTAGGTAGGAGCAGCATCTCGGTTTCGGTTATCACCTTTTGTTTCGCGTCTTGCGCCAGCTCCGTTGTCACCTGTCAAGCACCCAGCGGAGAAGAGGCGGCCACCTTCACGGAACCAGCGCGGTTCGTCGGCGAGGGGTGAAAGATCACGTCTTCGGGGTGACCTTGCACGCGGGCTTGGTCCCTGACCGGCCGTACCCACAGTCGACACGCGCTGCCTGCGGTTTCTCGCATGGCTGATTCCACTGACGGCAGGTGTGTCGTCCTGCACGCATTTGCAGCCTTGATAAGAGACGCGAACTCTTATCAGCACGGCATGACGTGATGTGCAGTCGTCATCACTGTCCGTAACGACGACCGTTTTTCTTTTCTTTCCATTTCAGTCGTCCGTGAATAAGTCCAGGTGACTTCTACAGAAGGCAACATTCGCTTTCACCTACACTCCCCTGTCCCTACTTTTTCGAGGGAAAAGACGTGTGTGTGTGTGTGTGTGTGTGTATTTTAATGGATGACATACGGCTGGATCGATTCAGTGACATCACCGCAGAAGGCTTCTTCGTTCAGTAAGTGTTCAGGGTTCGCTTAACAGAATGTTTTATTTTTATGTTACAGACGCTTCCATAGCCACAGTTTCAAGGTTTCACTTAGCGGATGGCCGCGAAAACCCCTAATGTGTTCATGTTCTTTGAGGACTCTTTCGCACAAGATTTTAACAGCGTTGTTTCAAAACGTGTTTGCACATCCACACAACCCGCAATCTGGCGTCATTTTAAAAGCTTTTCTGATACGAAAGAACCATTCGTTTTCTGCCGTGGCCTGGTGCCCATCGTCTCGTAATCACCTTATTCTCCATTATTTTGGCCTACACAAGAGCACCAGATATTCACCATTGTCACTTACACTACGCATACCCCGTGCCCTGTTTTTTAATAAAATTTTCTAATGAATTCAAGGCAACATCTTTAAATGCCACAAACGGTGAATATAAACCATAAAAGTTGAGCACTGCAGTGAAGTGATGCAAATTGTTTAGGGTGGTAGATTGTCATGCGGTGAACGGTGCTTCCAGAAATCAAGATGAGACGAACGTTAGGGGTCCAGCAACCCCCTGCTAGAGCAGGCCTTCGTATAGCAGCGCACGTAAAATTCGTCCGATTTTAATTATCGTTACGTCTTCTGCTCCTGCAAGGTTTGCTGCACACTCGTAGTACAATCGAAGGTAGAGGGTAAACGAGTGGTTGGAATACCCAGTAACACTGGCAACTTGCGGTGGTCGCGGTCGAATCATTCAGTCATCACGTCCACGGTAGCAATTCGCCTTTCTTATGGCTGAACATCTAAAGCGATTCGTGTGCGATAAAGCAGATAATACCGTCAGATACAGATGTAGTACCTGGGCTAGCTAACTTTGTGCATAATACCCACAAAGCGACGGCAACTATACTCCATGGGCCTCTTCGACTACCGCTTGATCTTAGTCGCCCACAGAGAAAAAAAAAGTGTCAAGCTTCGATGACTCTTTGATTCCTCTGGCACGAAAAACATGTTAGTTCCAACTCCTCTTTATGATTGATATGATTTGATTGATTGATATCTGCTGCTTAACGTCCCAAAACCACCATATGATTATGAGAGATGCCATAGTGGAGGGCTCCGGAAAATTTGAAAACCTGGGGTTCTTTAACGTGCACCCAAATCTGAGCACACGGGCCTACAACATTTCCGCCTCCATCGGAAATGCAGTCGCCGCAGCCGGGTTTCGATCTCGTGACCTGCGGGTCAGCAGCCCAGTACCTTAGCCACTAGACCACCGCGGAGGGGCCCGATTTCTGTTTATGTCCGACTAGAAAATCTCATAATATTTTGAGAACCACCACCCTGTGCTGCTTATAGGAACTCAGAAAGGAAAGCTGTAAAGATTGAGAATAGCCTCCACACAGTGCTCCAAAAACCTAATTTGAGAGAGCACAATAGTACCTGAGCAACAAATTTTGTATAACGCTTCACAACTGCTCCACAGTTTGAATAAACATTAAGTTTACAGTAATAGTGGACTCACACTCTGCTTCAGCACCATCCGCGCTCGTGTACGGCAATATATGACACACCCAGATATCGGCACTCTAGGGGCTGTGCTTTAATGAGTTGCTCTCTCTTGTTTCTGATGAGATTCACACAGAACCCGCAAACCCGCCAATTTCGCAGGGAGAGTGTCCAGCTGAATTCTGAGGGTACCAGTGAGAAGATTACGAGCTGCTAAGCAGTGCACGTGCAACAAAGTCGCAAGCTTCTCCATCAACGTTGGCGCATGAGCACTCCGGAACCACTGGCATATAACCACCAAAGTATGTTCACTTCTGCAATGACGCAAAGTGAACGTGCCTTAGAGGACGGTATCACCTCGTGTTGAAAAACTCGTTATCGTTGGTGCAATCTCCATTTTCGATTGTCTCTCTCTCTCGCTCTAAGTGACTCACAGCTCACAAATGCTGTTCACTCTCTATGAGAACCTGAATAAAAAACCGCATACAACTTTTTTATTTTAGGAGCTCGCTCGTCAAGAATCTTATGCTCGCGCCTTGTCCGTTGTCGGCGTCTACAGCAGTTCTCATTGCTCCCCCTAGAGGCAGCGCTGTGCTCCCTTGCAGCTGCTCTCTCTCTCCGGTGAATCACGAAAGCGCCGCAAGCACACTCGGCACCGTGTGCTCTACTTAGATGGGTGACCGCTAGAGGGCTGCGCCTGTACACAGCACTTGGGTTTTGTGCGCGTCTTTTGTCCTCGCGGGGAGCTCACTCAGTAAACACTCGTCGTTACCGCTACGCAGCATGTTCGCTACCACTCCGCAGCACGAACACGCCAGAAACGAAGGCCGCAGAGCGACGGGCTAGCAACGCAGCAGCAGCTTGAGAGCCCGGGAGGCTGAAGCGGAGAGGGCTCACCTTCAAGCAAACCCGGAGCTGCGAGCCAGCGAAGCAGAAGCAAAGCGGGCGCGCCGTCAAGCAAACTCCTCACGTCTTTATATGACGCTAGATGAATGTGTTGGAGGATTCGAGGTTTACCCGGTCATCTCCGAGCAAGCTCCTCTAACATCATTCATTTTCTGGATATGGCGGTGATTTATTTAATGCATAAGCATTTCTATGCCGACCGAACGAGAAGCAGTCGGTTCGTCTGCAATTAATTTGCAGACGAACCGACTGCTTCTTTTAAATTAATTTAAAAATTGCTGCAATTAATTTAATACATTAAGCAAAATTAAAAACGAAGGTGGTAGCGAGTTCCGAACTTACGGCACACAAACCAAGGGTCTCGCCCACTGGTTTACGCAACCACGTTTGCGGATGGTGAATATACCTGAACCAAATGAATGGTTTCGCTTGAGGCCCTTGTACTTAGGTTAAGGTGCACGGTAAAGAAACCGAGGTATTCAAAATTTCCGGACGTCTCACTCACAGCATTCCCAATAATCATATCGTGATTTTGAAGACGTTAAACGCCGACAATTATTATCGTGGGTTTCGATAGGCGGAACTATACACAAGGCGCTGACAAAGGGGAAAAGCGGAGAAACTTTGGGCCGATTCTGCCTGATGAGGTGTCAAGTAATGGTTCGCACGCACGCACGCACGCACGCACGCACGCACGCACGCACGCACGCACACACACACACACACACACACACACACACACACACACACACACACACACAAATGATGGTCAACTCACTTTACAGTAAACAAGATTGCTTTGACGTGCCATAGTAGAGCAGCAGCCAAGAATTCATGTTCGGGGGAGGTTGTTTAAACGTGTTATACTAGCCGAAGTCGCTTAACTACTCCGCAACGGTAATGTACATATATTTAACTTTGACCAAGAATCTGTCGAAGGTTGTAACTTGACCAACAATAATATGTTACAGTAATCGCAATGTTATCACCTCGACCATTTTCAAATGATGAAAAGAAATTCACGTATCCTCATCTAAACCTGGGCGATG
Source organism: Rhipicephalus annulatus (assembly GCA_013436015.1). NCBI lineage: Eukaryota > Metazoa > Arthropoda > Arachnida > Ixodida > Ixodidae > Rhipicephalus > Rhipicephalus annulatus. The sequence goes on along the minus strand of WOVY01012763.1, from coordinate 194,817 downwards.
TGCAGCCCGATGCAGCTTCGTTTGTCATCCATCTTCAGGGCAAGGAACAGCTTCTCAGATTTTTTTCTTCTTTCTTGTTCTTGTGTAGTCACCAATCTTGAGGTTTGTCGCAGCAACCTGTGTAGCATTACTCCTTCAGGCGGCGTATCGCAGCACATTACGCTGTGGCACAAGCATTCGCCGCCCGTGTAGCTGCTGCGGCTGCTGAGCCATTCCTCCCGCGACCTCCGCGAAGCACCTGCACGCGGTTAAAAGAAGTCTCGCGCAGCCTTTGAAGTATCCACAGGAGCATACAAGCCCACCCGGGGTTCGGAGGCCCAAGGCCTAAAAACGATCTAACGATAATGATGGCGCGCAGAAGGTTCGCTGCGCTGAGGCCTGTCGTGGCCACGACGTCGTCATCGTTCTCGGCGAGGAAAGTGGCAGCCCGCTCGAATGCTGCAACCCGCACACCTCGAGCAGCCGACCTGGCTGGGAGTGCGGCAGCATTAGCAGTAGTGGCGTCCGGACGGGAATTCTAAACAGTCGATTTATAACGTGCGTGAACTTGACACAGATGCGGATTAATCACGCTTACCGAGAGGGAAAGCGGCGGCGGCTAAGCGGTGCTCGGCACCCACGGCTGTCGCGAACAAGGTGGCGGTGGTTGATTTGTTTGCCGCATGTAGCACGCCCGCCGGACGGTTAAGCGCGTTAGGCGTTAGGACTAATTACCGCGGGACTCGGCATTGTCTTTTCGCGGTCTGCCGCGCCAATTACGCGCACCACAGCGCCGTCTGGAGTGCGCCTTGAGTAATCGCTGCGTCACGCTAGTTTTCGGGAGGACAGGGAAGTCCCTGCGTTGTCACTGCGTCCCGGGGCTTAAGAGTTTGCCGGTCTCTTGGTCTTTTTGGCCGCCGGAACAAGCGCAGCCGCCCGACCGGCCCATAAATAGAGGCCGGAAGAAAATGAAGTGGGAATCAGTGGGCACGCCGGCTGCTCGCGCGCGCTCAGCAAGAGGAAGTAAAGATGTCACGAGCAGAACGCCGAGTTGGCATTCAGTATAAATGGCCTCTTCTGTTTGTGTACCGGCAGATCGCTGGGAGCAGGTGCGCGCGCTTCGCCGAGCATACGTCGCGTCCCATTGTGCCGGCGAAACTCTTGTTTTCGGGACGTAATTTGACGCTGCCGGGGGTGCGGCGCCGTGAGTTTGGCGCTGTTTTGCCCTACTGGTCTGCGGGCTCCCCGCCGCTCACTACCAGAGCCATAACTAAGTACGTACGCCACAAGAAAGAAAAAAAAATCAAATCAAGCTTTATTACAACGTTCGAGATACAGAGAACCTTGGTCCAAAGGCGCTGCGACGCATCCCATTCGTCTCCTTTCCTAGTAACATTCTCTCATATGAGCCCCTGAAAAATATTAAGTAGCACCAACTGTGCCACTTGGCCTCCGCCTCATTTCCTATAGCAGCTGCAGCAGTGCCTTACGTACTCCAAGAAACTACGACTTTTCTACTCGGTGTTGTGAAATCAGCTTTGTTTCTGGTATTGCACTTTTTCGGAACCACTGGTGCTGCAGGTCGGCGCACCTAAACATGTAAAACCACCGTGCAAACAGACTCAAGCACGGTCGACCACACATCGTGCTCCAGTCAAGTAAACAACACAAAGAAATGGACAAAGAACATGGCGCTTCACGATCCCATAGCAGCCAGTGTTTGCAGCCGCCCTTTTACGTATATGCAGGCGAAAATATATAAATGCGCCGAGCTACTTGAATACGGAGATATATGTTCAAAACGTGAAGTAGTTGAGTGCTCACGAAATAAAGGTGCAGGCTAGTATTGCAACACAATAAAATAAATAAATAAATAAGAAAATAAATAAATAAATAAAACCTTGCACGTAACCCTAATCTTTCACTTAGATGCCTGGTAGTGGCACTCGCACGTCGGCATTCATGTGCTCTGGTGTATTTCTGGGGCTAATCTTGCGTGTAGTCACGCTACAGAAGCACATGTTCAAGATCTGCCCCACCAGGGGCCGCTACGGTTACATCTGTTCACAAGAAAATAATCCACTGTTCCCGTGAACGTATTTAATGAACTATCCTTAATTATTGTGTTCGTTTTTTAGTTCTTATCGTCAGTTAACTTGTGCTCTGATACAGATGTATGAATATAACTCTTCACTTAAAAAAAACCATTGATTCTGTAGAAGTTTACAACAGTTAAGACCACTCTGAGCATCCTGAAAGTTGGAAGTGCGTGGCCTGAAGTGCTTGGAAGAGAAACAGAAGTGATACTCGGTGCTTGTTTCACGAATAAGCAACAGAGTTCAGTGTATATTCGCGTGTGTAAACCGTGCGCCAAACCTGGCACTCCATTAAGTCGCATAAGAGCACTTCAGTAAATTCGCTGCTTGATGTCTTCTACTTCTTGTAAGGGCAATACATACACATATCATTGCTCCAAGGATATATGCATACATACATATATGGAGGAGTTACACGTATATTGCACAGAATGCAGTGTGAAAAGAAAGAGAAAAAGAAACCGCTCCTTCACGGTGGTTTTTACTGCAAGTTTACTGCAAGCATGCAAGTTAGGTTCTAACGAGAGAGAGAACCTTCAAAACCTTGTGTTCGTGCTCAAGCTGTTGCGATGAAACGGACGCTATTTCCTGAGAGCCTACCGGAGGAAGGCTTTCCATTTGTCGTTAGCGCGTTGTCTTTCCGGAACAGTCATTCACTTAGCAGCCCGCAAGAAAGCTTGCATTTCGTGAAAAAAAAAACTTTCTAAGCAATTCTCCTGCCTTAATTTTCCTGCATCTGCGATTCTTCTACACAATGTGCAAGCTCAATCCCCATAACGTCATTCTATGTTTCAGTGATTGTAACAAATTCGAAACCAATGAGAAGGTTAGAAAAACTCATGTGACATTTTACATTAGTATAGTATGTGATAGAGTGAAGCTGTTCAACAAGTTAGCAGCTTTTGTGGCCCGCAGAAACATTTTCCATGTAATGTCAGATAATCACGTGTCTGTGTAGTGTTTTGGTGGGGGGGGGGGGGAGAAGTGCCTTCTGCACTAGGACTTATGCCAAGTGCTTCGCATCCTCCTTAGTTAACAAGGTTCCTAATAGAGAAATAAATACCAGAATATTGATGCTGCGCTTAGTCAAACTCGTCCCTCTAGAAGTGCGTTTGAGCTTAAGGAATGAAAAATGAGGCGTTGGTATCTGTTCACGTTTATCTACAGAGCGTAGAACCAGCGCATGGCGTGGAACGTTTTTTTTCTCTAGGACACAATGGAAGGCAGACAGGTACAGCGGATATCGCTCAGGAAGCCAGTGCCGTGGCGTGACGTAGATGGCAAACTCGTCGCCGTTGACGGACATCTGATTGACGCGGCTGAAAGGGAGTGCGGTGGGCGCGAAGGCCGCTGCCCATCCTGAACCACCGTAACGGGACCTCAGAAAGTGCCGCGGTGATGCCAGCGAGTGAGATGACCGGCAACAAAGACACCCAGCGTTTGTTTCCGCCAAGGCCGCCGACGCTACGCAATTACCTGAGCGCAGGACAGTCGGCAGCAACTCGGTCAGGCGGCCTCGCCACAAAGCGTCCGCCACAAGACGGGCCTTGCACCCGCGCCCAAAAGCGGCAGACTCCACTTGACAGCCTCAGCGGCCTTCCCCTGTCATTGGTCATCACTTCGAGACCTGTGTATCGCTGACAAAAGCCGCGAGACGGGCGCTGGCTGCAAACACACCCACACATGGACGCCTCAACGTCTTGATGCCCATTGTGCTCCGCTTACAATGGCCAGCCTTCAGTCGTTCGTCAGACATCTCTTATTTTTTTCCGGCACTCGGTTCCTTTTACGTAATACGCGCGAGTTATGTCTTCATGGCTATTAACGAGGACGCTGCGCCGCTGCGGCTCTATCGCGCGCACACGTATTATGCGACTAATCTCCGATGTACGTTCGAGGGCGCGCCATTGTGGCCGATCGGTTTTGCACGCGTGCGACGTAGCGCCGCCCTTGCAGCACTGCGCCCCCCGCGACGGGTGATGGAAATTGAATCCTCATGGTGGTAAGAGTAGGTTGGGGCTGAATGCCTGACAGCCTGGAATTTCGCGAAGCATCTCTGGCAAAACTTCACGCGCGGCATATTCCGACCGAGACGCTGGGGAAATGGTTGTTCGCTCACTGTTGCGTTCACACAAAACCTCGCAATGAAAGCGCCTTTGAGAGTTTTAAAAAATAGCATACGCTAAGCTTGCGTTTGTTGCGGTCTGCTGCTACTTCCGTCACCTAACGGGGGCCCACAATATGCTCCCGTACGATGCATGCGCAGTGACGCGATACGCTATAGAGCAAAGCTTTGGAGACCTCTCTATTTTCTTCCGCGGTTAGGTTTTAACGCATGTTAAGTGCATGTAGTGACTTGATACCACGGCAATGCGTCTCCGTATCTTACCCGGGCAAAGGGTTACTAGACGCACAAAGAAGGCAAACAATGTGAGTGCCATCTAGGAATAACCACAGACATTTTATTCCTTGCGAAACCACGGGCCATTTGTTTGAGATCCCTCACCTTTCACGATCTGGGATGTCTGGCTCGGCACTTTTTTTATTTGTTATCGAATTGGCTGACGCATTGATTGATATGTGGGTAAGGTGTTAAAACCACCATATGATTATGAGAGACGCCGTATGGAGAGCTCCGGAAATTTCGACCACCTGGGATTCTTTATTGTGCACCTAGATCTGAGCACACGGGCCTACAGCATTTTCGCTTCAATCGAAAATGCAGCCGCTGCAGCCGTGATTCGATCCCGCAACCTGCGGGTCAGCAGCCGAGTACCCTACACTTTAGAAAAAGTTAGTAAAAATGTAGCAACTGCAAGCAAATGGGTAGTAACTGCAGCGGTTACTACCTTTCTTCGACCATTACTACCCTTTTGCTACATGTTTACTGCCTATGTTAGTAAACAGTTACTACCTGCAACCGTTAATAACTCTTTGCGAGCTATTTACTACCTACGTTAGTAAACAGATGGTAATAGAAATAAAAAAGGTAGTAACTGCAGCCGTTACTACCTTTCTTGCTCCGTTGCTACCTCTTTCCTACCCGGCTTTTGACTATCTATTCCAATATAGTGAGTGAATGCGATTCTGGTAATTTATGAGAGGAATTCTCTCGACGTATAATCATTACCCGGAAAATGCTGCAGAAGGTATCCATAGATCGAGAAAATACATTTTCTTTAAATTACGCAACCGATATATGTAAACGTCATTCTGATATAATCGAAACGAAAAAGTACACATTAACGAACCATAAGCAAGTGCTACACGTATCGTAATAGACAATCACAACAAACTTCGTAAATTACAGCACATATTAACAAGACCGGCAAGTCAGAATAACTGGACGGTCTCAATTAGCCTCGAATACAGTCACAGTTAATCCACTGCGGCGTGTCTCCAAATATTATCATTGTTCTGGCGCGTCAAACCCCCAAAATGATTATTACCTTTTAAACGCTGATATGTTAGTCGTGTGAAGCATTCAAATGCACCAGAGAATGAGTTCGGTACATTGCTCCGGCCACTGTACATAATGCCATTTTGTGACCATTTTATAATAAATAAGTATAAGATTTAATTTTTAGAAGTAAGGCCGATTAATGGTCTTTTGCTACGTCAGGAAAAACACGTAACCAGGTAGTAAAATATAGTGCTATAGGTTTGAATTTCTTAAAATTGATCCTGAAACACAAGTGCTCACCTGTACCAGACATGCCCCTGCAAAGTAGGGGCTATATATACACCACGCTTACCTCTTACGACTTGTACACGTAAAGAATAATGCAATAAAGAAAAAAACACGTAAAAATAGTGAACTTGTTTGTTCTATGCATTCACCGCATTCATGGCACACCCCGCTTCTTACTCAAATTTGTCTAGTTGTAAGACATTGGTTAGCCAACATAAGCAGTGGAGAAATAATATGCCAAAATAAATGAACGACGTAGTATCGGTTACTACTTTTTTTCTTGAAACCTTGAAAAGTTACTACCTATGGGCGGTAACGGCTAGAGTAGTAGCAGTTACTAACTGCTGGTAGTAACAGCAGAGGTAGTAACTGTTACCACCCTCGCCGTTACTAACTGCGTTTACTACCAGGGTTGTAACATATGTGACAAACCATTACTACCCCAAAGTTAGTAAGTACTACCACCTTTTTCTAAGAGTGTATAGCCACAAGACCACCACGGCAGGGTGAATCAGCTGACAAAAATATTACGTTGCGAGGGTCCATATAATAGTCACGAAACAGTGACCAGTTGCTGGAGACGCTGTAGATCAATTACAACATCATACATTTGATTAGCGTGCATAAAAAGAACAGTAGACATGATTTTGGTGAAAGAAAGCGCAAGAAACGTCTAGTCAGAACGAATGAACACACTCACACACACACACACACACACACACACACACACACACACAACATTGCTTACCACGCTTCCCAATCACTGAAGGTTTTATCACAAATACAGCAAACAAACGGGAATAGCAATGAAGTGGTGAACGTCATGTATTTAAAGACGCATCATCGCCTTTTCACGACAAGCGAGTGACTCAGCCCGGCTTAGCTGGTCGAGGTATCGTAAATAGCGATGAATTAACATGTCACAACATTTACACAGAAATTGCAGCACTTGCGCAGCGCCGAGAATTGACGTTTTCGACCAACTATGGTTCTCTGCTACAGCAGAGAAGTGAGCCAATTTTTTCGCTGCCAAAGCAGCTTGTCTGAGCGCCGAAACTGCATTACATCACAGCGCATGTGAGCACGTGAGCTCACACATAATAAATATGAACATCATGTCCCGAAAGAATGGTGGGATTTCATATTTTAGTGGCTGCGGAACCGGGAGGAGAGGCACCCCCTTGAAATGGCCATTTCTCGCTCTCAATGCTAAGGCGAAAAATATTTAAGGAGGGTGGGGGTAAGGGCCCAGTGTGCCATCTCCCGGCTTCGCCCCTGTCGTTGTGGCATTGTCAGTGTATGTGTCGTTACTCGCGCCACAAAACGAAGAGGACCATGCCATAGCGATCTCATGTTACAGCTAGTCAGATTGATTTAACAGGGCATATAAATAAGTATTGGCGTACGCTGCTGGTTCATGATATCTATCCTCTGACATTGAGCACTTTAACTCTGCTATGATGAGCATCCGTCATATGTGTACTGCACACATATGACGGATGCTCATCGCAGGGCTTTCCAGCTCAATAGAGAGACATTTGTGTGAACTTGCGCTGATGCGCATATCGAACAACTTGATGTTTCTTAGTTGGAGTTACGATGCAAGAATACCAAGCTTGGCATATCCTAAATCTGCATGTTCTTGCATCTAAGTATATAGAAGCTTAAAACACCAGGCGCATAGATACAGTTGCCCTTTCTGATCGCTACAATGCTGCGGCCATGGAGAGAATTCTCAACTCATATTCGTCCCGCTCCGGAGCCCTCCACTACGGCGTCTCTCATAATCATATGGTGGTTTTGGGGCGTTAAACCCCACATATCAATAAATCAATATTCGTCACGCCTGTGGTGCGTATACGTACGGGGTGCTTTCTGTGCTGTACACCATAGCCCATAGCCATTACAACGAGGGTGCATTCTTAACGTCTGTGGAGGTGACTTGGACGATTGAGAAAGCCGGCTTCGTTAATTCAAAGTGTTATAACCTCGAGCTGTTTGTAAAAGTGCGTCGACGAGCTCTCTATCGAGATTTCGCCGACTAGCGTACGCACTTCCTGCGAAAGAGCCCTCTTTTTGGTCGTATTGAGGCCCATCTGCGTAGGTGCGACCATACACAGTTGCCCACGTAGCCAGGTTGCCCGGGCAACTGGCGCCGCGCGAGCGAAGCGGCGGGGTGTTGCCGGGTACCTCGGCGGCGGCCGCCGTGGACGGCCGAATGTGCACACACGCGAACCGGGCAAAAGTCGGAGCGACGGCAATCCGCTTAGAGAGCCAACAAGATAACGCTCGGTCGCACACCGCTCCTCGACGGGCGAGATCCGTCAAGTCACGACAACTTGACGGCTACGCCGAGGCTGGCCAAGCGATGCGACAAACGCCGGCCGACAAGCGCGCGCCGAAACGTGCTCGGAATACGGCGTCGGCTGCGCGTCAGGAGTCGTCAGGGAATCGTGATCGCGCGAGGAGAGCCGTCTCGGGGATCCCGGCGCGACGCCGCCGATCCTTGTCAATCCATCATGGACTCGCGCGGCGAGCCCGCGTTGCGTGGACAAGCCAGTCAGCTGCCCAGGTCCACTTTGTCACTGCCACTGGTGCCCGCGGGGATCGGCCGGGCGTTCCTCCGCTCGAGCGGGGGGTTCTTCGGAAACCCGTTTCTGAAGTCTCGGCTCCGAGCAACTGGACGACGACATGTATCTCCCGGGTTCGCTTATTTTGCCCGCCCTTCGGACGGCGAGGCTCGGCGGGCCAAACCGCGTCGGTGTAGTATGTAAAGGGTGCTGCTGTTGCGCGGTGCTATTTCAGTAAGACAAGCTAGACGATGCTTGCGAGACATGACGTCGAGGCCACAGCGTTTCGCGACCAATTATTAGGAAGGAGGACGGGTGGTCGTGCCAGTCTGGCTGCAGTGCGGGTGTACGATGCTTCTACTCGGACGACATGTTTCGGACGTTCGCCATTTCGAATCGTTTCACGAGAGTACACGACTCGATGAACTGCGCGATGCTCTAACGGGTGCTACCGAACAGTCAAAGATTCGGTAATGTGTGGAAGGGTAGATTTTTGCTTCCTTTATTTTTAATGTTTGCATCCGCCTGGTAAAAGGTGGATGAGGCAGTGTTTCAAATAATGATAAAAACTCGCATGGTCTTTTACGTCCTCGCCCGAAAAGACTCGTAGGTGAACTTTATCTTCTTTTTCCTCTTAGTTGTTGTGATGATATTCTTACACCCCCCACCCAAAAAATCCCTGCATTTAAAGCGGTACTGTCCTGCCTCCAGGATTAGAGGCATTGCAAGCTTTTTGCATATCACCTGGCTTTGCGTTGCCTCCGTGATCACCACTCCATTGACCAAATGACGCTGTCATGTGATAACGTCAGCATGTGAACTAACGTTATATGTGTCATTTTGACGTCACGTAGTTTGGAAATTTGTGGCGCGATACGGCGACGTCGTCGGGTGAGGAAATTTCGCACCATTCGTGTTTACTTCACCCACAGTCAATTTTCGTGTTTGTTAATCGAAGCACCTATGGCTGTAGCCTTTAAAGCAGTTTCTTCATGGGTTCTACGTGCCAAAGACAAGAAACGAGTATGATGCACGCCGGGGCCCGGAGTGATTTCGACTATACGGGGTTTTTTTAGCTTGCATTGACACCACACAGTACAAGGACGTCTAGCATTTAGCCTCAATCGCGAAATGCAACCGCCATGGAAGCCGCCGGGTGAGCCGAGCGAACTGCGTCAGCGCTGCGGCAGTGTTTAGAATTGTTGGTGAAGAGCTATCGATTATGAATATATTCTCTTGAACACGTGACTTTTAGAAGAACATTTCTGAGAACGATGGATAGGCTGAACAGCACAGTTATAATTGGGCCCTATAGCATACAAGGTGGTCAATATTTTCGGCTCAACAAAATTACCTCTTGCCTCAAATTCATTCACTGGCATCTAGTACTAAATGGCTGGAGTTCTACACAAATGTAGAAGCAAACCTTTCTTGTTTTCAGAAAAATTCGAAGCAGCTAAGCTGAAGTAGATGAACATTTGTGCGACAATGGTAGGTCCCACTTTATGTCTCGGTACGTTGCATTCGGGCGTTGGACCATATGAATATATGCACATCTTTCTTCTTTCTCTTTTTTCATACCATGTAGAGTTTTTAAAAACCGCCTGTAACATAACACCCTGGCCCAGGGTGTTTTTTTTTCTTTTACTTGCATGAAAACGCCATTTTATTTGACTTTCTAATTACTTAAGATGACTTGGGCGTTGTAGAGTCATTGAAAATAATAAATAAATAAATAAATAAATATGCATATTACGAGGCAAATAGTGCATAAATATGCATGTAAAGTACTACGATATTTGATGCTTGCGGCCTTCATCGAGCGTTCACATAGCGCTCCCACGATTGGCCAGGGGCAAGTTATTCGGCGACCATAGCTGGCCCCTGGTCCAGCCCGTTAGTCGGAGCCGAACGTTCGAGAACCGAAGAGAGACCATATACGTGCGCAAGATTCCGACACAGGTCCATGCCCACAGTGGCACATGCTTGATAATCGCGATATCAACGACTAATCACTAGAAAGAGAATCAACTTTATTGAGCTCGAAGATTCGATAGAGCTCGCAACAAGGCTACGGCAGTGCGCATAATGTTCTTTTCTGGTCTGCGCAGATGCCGGTACGGAGTAAACCATGAATAACTGGCTGTATGCGCACTGCTTCGATGGCGAGCGAGGAAGAGTGGACAAACAGAAAAGAAGGGAGCGTGTACAGCGGGCATATGCGGCGGCGAGTTCCCAACCCGTTTGCGGCTCCCTGTGACGGAAGCCATCCATCAACACTGCGCTCTGATCCCTCGGCGGATCGAGGCAGGGCCCGATTCGGGCGCCTCACAAAGACTCTCGTATATCGCGCCAAGCTCGCTCGCAGTGTCGGAGAAGGCTGGGAAGGGGCCTCGCGGCCGAGCGTGAGCCGCACTTTCCTTTGCCCACCCATGTCTCCTTAACGCGGTGTATACGCGCAGCCGTCAATTGACGCATCAATCGTGGCGCATCAAGCAAAAGAAAAGGGAAAAAGGGTGGCCAACATTGTGCGCCGTCGTCAAAGGCGCCGACAACGCGAATTCACGCTGTGCACTGCGCCTTTTGTAAGGGCGTAAGGCCGAGCTGGCCAGCGAGCGCGAGCGTGCGTGTGTGTGTGAGCACGAACACGCACGAATACGCGCCCGCCGCGCTCAGGCGAAGAGTTGCGGCCGGCCGCGCACACACGTACGCCGAAGAGCGCTGTCCCATGCATCGAAACACGAGCAAGACGCGCAGTGATATTGCCGGAAGCGGGTCATCCGATCAACGAGCCTGGCGAAAATTGCTCCTTCCCGAGGCCTCCTGGAGTATCAGCGAGAGGGGGGTGGGGGTCACTCATCGTACGTGCGGCGGCGTTGTCAGAACATCTTTTTTTTTATTATTTTTAAGGCGCATCTGCAAACAGTTCCATTCAAGAAGGCGACCGGTACATGCTGCCGTGGCCTTGCCGCGATTCTGTTGTGCATTTGCCAGTTATTTGCTCTACGATCACGAAGTCGCTGCGGTGGCGTACATAGTCATGCTCGAGCGAGCGAGCCGGAACTGCCCTTCTTGCTTCGGCTGCCTTTTGTGAGATGGCGGGTTTCCGTAGCCTTCGAAAACGGGTGGCTCGTTCTTATTTTCTGCGATACGGCCCGTGTGCAGCGTCAAATAATTCCATATACGAACGCGCAACGTTCGTGCTGTGAGGCCACCACCGTCGAGAAGTTTTGTGCGTGGGATGGCGCTGAAGGTCCGTGATCCATCGCGCCGGACGCTTTCGTGCGCAGCGGCAGACCGTTTCGCCAAGTGACGAGTTCCCCTCGATATGCCCCTTTCCGCAAATACGCATTGGGTCATACAGCGTATGCGACTGTGTACAGATGGCGCACGACTGCATTGACGCCTAAATGATTTGTGAGAACGAGCGATGCGGTGACAACTGCATGGACGTATCGGAGAAATCCTATGCAAATTGAGGCTAAAAAAGAGGGGAGGGGGTTGAAGGGGGGTGGCAGTGTACATGAGAAAACACTTATTTACGCTCCATTCATTGTTCTTACTCTTATGAAATATACACTTTCCTTACAGAAAGGGTAAATATGAAAATAAAAGGTGCGTGTGCGCTATGGTAAAGTGCATTACTTGATAGTAGCTGCAAAACAAAAAGAAATAAAATAAATGAAAAGGAAAGATGGCGTAGCTAACGGTAGCCAGGTACCCGTGAGCATGATGAGATTTAAGGATATATGGCTGCACTACTGTAGCAGTCAGACACCGAACTTCAGAAAAGACGAAGCCGTTGATTCTTTGCACGGTGGCTGCAGAAATGACCTTGATTTATGTTTAATGTAGCTGTTTGTTTCGAGAATTGGACAAACAAATAAGTACAATATACGGCGAATAATGTGGGGCTTGCTGACAAGTGGACGGTGATCAGTAGTGAGGGTGGTAGGATCGAGGTGTAGTAAGAGAGAGAGTAAAGAATACTACTTGGAGATGGGGATGATAGCTCTCCTCCCTGAAGTCACTTTCAGAGGAGAGAGATTGTTACCCTGTCGTACACACCGGCACTGTTATAGGTTGCGTAAGATTGCGCCCCGCACGTCGACATTTTCGAGCTTACAAGATGATTTATTGCTTTGTTTCGTGTCACAACTTTTCTAATTCATCATCAATGGACGAGCTTCCTACTTTCACTACGTTTTTTATGAATTCGATATCATATACCTATACTCTACATGTTTGGGAGTATGGGCTCTTTCAGCACTTTTGTGGGGACTCGCTCGCTGAATTCCGTGCCAACTGGTTGTGCCCTCGTGATCTGCGACGTCAACACAGCTCTGGCCGACTGGGCTGGCTCTACGTCATCTCCTGACGCCGATCTTCGACGACAGCGTAGCTCTGAACTACTGGACTTGCCCTACGCCAACTACTGACGCCGACAAGAGCTTGATTGATTTGATTGATTGACTTGTGGGGTTTAACGTCCCAAAACCACCATATGATTATGAGAGACGCCGTAGTTGAGGGCTCCGGAAATTTCGACCACCTGGGGTTCTTTAACGTGCACCCAAATCTGAGTACACGGGTCTACAACATTTCCGCCTCCATCGGAAATGCAGCCGCCACAGCCGGGATTTGATCCCGTGACCTGCGGGTCAGCAGCCGAGTACCTTAGCCACTAGACCACCGTGGCGGGACCCCACAAGAGCTCTCGCCAGTGTTGCCCCGTCCTCGGACTCCTGCAACCGCGTCCATCCCATTACTTTGTATATAATAATAATAATAATAATAATAATAATAATAATAATAATAATAATAATAATAATAATAATAATAATAATAATAATAATAATAATAATAATAATAATAATAATAATAATAATAATAATACTAATAATAATAATAATAATAATAATAATAATAATAATAATAATAATAATGCGTCACCAAGTTTTCGTACAGCGTGACACTTGTCTGAAATATTTCGTCTCTGAACTCCCTTCAGCACGGGAACTCGAAGAGGGGTCCACGAAATACCCACTCCCGCACCAAATTAGTGCTACAGAGAGCGATGTAAGTATACGTAGCCGCTTGTACTTTACAGGTAGAGTCAGATTAGGCGCGTTAAATAGTTTGAGTTACGCGGAGCCAAACAGGTGAGTTTGCAAGCATTGCATTTCCGGCTACCCTCTTTCAGTCTTATGACAAAAACTAATAAATCAATAAACTTTGCACTTCATTTATTTGACATCCCGTTGAACTAGTTGTCAAATTGGTCGCTCAACTGATGAACAGAGTGAGTGAGTGAGTGAGTGAATGAGTGAGTGGATTGATGATTGATCGCTTCAACCTATATCGAGAAAACGATTGCTTATAAAAAATGTGTGTAAAGAGGCGATCTTAACTTCGGAAGTACACAGCCGTCTGACAGGCTTTATCTACGCGGCGCAGGTTGCAAATGGAGGCCGCGGAGTAAGAGCCCCGTATCCCCGTGGTACCGACATGCTTAGGTCAGTCGAAAGTCAGTTCCCAACGGCCTGTGCATCAGATACGTAGTGTGACACCCGTGCATGCGGGATGAGCGTCGCCACGAACTCTTCGCGGGAACACGCCTGCTGCAAGCTCGAAAGAACCGTTCGGCGCAACGCTCCTGAGGTCTAATTAACAGCGACACCTGGTAAAACTCGGTGTAACTCAGTTAACAGTGCCGACGACACGGCAAGATTTATCGAAGGCACGCCGAGAGCACGACACGCCTCCGGCGAACGGGTTTACCGGATATCGGCTAACGAATGGGCAGTCAAGGGGCGTTTCGCCCATCTCTCAGAGTTCCTCGCCGAGGGTCCGCGCTCGATGAGCGGCGCCGGTTAGCGCCTCGCTCGGGAGACACGCGCCTCCGATGGAGCGCGTCGTGGGCCGCCGGCGATTGCGTCTCGCGGACTGTAGTCGATCCCTGCGCCGTACCACCGCCCAGATTTCGCGGAACCGAACGGAGGGACCCCACGCGACTCGAGTTTTGCGAGTGGAGATGCGTAACGGCCGCTTGACTGTCCGTTGGATTCCTCTCCGATGCGCGATGGCGACAGTGAGCACGACGACGATATGTCATTTGGGGAAAGGCATCTCGCTTGCCGCATGAACGTTACATCCAGGGAACTCACGCGTGAGTTATGAGCACGAAGTTGATTTCAGTGATGCGTGCATATGCATCTGCGTGGCATATATATATGAGTTGTTATGTGTGTGCCTTTGAAATTGGTGCAGTGATTAGTGAGCAGAATGATTTCTCCTTTACGTCTATTTAAGGGTGTTCTGAACGAAACTTCTTCGTGAAGCTTACTTTTAAGTGTGCAATCTTCTTGTCAAACAAACACAGCCAAAGATCTTATCTTATTCCGACTCCTCCCCAAACACTCCGTCCTGCCACCGTGGCAACGAATCCCTACCTTTAATCGCCTCCATGGACAAAAATTTAGTCATCACCGTTCTTGTCGCACAGACGTGGAACGCTGCTCTGGCTGACGTTTCTCGCGCTCTTCCAACAGCGCAAGAAACACCTGTTTCGAGGCGTATGATGTAGAGAGACACGAAATGTCCCGAAAAGCTCTCGGGTATGTCGGCCTCATTCATCGACAAAAACTACCACGTACTTTTTATTGTTTTACCGTGTAGTCTTAAAGCTCCGCCTACACCGATTTCCGTGTAAAGTGGCTTTTATGCGCTGCAGTGTTTTGTCAGTATTACTGTTTCTTTACGAACAACGTTGCAATGAATGAGACTGGATCCACGTGATTTGGGATTAAACTCGCAAAAAATCGAAAGCCAAGTGGCTGACGATAAGCTTGTCACGCAGTCGTCGAGATTGCTCCCGCCCGCCTTTTTGTCGATGATCGCGGTGGAAGGGGTGCAATTAGGAAGGGAGAAGAAGATGCAAGATGCAAGAGGAGAGCGCGCAGGCAAATTTCCGCGTGGATTAGCAGGGGCGGCCGGGAGTCCATTCTGCGCGTTGGCTGCAGGAGCCAGTTGGGCGTGCAAGGCCCAGATCTGACAGAGCAATTTGCATCCAACGAGCGGATCACTCGTTGGGCGCGCCTCGCGGTGGTCGCTGCGGAAGACCGTGAAAAGAGCAAGCTGCTGTTTACGCTTGCTCAGACTGCAATATTTGGCTTGGCCGTCTCCCCACCGGCCACCGCACGCTTTGCGTTCGGCTGCAGCCTCTTCTGTTGGCACGACGGCGACCCAGTGACGTCTCTGCTCGCGTGTCCGCTGGGTGGCGCCGCTCCTCTTCGCGAGTGCGCGCGCGGGCTTCTTGACAGACTGGCGGGGGATCGCAATCCGTCAATGACAGCGAGAGGCACTCGGCGCCAGCGTCTCGGGTTTTTAACGGCCCGCGCGCGCCGACCCTCGCCTGCTGCGCGCACCCTTCTCTCAACTCTGCGAGGCGGCGGCAGCTATTTCTAGAGATGGACACCGGTGCTAAGGGCGCTAATTAGGAGCACCCCTCAACGCGCGGGACACGCGTGAGACCGGGTGGGCAAATGTGAACTGTGTTTAAACAGGCAGCGCCAGTGGCAGACGGCACCGGAAAGAACACGAAGAAATGGTGAAGCGAATGCGAACATGCGACGGACAATTTATAGCACGGAGAGACACGCAGACCGAATGTTTCATTTTAGCAGCGCCCTCGCCTCTTGATTTCGGCGCAACATGTGAGCCTCGCTCTGTCGGCAGCGTGAATTCAGTGTATAAGCAGCACCTCAACCACTTTTCTTTCCTTTTTCCTTTTTTTTTTCTTTCGATGGCGCTTTATTTTGCGCGTCGTATAGAAGCACCCCTATGAACCGCGTGCTATGCAGCCTAATTGATGCTGATTGCAGGAAACACCGGAAGCGCCATGTCCTGCAGTAAGTTTACGCATGCTTTTGGTGGCACTGAAGCGATTGGTTGACGGCCCCCGGCGGTCTTCTGATTTACTGTGCGTGCACTTCCTGTTGGCCGTCAAGCTTAGCCTCACTTGCCTCGGGAAGCAGCCTGAAAAAGACACAATAATTACCATGATATAACTGCATGAATGGTTATCGTCCTACACGACCGCCGAATAACGTGTGTATTGATGAGGTGTTCATCGTCCAGAGGCGGCGGCCATTATGAGCAGGCAAAGTACTTTTCCTTGCTTTTTGCTCATGAGAGCCGGCTCCTTTTCTCTGCTCCCTGCTCCCGAATCTTTATCGCTCGACCAGCGCACTGACATGCATTCCCCGCCGAACACTTATGCTGTTTTTCACTGGTAGATTCGGAGCAGGTTTTTTTGCTCCGTGGCGACGAAACCGCATTTCACTGGTAGATTCAGAGTGGATCCGCGCTTTTCACTGGTAGTTTCAGAGCAGCTCGCTCCGAGGCGGATTGCTCGCACTGCTCCGCCGACAAGTCGCAGATTCGGGCGGAAACACGACGAGCAGCATACGTCACTTCCGTCGTTGTACGTTGCTGAGTTTTGCAAAATGGCTGCGTTCGCTGCCTTGGCGGAACTTCTGTCTAGCGACGAAAGCACTTCAAGCAGCAGCTCGTCCAGCTCAGACGACGAAGACTTCGAGGAAAGACAAGCGCTATGCGAAGCCTTCTTTCGGGAAACTTTTTCGGAGTCCCACCGCGAACGTCCCAAAATTTTGGGGTTCATCGAGAACGTTGCGCGGCTGTACACAGACGAGCAGGTAAGCGCGGAGCTCCCTCTTTTCATAATACTACATGAACCTAATTTCATCTTTTTATCATTTCCTTCTCTGCAGTTCCGTCAAGACTTCAGGGTGTCGAGGCGTGTCGCGGAAACGTTGATCCGTGGTTTTGAAGGCTCGCGTCACTACCCATGCAGTGATCGTGGTGGGTCCCCCTCGAAAACCGCGGAAGAGCACATTCTGGTCTTTCTGTGGTAAGTCTGCACGCTGTTTTAAAAGTCATGCCTACCAGTGTGTATAATCTTAATGCTTTCAAGTGCTTCGGCGTAGAAGTACGTTTTTTCGTTGCGTGCGCAGAATTTTGACGGGGAGTCCAACCATTATAAATTTTTGTTCGTGTGTTTATGTGCGCGTGTGTAGAGAATATACACATGTGAAATTTAACAATTTCGGCGGCGTTAAATCTCCCTAGTAGCCTTCCCGTGGCTACGCCGCTTGTGCTTTTTGTCCTTGAAAGTTGCTAAGTGTGATGCAATGGAAACCAATGAAATATGACCGCTTGCAACTGCACAGCCAGAGAGAACAGTGTTAAGAGCTTCTACTTTTCTTACGGCTGCTAATTTTGATGCAAATATTTCATGCCTTTATTTCACAAAGCAGGCTTTACTTGATCACTTTCTTCCATAATGTGTGTTTGCTGTGTCAGGTTTGCTGCAAACAAGGCGTGCCTGAGGGACGTTGCTGGACGCTTTGGCATGGCAACTGCGACAGCATTTAGAGTCGTGGAGCGCACGCTCGAATATTTCCTTGATATAGCCGAAGAGGTAATATCATTTCCAGGAGATCTTGATCAGCTGTCAGCGGACTTCGAACAAGTAAGAATTTTAGGTATTTCACTGTTCCATGGCAAACACAACAAATGAGTTGTCTAATTGAAGCTTACTTTAGAGAATAGTCACATAATACATTGATTGTAGCAGGTTAAGCTGCCGTTGGGGCACAGGGGATGTGGTACTAAGTTGCGCTTGAAAGATGGGGTTATTGTCA
The DNA here is from genome assembly GCA_013436015.1 of Rhipicephalus annulatus. Lineage (NCBI taxonomy): Eukaryota > Metazoa > Arthropoda > Arachnida > Ixodida > Ixodidae > Rhipicephalus > Rhipicephalus annulatus. Next base: position 176,756 of record WOVY01012763.1, on the reverse strand, counting down.
AGCAGTCTCACTATCAAATGAGAAATGCTAGAGAAACATGTATTGTTCATTTACAGTGCACATAAAAGCAGGGTGTCTGCCAACGTGGAAAAGTCAGGGAATTTCAAAAAAACCAGGCCAGGTCATGAAAACTGACAGCAGTTCTGTGGGACCGTCACAAAAATAAGCATCGCCATTCATCAAAGCTTAAAAAGTCTCTCAGCTGCAACTACAGTGGGCTGCTGGAAGGTGTGTGAAAAAAAAAAAAGGACAGTGCATAACTCTTGCTTCTGAGTGTAAACGCGAAAGGGACCCATAGAACACAAAGTTTACTGACATTTCAGTACCTCATATGGGAGAGAGCCTTGTTTAAAAGTCATGAAAAAGGCACAGTGTACTTCAGTACGCCTAAATACGTGACGTAAGCAGAGAGAGTACATTGTCAGAAGCCTCCCATCACTCCTGTGCAGCGTATGTACAGTTGTCTGTATCTGGATTCGAGAGTTTTACAAGTCTATTTGGTGGTCTGTGATTCCGTGTGTTCAGGGAGGGCAGTCGAGGCCACGCGTCGTTTTGTGGTATCATATTTGTGTTGTTTAACTTTTACCAGTTTCACCGATGTACTGGTCACAATTATGTCAGCCTATGGCATAAACTAGACTAAGGAAATTTCTGCTCGGCAACTTGTCCTTCACATTGGCTAAAGCATTCTTTAACATCCATGTTGGTATATCCACTCTTTTGGTGCCTGTTGCTTCTACATATCACACGGCATATCTGACTCACGTCTGTAGATTTATGCATGTTTTGTCTATGCCACGATTTCGGCCCGGCTTGAAGGCCGTCTGGTTTTTCTAGGCTAGAACTGCTATCAGCTGAAGCTTGCTGGGCTACTCATGTCTTTTAATAATAATAATAATAATAATAATAATAATAATAATAATAATAATAATAATAATAATAATAATATTATTATTATTATTATTATTATTATTATTATTGGTGGTGCAACACCAAACGTCTTCAGCTACACACTTATGCTGGTAGCTCGTGTTTCCAGGGTAGAACTTGGGTAACTTCAGCTAAATTTTTCATTTCAGTTTTGTGAGATTGTGTAAATAAATCTGCAATTATTTTTCAGTGTCACGTCTACAGCAGAGTACGTAAATCAAGGTAACATGCGGACATTCATGATTCATCTATAGAATCAAGGAAACTGTTCCACCTTGACAAATTCATTCTCACCACCACATATTCAAATGTCAGCACTTTAAACGTTGACCCCAGCTTTCATTTCACTTCAAGTATGACAGCCCAGATAAATGCATGTGCTTGTCGTAAAAAAAAAAAAACATTTTGCAGTATGGCTATGTTCTTGCAACGTTGTCGTTACTCGTTGTCAAGGCAAGATACATAGAATATGCGAGTAGTAGTTATTTACTTTTTTTGTTGAAAAGTATACTTTAGAGGTGTGCAAATTAGGCGGCGGCGCAAATCAATAGTAAATACATCAATCTAGGTCGAATCAGTTCTAATCTAATCTACATATAAATAGGTGAGTCAGTAAATACAGTAGTTCAGGTCGATCTAATTAAATCCAATCCACATCCTAACCGGCGTGGGCTACAGCCATTATAGTAAAATAGATTTTACTCCAGTGGCAGAACCGGCCAGGCTCCTGTGTTTTCATTTTACACGAATGCCACCAAATGGCACCACTTCTAAGTTTCTCAGCAGCTTTGACTGCGATGTCAAACGATCGCAGACACCTTCAAACTTCATCTGCGGTTACTCTTAACTTGTGTGTTTTCTTCCTGGTTCTTCGGAACATCAAACAGCTGACTTGCTCACTGCCTAGCTCAGGGGTTTTATTTTGGCCAGATTTACATGTTTTTTCACAATTGTCGCATGCCCTGAGAACATTTTGAGTGCGTCTGGTAATTATGTTTACCTTTATAGAGCGCCCGGTTTTTTTTTTCTACTCGGGTTTGTTTGCAGTGTACAGTGTTTTCCATGCAAACGTGGCAGTCATGGAATTTGCTTTGAATCATGATGGAAAACCTGGGAAATTCAAGGAATTTAGAAATATGAAATTGGTAGACACCCTGAAAGGGACCCCTGGCACTTAAAATTTCTAATGCCTTTTGCTGTGGTGTTCCGTACAATGATTCCATAGTTCTGGCATGTAAAAGACTTGTGTCACCTAAAGTTAACTCCGCTAAGACCAACAAAACTACTGCATCAAGTGTTAAGATTATTTACTTCAAGAAGTTCACTACAGGTGTGTTCTTTTTCTCTCACTGTCACAGGTGTCAGGAGTGCCCAACACGATCGGTTGCATTGACGGATCCTACATAAGCATCCGCTGCCCTGCAAAAAAAGTGCGTTCAACCTATGTGAACAGGCACAGTTATCCGTCACTGACACTGCAAGCTCTGTGTGATCACAAAAAGAAGTTTCTCGATGTGACTACTGGACACCCCAGCAAGATTCACGATTCGAGAATCTTCAGGACATCGAGGCTTTCTTCAAAGTTGCCGCATGTGTGCTGTTCCGGGAAGTACCACGTTCTCGGGGACGCTGCCTACCCGCTTCGAGATTACCTCATAACCCCATTCAGGAATTATGGTCACCTTGACGCGAGGCAGCGCGCCTTCAATTATCACTTTTCGGCAACGAGAGTGAAGATTGAGAATGCCTTTGGAGACCTCAAGGCCAGGTTCCGCCAGCTGCTGCACCTGGACTTTCTGTTTGTAGACAAAATGAACAAGTTCATTATAGCTTGTTGTGTTTTGCACAATATGTGCATTAATTGTGGTGATGTGGATGTGCCGCCGTACATCGATGATGAACATGCACCGTGGGAATGGGAGGCACAACCGGATGATGTTCCCCCCAACAATGGCCCGCTTGCATCAACTGAAGATGCACTGCGTCGCCAAGGCGAGGAGAAGCGTGAGCGCTTAATGCAAGCGATGCGCATTTGATTTAAAGTTAGGACTGCCTACGTGTACACAAAACAAGAAACGTTAAGGTGTTGTAAATTTTGTTTCGTGTTGTAGAGATTTCTAGCAGAAAATAACACTAAAAGACGGGACGAAGCAAGGACACAAACTACGGCGCTGACTAACAAGCAAATTCGTTTTATTCTTCTAATCCGCGTATATATACTTTAGCACAATCTCAAGGAAACAAAAAAAAATAGAATCATGATAAATGCATGCCCCTCATTTCTGAAGCGTATCATTTACAACGGCGGCGAAACATGCATCAGTTTCCCTTATATTTCCCTCTCTCTGAAGGAGTTACCTCTCCTGTCTTATTGAGCATTTCTTTCCTCCTGAGTCAGCCAACATTTGTGTGTGTCTTTTTTTTGCTTTTTCTCACCATTCAGATTAGTGGTGGAGTGTATATACCTAGACTGGAAGAATAAGACACATTTGGCTGTTAGTCAGTGCCATGGTTGTGTCTCTGCCATGGTTGTGTCCCTGCTTTGTCCCATCCTTTAGCACTGTTTTCTACAGGAAACACTGTACTAACCAGCTAAAATGCATGCCGCACTGTGTTGTAGTGACTCATCTTGCTAGGGCGCAGCCTGATTTTTTTGTTTCTTAGCTTTGTGACACGTAGCAGCTTCCACATAGCGTGAGTCAACCCAAGATGTTTGCAGGAATCTGACTGGATCAGTGTAATTGTTTCCTATGCGAAGCCATCAGCATGCTTATTGCTGACTAGTGCTAACGCCGCAGCGTGTTGGTCGGTATGGCTACTGCAGCTGAAGATAGCTGGTGATATTGATAGTAACTGCACTCTTCGTGCTGGTGAGACACGAGAAAGTGACAAAGTCAACCGGCCAAACATAGCTGGGCTCCAGCTCTCGTCAGCCACCACAAACATTCTGAGAAACATGTAGTGACATTGGCATAAGTCCAAGCTAGTGCAGGCTACACTGAGGAGCATTTGTGTTAATGGAACAATGTCACCAAAATTACGAGCTTGAAATGTTTGTGTTGTTTGTCTTGCAGTTGGGGCACTATGCTTGTCAGTTAAACCTGTCGCTTCGAGGAATATTCGTAATGAACACCCATCCCGACTCATTGTTTCCCACGCATGGTGCCCAAATTCAAAAAGTGCGCTCTGAACGTCACAAAAGCCCGAGTCTACATAGTCTTATGACTCCTGAGATTGTTCGCTGTGTAATTTTTTGTGATTCCAGTAGTAGTTTTACAGTGATGCCAAAATTAGTCACAAGGAGCCATTCTTGCATTAATTACACAGTACATTGCAATATTTATGATCAAAGTTTGGGGACTACCGGACACAATGCTCTTAATTAAAGCATTCAAGTCAAAACAAAAATTTGTCAGGGGTCCTTTAGGCATGGTGACTGCTGCTGTGAGAAATGGCTTCTTTGTCATGCAATTTGGTTATTGCTTGTGCATTAACATTTCATTTGCCTGATGAAAATTTGCATGGACAAACGTTCTGCATTTCTTAGTCTTTGTTCAGCTTTTCTTACCATCAAAACGGCGTGAAATTATAATGATCATTGCAACTTTGTCTTGTAAAAGGGCCCTGGAACCCTTATTTCACCTCAACAACAAACATTGTCAATCTGTTATCAATGCGCCTGCCAACGTGCACATGTGTACAATGCTTACAATAAACATGCTTTTCACATTTTATTCATTTTTCTTCAAGTTGAAAATTTCACGGAGAAGATTCATCTTTTCTTTGTGCATTTCTTCTCGTCGCTGTGTTTTAGCAAGTCGTCGCTCTTCCCTCTTGCTGTCTCTTTCAGCCTTTCGCTCTGCTCGCCGTTCATCTAACTCCTTCATTTTTTCAAAGAAGGTTTGCAGGTGGAGCTCGCGTGCTGAATTCGGGCGTTTTCTTTTTGAATCAGGAGTGTCGTCCTGCCCAACGGAGCTGGATGGAGAGTGTGACGTTGACGAGCTTGAACCAGCAAGTGGAACAGACTCGGTGGATGACTGTGGACATGTCTTTTTTGATACCACTCCACTTGCGTCGCGTACCACTTCTGGTTCCAAGCTGTCGTCCAGCCACTTGATTTTTTCAAGCTCGGCCTCGTAGGGGACTTCTTGTGGGGAACAGCCAGACGTATTATTTTTCCCAGCTGCCACATTTTTTCTTTTCAGTACGGTTTTGTACCGAGAGCAGCACTGCTCACCAGTTCTCATTACACCCAGTTTATTATTAATGTCTGTTGCAATTTTTTCAAACATGGCCTTTTTGTTGCGAAATTTTTTCAGAGGGCCAACTTGAGGGAAATATGAGGCGTAGAGGTCCAGCAGCAGCTTCGTCTCGCCACTCGTCCACTCACACCCTGCAGCTGAAATATGCATTATACACACATAAAATACATATAAACTGGCATTAATAGACTTTTTTGATACAGGGCACGAAGCTATATGCTCTCTGAGCCATAGAACACTTACTGTAAAGCATTAGTACTGTCACACTGTTTTGGCACAGCAAATATTGGGTGCTGTGGGGATCGCTTTGCATATCAGAACAGACAATCATGCAAATTCATAATATTACTATACATAACTTATTCACAGCATAATTTTCTTAGAGAGTAAATTTGAAAACACTGCATAATAAATATGGGGCCTCTTCGTGCAGCTGACTATTCGTTGAATTCAATTTTATTATTTAAGCACCCAATATTGAGAAGCGTGAGCAAGAAGCCATTAAATGGTTTTGCGTAATTCGTGGTTTTTTTGAGAGGGTTTGCAATCTGCTGGACCTATCTTCATCCTAATGCCACTAGCATGTTTGTGTATGCATGCTTACCACGTGCAGGAGTCCCTGGCTGACAAGCCCGACTTGGTGACGCACCAGTAGACGCTGCAGAATCTGTGTTTGATAATTGAAAAGCATTGTAGTATGTTAATATGTGTTAATTTTAAGCAGGTACACAATTTTCTTCAAGTAGTCCTTACACGTTGCTCGTCAAGGCATTGTCCTCTACATATATAGACGACTGTATACAAAACTAGTTCTACAGAGACACATGTAGACCAATTTACCATTTCCTAAAAATGCGCCCTGTGTATGTGACAAAGCGTCGGTGGCGTCACACTGTGTAGCACCTTCAAATAGAGAAAAAGAAAAGACATTTGCGGGTTAACACCAAAAGAGTAGAGGTCAAGAATCACCAAGAAAACGTTACTTCTCTAGTAAATTTTTCATGCATGTATTCATGCGCGAATACAGAGATCGCCATGCATTTTTATTAAAGGTAATACAGCAGCTTGGTGAGCGCTGCGAAAATTCCGGCGCTTGTGATATTCTAAATAGTAGGACTGTAAGGTGTTGGGTAAGCAACTGCTCTGATTAAAAAAAAAAGCCTGCTCACAACATGCCGTATTTTTGCGAGCGCCGATTGCGGCCGTTACCACGTGTACCCGCATGCTTTACAATTATCTGACCAGTCTTCATGCGGAGCTATCAAAGTTAGCATTCCGTGCAGAGTTTATTATCAGCGTCAAGTACGTCGCACTTACCGTTCAGATCGTTGCCGCTGTTTCTGAAAACGCCCAGCAACAGCCGACGCACAGCCGGTGTGAATTCCGCGTGCTCGTCCATACTTGCTACACAACTGCTGTTCGCGACTGCGTTAAAGTGTTCTACAAAGCTTTAACTGCGTGGTCGAAATGCGCGCCCTGCAGTGGCGGCCAAAGTTGCCAAGGAAACGAAGAGAGCGGAAAAAGAAACTGTTTCCGGAACCGGTTTGCGTGACGTATGCATAATCAACTTCCGGGGCACCTCTCACGGAGCATTCTCGTGTTTCACTGGCAGAGGTGGCTTCGTGCGATCCGAGTGCTCGCTCCGGGATTTCGGCGGTCGCTCTGAATCTCCCAGTGAAAAACACCATTACAGAAGACACGCTGATCCCCGGCAATATGTTTGGCGCCTGGACGGCTCCTGAAGTTTTTAAATGCGAAGCATTTCTTGGCGAACTTCGGCGACTTCGAGCATATCTATCTATCTATCTATCTATCTATCTATCTATCTATCTATCTATCTATCTATCTATCTATCTATCTATCTATCTAGCTGCTTACGTTTGGGTGCTCTCGTGGCCACCCCGTTAACTTGGCGTGAACCAAAATCAGCATGGTATATAGGTAAGTTGGTTCGACGAATATGACGCGCTGGTCAATACATGAATAATGTCACAGTCCCGTCACGTACATCGTCAAATACTTCCAGCCAGACAGTGACACATACCCACGGGTGGGCATGTGCCATAGGTGATTAACAGTATCTACCAAGAAACGACCAGAACACACGGGATATTTTAACGCGTGACCGTTAAGCAATACCATACATCGGCAGCGTCGACCCAATGAAGGCATATAATAAATGTCAGTGTTAAGAAACACCTCACATGGGCAGCGTTGACTCCTCGACGAATGCAAATAATAAATTTTAAGGTCCCAGTAGGAATCGAACCCAAGCATTCTGCGTGGCAGTCAAGCATTCTACCACAGAGCTACGCCAGGTCTCAGAACTACTTTTTAAATAGATGCTAATCTTCGTTAAACGTCAATAGTGGTTGCAGTGCTGCCTATCCAGTTTTGTAAACATTACATATGTACACCTTTGATACAGCCGTCGCGTCGAGTTAACGTCAATTGTGGTGTTGGTGGAAGTAGCAGTCTCAAGGGCCAGCATCTTCGCGAGCATCAGCGCTTCATATCAGGTTCTGGTGTTGCTAATACGCATGTTCCAGTGTACATCATTGCACAAGTGCAAACGACTGGTTATATAAACATCTGCAACTCTTGAACATATGTCTGTGCGTGCATCATTTGCACATACATTTAGCGTCTTTTCATGAGGTGTCGCTCAATAAAAAAAAATTGCAACAAGGTCATCTTTCCTCCGCATGATTCGCATAACGTCGATTCTCAGGTATGTGGGATCTGCCGAATTTTTTTTTTTCGCGTCCAAAATGAATCACCCACTGAGCTTTGAGAAGTGACCCGTTTCCGAAGAGGGTAAGTAACTTCTATATTTGAAGCTGTATACATGGCTAGGTGAAACCGAAATTCGTCCATCCTGTGCGCACACACTTCCATCACGTATGTGCCACATAAATTGGACAAGGCCCACTATCCTCACCTTGGTCTACTAAAAATGAAGAAGAGAACACATGGGCGAAAACGCCAATTGATATTTGTGTTCAGACGTAAGGTATATTTGGAAAAAAAATTTTAATAAATAGTCGGTATTACCCCGTGAAAAACATTGGGGGCACATGTTTCTGCTTCACTGGCTAACCATCTGTAAAGAATTTTCGGTCGGCGAGTTTTCATCTACATGTGTATTTTTTTTCACCCGGCTGAATAAATTTGTTTAATACTGAAATACAAGCCTTGCTAATAAAGTGCGCAACTAAGTTGCAAGGAATCACGTGCTTGCAGCCCAACACTTAACTCGATGTCATACATTTCGCACGCGTGAACTACTAAAAGCTTGATGAGTGACGAGACCGCATAGTTCAACTGGAGCCCAAGCCTATTGTAGTAAGCGCCACAGACAGATAAGGCCAAAACAATTGTTGCTTGTTATCAAAGCACGACATCCCTTTCATGCACCCCTCTTAATCGCTTCTACCTGGTGAAGGTATAGTCAGTCGACGACAAGCAAGCTTTCGCACCACCAGCACGCTGAAGTCAGTGACCTCGTTGAGCCTTTTAATAAAGTTGTTTCTCTTCCACTTTCTCCATGCACCCCTTAAAGCACACCACACGCACTTCACTGCTATAGCGACTGCAGGGACGGTAAGCCTGTCGTAGATACGCCGAAAATCGTGTACAATCTCAAGGAACCAATGACGCGCAATCGTGCATAGAGAAAAACACGAAACTCATGACTGGGTTATTTGTGTAGTGAAAAAAATGAACGTGTTGCATGCCTGACTCGTCGCACTTTAGAATGAAGAATCCGACCAGCTCAGTTTGAGACTTTTGTCTGTTCTGGTCTAAAAGTGTCTTGAATATACGTGTCACATTTTTACACCTTTAAAAGAGCTCATCAGTATCTTCTTTTACGATCTTGGAATTGCGTAGTAACATGGAATAGTTGATGGGAAAAGGTACTGCCGTTCAATTTCTCAACCGTTCAGTTGATTTGCGCCAATGACGACATTTGTTGGCAATACAACCGGCAAAAGAGAAAGGAAATTCTGCAATATGGTACACTTCTTATCTTAAGCTGCTCGAAAAACTTGGCAGTGCTAACTTGTGCAGATCAAACACTCTTTACAGAAACAGTGGCCCGGTTACAAAAGCTATTAAATGCTTTTGTAGAGATGACGGAACTAATAAAAATGGCTGAATGTGCCACAGAAGTTCTGTTCAGTGTTTCACTACGCCGTTGAAGAATATTGAAAATGCAGGTTATTTTAGGAATGTTACAAGAAGGGAAAGGGAAAGCAGAAAAGAAGAGAAAAGAAAAGAATAATAAATTCATATAATCTAGCGAGATATGGCATAAGTGACAGGAAATGCACTGAGGCGCGTTTAAAGGCACATAATTATTGCTTTTTATATCTCCTTCCTGCGTCAGCCTCGTTTCCCGCTAACAAGCCGGTGAGAATGGGGCGATAAATGCTGATGCAATGCGAGTACCCGAAATATTGAAACTGCGTATATAGCTGGTCGGCGACTCAATAAGTGCATTGAGGCTCAATGAAGAAGATATTGCTGCTTACTGATATAATAGTGGCGAGACAATAAGATAGCTGTATTTCAGGCAGCACGCTGCAACAGTAACCGACATTTGCTGATAGAAAACCACCATTAGGATTCATTTCGTCATATTTAAACAATGCTAGCCAACGTAATCCATTACGTAGTGAGCGCTAGTCAGTACTAGCCGACATTAGCTATCGTTTAACTAACACTAGCTGTAATTGGACTCTGCTAACTAGTGCCAATAGTATGTGAGCAGACAGGGAGGTAAATGATGAGCGGACTACAGACGACATGATACCACCCCTCCATTTGTGGATCGGTCCCCGAATTATATGCTTTCATATGGTAATCTTTATCACATATTTGTATGGTGTTTCACACACCATAAGAACAATTCGATAAAATAAGCGTGCGCAATTTTTTCCCCTTCTTGAAGCATTACGGTTCACGACACACACACACACACACACACACACACACACACACACACACACACACACACACACACACACACACACACACACACACACACACACACACACACACACACACACACACACACACACACACACACACACACACACTCTCTCTCTCTCTCTCTCTCTCTCTTTCATGCAACGAATCCCCCTCTGTGGAACGTGTTCAGGTAGGATGGTGAGTAAAAGACAGGTTTCGTGTGAACATATAAATATTATCGCATCAAGTACGGGACAATTTTTCACATTCGAAAAAAAATTGCTCACACTTCCGGTATCACTGCACATGGCGAAATTCAGTGTGTGAGATTATCACGCCTTAAATTACATCCGCCTTCACTATCATTATTGCTGCCATAAAAGAGGAAGCGGCTTTAAAGTCTTCGCAAAGATCTGTTTACTTTATTTCCCTATCATGTGTCCAGAATGACAAGCATGCAAAAGTTTTTCTTATTGAAGGCCCTGAACGAACGAAGTTATACAATGGCAAGTTCAGCGCTCTTCTGATATATTTGTTCCCTTTTGTTTTAGGAGCGTCCGTTTAATGTTTCGTGCACTCTGTCTCTGGGTCACTGCTTTGTCTTGTGAGTGTTCTCATACGAGCTTAAGAGTCGTCAACGTGAACACAGTTTAACTAATGCACTGGCGGAAGATGGTGTGCAATTTTTTTTTATGTAACGTGCACTCTGGCGATAGCCTTAGGGATGAAAGCATCTACATTTTCGATGGGGACACCTCATCAAGTAGCGCTGAATGCAGTCATCATCTCATCAACTGCGAAATCTGCAGAAGCTGATGCATCGAATGCTGGCGTGCAGTTCTCAACAGCTGAGCGAGCCGATGCGGTATTTGGTCAGCCGAGCACGTCCGAACTCCGAGGGACGTGCTGGAGCGGGACATCAATCCCTTTCTTAATGGAAAGGACATTGTAGAGGGTTAAAGCAACGGGCGTAGGATGTGGGAACAGGACTACGTGCCAGAACCACGCCTTCGTGCATTCTGCGCACCCCTCTCCCCTTTTGCGTCTTTCATTAGTGCCAAAAGACAGAGAGAGAAAGCGAGCGCGTGACAAAGAAAGAAAGAAACGTCATAGGTTGAAAAAATAAAATAAAAAGAAACTGTCCAAAAAGGTGGAACTTTTGTTTCCTCTTCCAGCCGCTTCTTTTTCGTCTTTCGAGCTCGACGGCTCGATGCGTTCTGTGCGCGGCGGTTGACCAATTGTCGTCAGCGGCTCACAATGCCCTTTCAGCGTTCGTGTCTCCGACGGCGTGTTCGCTCTAATAACGCAATGCAAAGCCTCTTTTGTTTCCGACTGCCGCCAGCAAACGTCATCAGCATCGCCGACTGCACCCGCTCGGCCACACTCAGTCGCTGCTGTTTTGTTGTTTGCGCAAGCGCGCGGCTCCGTCAACGGCTGCTCCTTGCGCACGCGCGATGCGCGTCTTGATCGCCCTAAAGAAGAAGAACACGGGTTTGTTTTGTTGCCCCGGCGAATGTCTCTCTGAAATCAGACTCATTGTTCTCAATCTCGGAGGTGGTTTCATTGTCCCCCCCCCACCCCGCGTCATCTTGCCGCGCTTTTGCCCCGTTTTCTCCCCTCGTGTCACCTCCTTTCCTCTCTCATACCATGGTCGTGTCCCGCGTCAGCGCTGTCGTGCATGTACTACGCGCGCGCCGGTGCGCACCTCTTTACACATGTGCGTGCGTGTGTACACGAGAGCGTACTTCCCTACCTCGTCGTCTCCCCTCCCTTTTCCTCCCTTCTCTCCCCAGGAATACACCCTTCACAACTGCTGTATATTTTTCTAACCCTCAGTCTTTCCCTCTCTCTTCCGCACGCGACTCGGTGTCAGCGGCTACGATGGCTCTCGGTTAGGCGCTATGAAGAATTAAAAAAAAGTGCGAATAACAGTGAAGAGATAGAGAGAGAGAGTGGGTGTAGAGGGGAAAAAATATCGAAGCATAGCACCGAAAACAAAAGGCTGCAGCTAAAAGAGAAACAATTCCGTGATAAATTACGGGCGGCACCATTAAACGTGAATGCAGCGGTATAACTCCCTAACGACACTCTAGCATTCTCTGTTTCTACGACTCTGAATCGAACAAAAGATATGGTAGAAATAAAAACGAAAGACAGGGGGGGGTCGCAGTGGAAACAAGGGAGCGGACCAGCGTGGAGAAGGGGAAAAAGGGAAGGCGACGAGCGATGCAAAGATGATGAAACGGGACGCCAGGAAATGGGTACACGTGAGATGAATGAGCAAGAAGGAAATTAGTGAGTAGAGGGGACAACAACTCCGCTACAGAATAATGAAAAATGTGCAACAAAAAAAAGTGAGGCGTTGGATGAGGGCGGTTGGGCAAGACGATTTAGGGAAAAAAAGAAGAGAGCACAGAAATGATGGTGGCCGCCGCCGCGTTGTTATAAGGCGATCCGCCTTTCCCTTTCGCTGCGGAAACCGAAATTTGAATACGACGAGACGTTCGGGGCGATCCTCGTTTCTTTTTCGCGTACTTTTTTGTTTGCCTTTGGAGCAGTTCAATCTTTCTTTTTGTTTTTCTATCCGCCCTGTTCCTTTAAGCCACCTCCATTTCTATCTTTTTCCATTTTCTGTTTTTCCGGAGATCGCCATCGGTTTTGGATTTTGTCCGGTGGAAACTGGTGGCTTTGTGTGCCGCTTGCAGAAAACAAAAGGTGGGAAACCGAAATTTCTTTTGTTTGGCCCGGACTGCGTGACGCGCGGGGAGAAAGACGAACTCTGGCGGAGACGAGTTACGGATACGCTCCGAATGAAGCCGAGCGAATTCAAAGCGACGAAATGTTTCTCGAATATAAATGATTCTCGGCGCGCAGCTTTTCATGCGGCGAAACGAAAACGACCCGGCCGCCGTTACAAAGGGAAGACCTGGCCGGCAGCTAAAAGGGCGCCGCGCTCATTCCAAGTCAAAGTTCCACTCGCCGAGTCTGCGGCGGCTTTCTTTGCCGCTTGCATTCCCCTTTTGTCTCTGCTGCTCCTGCTGCTGGTGGTGGTTTTCACCGCTACACTTAAGCACTCCACCCACTGCGCTCCCTTTCCCGCTTTCCACACACGCGACACACACACACACACACACACACACACACACACACACACACACACACACACACACACACACACACACACACACACACACACACACACACACACACACACACACACACACACACACACACACACACACACACACACACGTGTTCTCTCACTCGCCATCTTTCATTGAGATTCAAGATTCATTGTCGGAACGTGCAGTAATGCTGTCATCACAGAGCAAGAATGTCGATAACGTACGCATTCTTCGCGCAGGTTCGCGTAAAGATCCAGTGGCTGCAAAACCGCGGGCGTCGATCAGATGAGGTGGTGAACCCATGACCGCCACTATTGTGCGGCCTCGAGGCCCGTTTAAAGCGTGCTCCTGCGTTTGTCCTCGGCATGAGGCACCTTTGTTCTTGAAGGTGTACTGTCGCTCCTCAGCGCGGTCGCTAACAGCTCCGTGGAGCTTACAACCCTTTGGCGACATGGTGTTGGATCCCTTTATAAACGAAGTTTACCTAATATCGCAGTGCACACATGCACTGGCCCTCATATATATATATATATATATATATATATATATATATATATATATATATATAGAGAGAGAGAGAGAGAGAGAGAGAGAGAGAGAGGTTAGCGTGCCTCGGAGGAGTTGACGTCAAGCACCGTATCAATGTGCTTCCTATGTCATGCCCCTAAATGTCATACAGAGCAACGCTGCGAAAATGCATCAAGCCTCTTCACTGTCCTAGTGCTCGTCGCATTTGACTTGGGCATTCCACCTGTTCACAACGTGCTAGCCTTGCGAGAAGTCTCATTCGTTGAATGGGATAACTTGTTTAAGGAAATAAATTTCATTTCATTTCATTTTATTTACCTCAGGGCCATATGATATTATAGAAGGGAGTGGAAATAAAGTTTACAAGGAAAAGGAAAATACAGCATGAGAATATACAGCATAGAAAATACATATTATATGGCAGAATGTACACCAGAAAAAATACAGCATGAAAATAAACAATGCAACAAACATAGAAATAAAAAAGTAAAGAAAAACTCCTGATTATACAATAGTAGCTGACATATGACGGTGAGCATAATACAATTTTGAGTAACGTTTAGCTCATACAATACTGAGTAAGGTTTGATAGAAAATATTGTTATTTGTAATAGTGGCAATGTCTTCGGGAAGGTGGTTCCAATCTACTGATGTACGAGGTAAAAATGATCGAGAAAAACACTGGGAGTTGCAGGATGCGATTCCAACCTTATGACGATGGTCGATGCGAGGGGATATTTACTGAGGATTGAGGATTAATTGGTTATGTAGGGTGGGATGATGGAACAAATTGTAAAATGTACTCAAACGAGATATTTTCCGACGGTATGCAATGGAAACGTGCCTAGTGGTACACTTGGCACACTGATTGACAGGCTTTCAAGAGAAGGCAGCAGGAATATCAAGGATCCTCCCTTTGCACAGCTCCTTCCGAAGTGTACTGGTTCGCCAGTTTCATTATCAAATGACTTCACGTGCTTGAGAGCTAATACAACAAACCTTAAATTATGTGCGTAAAGTTAAGAAAGCTATAAGTCTGAACGGTTTGAAGATGGAAGGATGCGTACACGGCAGTACTCACTATTTCAGGAAAGAGCACTTAAGCGAAGTCCTGCTCGATTCCTTGAAAAGCTATGCATACAATAATGAACTTTTTACGGTATTTGCCTACCATTCTGGCATATACAAACAAACTGCTGCACGAAGGGAAACAATGTTTAAAATGGCACGCTTGCTCGAGTCCCGTGCTCTCGCATGAGAATGAAACACAAGCAAAAAATACCACGCTTTCCTTTCAGCGTTCGCACAGCGCACGTGACACTCACTGGTGTGATTCATTCCCAAAGAGCGTGACACGGCACGCCTGTAGATACGTCACTATCACAAGTAATCTGAAATCATTAAGCGTAAGAGGTGTTCTACCTTGTTATTTGCATTCACTTCCAATTACGACCTACTAGTACTACTGAAACTGTCGCGGCAATGTGGGCCTGGGCCATTGTAACGTCTTTAAAAGATCTAAAAAATATATGTTTGGTCTTTTAGTACTACGTAATGGACTTTGAACTGAGCATGAAATTACGGTCACGTGTAACGTAGTGCAAGCCTTCCCCACATGTTGAACCGTAAGTGAGAAGCTCTGAACTTAAAAAGAAATAAAGAAAAACTGTAATTGATCCTTTATGCGGCCCTATCTTCGTAGTCCTTTTGTGTGGCTTTCGTGGAAAATGCACATTTAGTTCAAGAATAAATAACATTGTCTTAATAAATCAATACGTTCCTTCCACATCTAGATATTGGAAAGAAAGCATAGTACTCTTTCGTAATATCACAGTGCTGATCTCTTTTTGTAGAGGGTTTAGCGATGAAGGTGCTCGGCTGCGGAGCCGGAAGACGTGGGTTCGATTCCGTCTCTTTCGGCTCGAATTTCAGTGGTATTTTGGGGAGAATATCAATGGAGATGAAATGCTATAGACTCATGAAATAATGCGAAATTATGTTTTTTTTTGTGGAAGTTGAACAGGTGCGAAGCAGGGAGGGAGGTCATCAAGTTCTTCAGCTCTGAATTCTTGCTTGGAAATTCGATGGCAGTAATACGTGACAAGAAGCGCGGTGCAGTGCACATCAGGACGATGCAGAAACCAGGCGACATGGTTATCATACTAAATATAACACGTTTTTTCATGGTGCGTGTGGGGTTGTAACAGCTTCAGACACTAACTTATGATGTTTATTATCATTGTTTTTGTGGGAGACGAGTACCTGTCGGTACACTGCTTTTATGCTGATAAGACTAAAGTTGACGCATTATTCCTATTCGTAACAGCTTTCTTTCCTTCTTTCTTTCTTTCTTTCTTTCTTCCTTTCTTTCTTTCTTTCTTTCTTTCTCCCTCTCTTCGCGGTTCGGAGATGGCGATGAAAGGGAATGGGAGGAGTATGGAGTGACTGCCAAGCACGAACCGACATTGGGGTGTATTGGCCTGCTTTGATTTGCCTTCACACACTAGGCTCATCCATGGTATTATGTTGCGGTGCCGCTATGGAGACACGGGACAGGGAAACAAGGAGTCGTACAATAGTAACCAGCAGTAGTGATCACAGAAACAGTTTATTTATTTATTTATTTATTTATTTATTTATTTATTTATTTATTTGTACCCTCAAGGCCTACAGGCATTTCAGAGGGGAGTGGGTTACAAGGTTATACAAAAAAACTAAAAAGCAGCAACAAAAGTAGTAAGCAGATAAGTACAAACATACATGGGCCCTAATCATACAATGTTAGCTAGTGCTGCACGAAACTGATGGTTGTCTTCGATTGCGGCGGTCAGTCCGGGAAGGCGGTTCCAATCTTGTGACGTCCGAGGAATAAATGACTGAAAGAAGGCATTGGTGTTGCATGATATTGTTCCTACTTTGTGTCGGTGATCCATACGAGAAGAAATATATGAAGGAGGAGTAATTAACTCACTGAATAGGGGCGAATTATGGTAGTAAATTTTGTGAAAGAGACAGAGGCGAGAGTGTTTGCGGCGCGAAGTTAGAGTGGGTAATTGAAGCAAGTTTTTCATGGACGTGACACTTGCCGCACGGGTGAAATTACCGAGAATGAAACGTGCTGCGTTGTTCTGCACGAGCTCAAGTGATGTCACAAGATAGTCATGGCTCGGGTCCCAAATGGATGATGCATATTCGAGTTTAGAACGAACCAATGATTTATACAAAAGTGTTTTTAAAGAGGTAGGTGCAGAAAAGAAGTTGCGGCGAAGGTAGCCAAGCAGGCGATTAGCATTAGTAATAACGGTATTAATATGAAGCGACCAGGTAAGATCAGTTGTTATGTGAATTCCCAGGTATCGGTACGACGTCACAGGTTCAAGAAGTGTGTTGTTAAGGTAATAGGAACCCGTCGAAAGGGCTGTTCTTGAAATGCGTAAGACTTTGCATTTAGTTGTATTAAGTTCCATTAATCATTGCTCACACCAGTTAGAAATTGCATTAATGTCCGATTGCAGTGCCGTAACGTCGTTATCGTTGTTAATTTCTCGAAAAATAACACAGTCATCTGCAAACAAGTGAATATTAGAGAGAACACAGCTAGGTAGGTCATTAACGTATATCAAAAACAAAAGTGGTCCCAAGACAGAGCCCTGGGGAACGCCGGAATGAACAGGACTGGGTGAAGAGTCATAGTTATTGGCTGTGACGAACTGGAAACGATTAGAAAAGAAATACTCAATCCATGCAAACAACTTAGGATCTAGATTTAACTTGCTTAGTTTGTAAAGGAGTAGTTTGTGAGACACTTTGTCAAAAGCCTTGGAGAAGTCGAGGAAAATACAATCAGCGGATGAACGGCGATCTAAAATTAAGTGTAGCTTGTGGGTTAATGAAAGCAATTGGGTCTCGCACGAGAACTTCTTTCGAAAACCATGTTGCGTGGGTGAGAAGAAAGAGTGAGATTCAAGAAATTTGACCAGATGGGAAAAAATTACATGTTCGAGAATTTTGCATGGAATGCTTGTTAGTGATATGGGTCGGAAATTGTTAGGCGTGTGTTTGTTACCGGACTTATGGAGTGGCACCACCTTCCCGACTTCCCAATCCGCCGGCAGGATGCTCGTGTCGAGGGTCTGCTGGAATATTTTGCACAAAATAATAGAGGAATACACAACAGTACTTTTTAAGAACTTCGTATTAATAAGGTCAACACCGGGGCTCGATGAGGGTTTCAGTGACTGGATTATTTTACTTACACCACCTGGGTCAGTAACAATGGGGTCCATGGAGAGATAATTACAGTTCTGAAGTTCAGGTATTGAGGGGTTAGAAGAAACAACGAAGTTCTGGCAAAAAACTGCATTGAGTAGGGAAGAACATTCGCTACTAGGTATAATGGAACCATCTGGCCCAGTCAATGTAATACTATTCGTTTTAGAAGGAGTGATCACACGCCAAAATTTTTTAGGGTCGTTAATAAGCATAGAAGGAAGGGTGCGCTGAAGAAAGTGTGATTTGGCAAGTTTTACTGCTGCAATGTATGCTCTGTTGGCGGTTGTGTATGCGTTCCATCGGTAATCACTCGGGGATTTTTTAGCCAGACGATAGCAGCGCTTTTTTCGATTAGACAGCCTGTTTAACTGCTTGTTGTACCAAGGCGCCTCCGGGTTAGAATTTATTGTGCGCAGAGGGATGTATTTATCAGTTAGTTCGTGAACTTTATTTTTAAATAGGTTCCAGTTTTCTTGAACGGTACGCGTATCAAAATGCAACAAGAAAATGTCCAGAAAGCAAGCTAGTTCATTGTTAATAGTTTCAAAGTCTGCTCTTGAGTAGTCGCGAATTTGCTTAGTTGAGGTCGTAGCCTTGCTTAGTGGAACGTTTATATTAAATGAAAGGAGCGAGTGGTCGCTCAGACCGGGTAAGTATGAAATCAGGGAAGCAAAATTAGCGTGCGTAGTTAATATCAAATCTAGTATGTTCGCGGTCTCTTGCGTGGTTCTAGTCGGTTCAGAAACGAGCTGGGAAAAAGAAAATAATGAACAAAGATTGAGAAATTCTGTTGTTTGAGATGAAGGTGGTTTGGATGCGGGGGTTTCCGAGGACCAAGAAATATGTGGGAGGTTAAAATCACCCATAAGGAATATAGGAGCAGTGGGGTGTCGTGTAGAAACAATATTCAGCGCATCGTGTAGTTCAGACACAAACGTTGGGGGATATGAAGGTGGACGGTAACAAACGCCCATAACAAATTTCCGGTGCCCAATGTCAACACAAGACCATACAGATTCTAATTCAGTGTGAACGTGAATTAAGTGAGATGGATAAGACTTTTTGACAGCAAGTAATACGCCACCGCCTTGACGCAAGGTGCGATCGCAGCGATAAATGTTAAAACAGGACACGTCGAAGATTTCACTATCATGAATGTGTGTGTGCAACCATGTTTCAGTGAGTGCTACGATGTCTGCGCTAACGGTGTTAATGACAGAGTTAAGGGATTCCCGTTTGCTTGTTACACTGCGAGTATTTGCTAGAATTACGGAGACACATGACATCGGTGCTCTAGCTCCCCTCACGTGTTCCTAGCTGGTAGGCCTGCCGGACAACGCAGACGCACTCGCCAAAAGCGGTGCGGCGGACGTGGCATTGGAAAGTGGCGCAGTAGGTGGCGCCCGTTTTATTTCTTTTACGCTGTCAGACACGGTATCGTACATGAAGCACCGGTCATCTATTATTAGTTTGTTATAGCGCAATTGGAATTGGGGAGAGTGGGGTTGGCCTTTGCCGAATTCTACAAGTTTCTTTCTAGCCTGCCTAGTTGCGACTGAGTAATCTTCCGATACCGCAATGTCTTTAGTTTTTAAAACAGCGCGGTCGGAAAGAATCGCTTCCTTCATCTTGAAGCTGCGAAATTTAATGATGACCGGACGAGTTTTGGAGCTGGAAAAGGTGCCTATGCGGTGAACGCGATCGACATCGTTTCCAGTAATGGCTTTTCCTGTCGCACTTGATAGTGCAGCTAGCGTCTTCTCCTCTGTGTCTTGCCACGATTCCCGCGAGTCCGGGATGCCATGAACGAGCAGGTTACTTCTCCGTGACCTGTCCTCTAGGTCGTCCAGGCGAGATTGCAAGACGTCCTGCTGCGACATCAAGCGTTCTGCAGCGTCGCTGACAGCCGCCAGGTCACCACTCATCTGCTCTATCACTTCCGACTTTGATTCTAAGCATTCAAGACGGCCGAAAATGTCAACCAGCTTTGTTTCTATTGCCTGCTGGCCGGACTTGATTTCTCTGATATCTGTTTGAAGATCCGCTTGCCCCTTAGTTAATGCGATTGTCCGTTCGTTGATGTCTTTGAGTATCTGAAGCATTGTGTTCATTTGCTCCGAGTTCGCATCCTGAGCTTCGTCGGGAGCTGTGGATTGGTTTCGGGGTTTAGAAGGACCAGGGTTAGTCTCTATGTCGCCTGACAGAAGCAGCAACAGCGCGACATCAACGCAATCAAGCAATGTTTCACAAAGCACCTGTGGGCATGGGAGCAGTATCAAAAAGCGATTGTTAGATCGCTGGGCGAAAAGTGAGAATTGATTACGCACCTGCGGGGCGTAGAGAAGAATTTTCGTCATGGTTTCACGAAAGTGGAAGTTGAAAGTGAAAGTGAAAGTGAAGTGAAAGTGAAAGTGAAGTGAAAGTGAAAGTGAAAGTGAAGTGAAGTGAAAGTTGGAAGTTGGAACCACATGAAAGCTGTAACGCCGGCTGAACGTTTTTCCGCAGCGCGAAAAGAAGCGATGACGGCGGCGAGTTCGTCGCAGACGGCAAATCAAAGCAGAATCATTGCAATCACGACCTGCCAGATATATATTTTAGGCGGTTTGGTTCTCACAACAATGCATCTCGTCCATGTGCCCACTGCTGACCACTGTTTTCATTGTAAAATTCCAGTATAATAATAATAATAATAATAATAATAATAATAATAATAATAATAATAATAATAATAATAATAATAATAATAATAATAATAATAATAATAATAATAATAATAATAATAATAATAATAATATTATTATTATTAATAATAATAATAATAATAACATCATCTGGTGTTTTGCATCCCGAAAACCAATATTTGTTCACACGATCTCCTAACACCACGCCTATCTCCTTAGTTTTTTTTTTTAATTTTACTGAAGCCACTAGCCTAAAGATGCTATTGACATTACGTTATGTCAGTAAGCTGAACATAACTAGCTTATACACAATTATTTCTATTCTGTTCAATATGTCGGAACTAGATACGAAACTAAAGTGTATTATATATTACATTAAGGTGTAACTGTCTGAGCATTTCAATCAATAGTATCTCTAACCGCTTACACCTACGGAGCCATAACACACACACACACACACGCACAAACACAGACACACACACAAACACACGCACGCACACCCCCCCACACACAAACACACACACAAACACACGCACACACACACAAACACACACAAACACACGCACACACACACAAATACACAAACACACACACGCACTAACACCCCACACACACAGACACACACACACAAACACACACAAACACAAACCCACACACAAACACGCGCACGCACACCCACACACACAAACACACAAACACACGCACGCACACCCACACACACAAACACACACACAAACACGCACGGACACACACACACAAACACACACACACACACACACTCTCACACACACACGCGCGCGCGCTTCGCTCATTGCTTACTTGTTAGCACGACAAGGGTGCATTCGAAACACCCTGTCGTTCTTTTTTCTAATTGCTTTCCGCTCACCACGTAGGTTCCGTATTATATAGTGTTTGTTTAGTTTGTGGGAAGAGGGGATCATTCAAGTTTATTGTGTCTGTCCTGTAGCCATTAGCCAGTTCGTATTCTAGTACAAGCCGAACGGGGCTTTCAAAACCATGGATACCCGTAGAGGCGCGCACATATTCTGCTTTGTTTATTCGGCAAGCTTATTTCGTACGGAGCACGAGCTATATATGCAGTGTGTATCTGACCCATCTCTAGTTGACGGCCATCTCATATGGGCCGCATGCGCGAGTTCTTTTATAGGGGGTGCACGTGTTTCCGGTAACCATTACGCGAAACAGCCCTCGCGATTCGCGCTCGGTCGGATCGGACGCGCTGCCAGGCGAGATTTCGGAGATGAATCACGCAATATCGTATGCAGCTCATGAATGGCCGTGCTCGACGACCGTGCTAGAGCGTACCCGCTCCTACCTCGCTTCGAGCAACTCTTTGCAGCGACCCAGACGAGGAGGTGCATCGGCCGCCTGATAAGTGAGCGAGGTCTCGGTTACACGCCGGAAGAGGCGCGACATTTTATGCGTCTCAAGTGGTGGCGGTCCGGCTGCCAAGAATGCGTGGTTGTCCGATAGGCATCTGCCGGAGACGGGCTCCCACGAGAAACTCGGACGCCGCGTCGGAGACGGACGGACGTCGGCTTGTAATGAAGGTCGCCGTCGTGCTCGACGGATCGCCGCGCCGCCTGGTGTTGCTCACAGCCGGCGGAGAAGATGGCGCGACGAGTTCCCACAGGAAAGCTGACGTAATTGCGCCTCGCGCGGTTTCCGGGAGATCTGTTATCCTTCCGCTCCCCTTGAGAGCGTGTGGTCGTGCCTCGCATGCTCGTTTGATATGCAACTGGCCGATGTCGCGCATGCGTCGCACGCACTGCCACCGGCGGCCGTTGGCGGCGCCGTGCCACGCCTGTGCCATTTAGGCGATCCTCCTAGCAGCATCTCAATTTTTTTGGCAGTTCGACTGAGACACGTGTCTTATTCCAGATACGGTGACCGAATGCAGTACTTACTTACCACCCTTTGCATTTGTTTCTAACGTCTTCAAATAGTACACCTTAACACCTCACGGTGGGACAGATTTAGCTCAACAATTTGTTGGCTTCTTATCTGGGTCGAATGTTGAATTAAGTGGCAGATTAATTGCGCTACCGTGAAGTGATTGATTGATATGTGGGGTTTAACGTCCCAAAACCACCATATGATTCTAAGAGACGCCCTAGGGGAGGGCTCTCGAAATTTCGATCACCTGGGGTTCTTCAACGTGCACCCAAATCTGAGCACGCGGTCCTACAGCATTTTCGCCTCCCTCGGAAATGCAGCCGCCGCAGCCGGGATTCGATCCCGCTCCAAGCAGGTCAGCTGCCGCGTACATTAGCCACTATAGGCCACCACGGCGGGGCGCGTCACCGTGAAGTGTACAATGAGGCAAATGTGCATCGACGACACCACGTTAACCACTACAAAGCTTTGGAATACTATTGACAATATACAATTTCTAGATGAGCAGTAAAAAAAAAATCACGAGGATGCGACACTTGACGTGAGCCGTTCCGTCAGAGAGAACGTGTCATTGCGACAGCAGCAGGTGATGTCGTATGACTTGACTACCTCAGGAATGAATATTACCACATACGTTACCCGTGGATAAGCTTCGCTTTGGGAAAATAAGGTCCAATTCAGAGAAGTTAGCCAGTACACTACGAAATGTTACTTCAAAGCATCCGAGGGGTCTCAAAATGAGACACAGATTCGAATATAAAAAAATGATTTAATGAAATCTGCGACTCTGGACACTGTAAATGATGTTGTAAATTGCTTCTCCAACGCCCCCGTATGCCTCCAACATTCTGAAAAACTCCTGCATTATTGCAGACTCCCTCCACATTACACAAGGACGATGATGCTTAGTCCAAATAAGGAACCGCACGTCTTTGCAAATAAGTGACAGCACCAACGCCAGCTATAAACCCTTGTTCACAGCATGCTCTTGCGCTATCGATTCCTCGTAGGAGAAATGCCCAACCAATCTTGATGACGGACTCATTATTATCAAAACGGGCTAGCCAACCGCAATTCACGCTTGTTTTTTGAACATTATTTCACACTTCTCGAGCGAAAACGTTTTCGATTCGGTCCCTTATGGCCTATTGCGACTAACACAAATGCACAAAAAACGATGGCAATCAAAACGTAACCCGCTACCACGCGATGTTGTTTAGAACATGAATTAATTTGATTCGCCAAGACACCAAGAAAACGTGAAAATTTTCACCTTGCGCGTAAGTATAGGTTTCAAGGGCGTTAAAGACTAGGTTGAGACCTACTTTTTTATACTTTGTTATTAAGAAATCGCTCTGCCACGTTATCGGAAAGATGACAACGAACGTACTTTTAAAAATTAAGAAATATAAATGTGTCAGCTTCAATATCAATATTCGTCCAGCAAACAAACTACTATTTTCTGTGATAATGTGTGGGTGCGAGTCGTGGACCTTACGGAAATATGAAAAAAAAAAACGCACTTTTTTTAGCTATGGTGATGGCCCAGTATTTTGACAATTCCATAGAATGTCAAACGAACAGCTATATTGGGCATAAGAGAGAAAAATCCTGCATGTTCATTTGAAGCAAAGGTTATAAAAAAAGCTCTCCTGCCTTGTCATGCCGCATGAGCCACTAATGCAGTGGTGAGAAAAATATACTAGCCAAAGTTCTAAATAAGATAAAACGATGTTGCCCTTCAATAATATGGGTGGTATTCAGGATTCCGCAGGCAAACCACAACATCTCTCACATTAAACTAAACTGCATCCCTGCATCAGTTCAATTATCTCTACATGCAGACGCGTTTGTATACAGAGCAGTGGTCGCAACAGGCGTGTCCTACGAGCAAGATTACAGAAAGCTCTCAATTGAATCGAAAAAGTCTTACCAGCGCGAGGTCTAAGGATGTCACTAGAAAAATGTGCTGCGGTTGCTTTTACGGGGCATGATTTATGACGCTATACGTTTGAGGTAGCGCATTCTCCTATTCGGTAAGTGACAAGTCTTTAGTTTTTGGGAGTGACAGTCAACCGGCTAATGATGTGGCCACTCCGCGTTCAAATATTTAAAAAATATATGGCTGATCCCTCTTTTTAAGAATCGGTAAAACACAAAACTGAAACCTGTCTTCACAGAGGTAGTTGAGCGTTTATTGTGCATTGGTTCGCCACAAGACCACAGGAATAAGCGCTGAGTAACAAATTGCAAAACCACGCGAATAGCGGCAAGCAGCAGCAGCTTGAAACTTGCAGCGCGTACTTCGAGCAGAGAGCACACACGAAATGAGCGTGCACAGGACAAGCGCGAACAACTGTCACAATTCTTAGTTATTCGTGTATGAGCAGCGTGCTCCTTCCGTAAATGTGGCCGCGGCAGCGAGCGAATTGACCTTCGTGCTCTTTTCAAACACCAGTCAAGCGCGGGGGCAGGAGAGACCACGCTCCGTAGAAGCGGCGCTCTGCGAAACGCGAGAAGCTGCCCCAACGCGCGCTCGTCGTGCCATCTCGCTGCTGTTGACGAAAAAAAAAGCGCGCACTGAATCTGCGGAACTTTGAGGACCACCAAATGGTATATAGTGTATATAAATGGCTTGCCGTTAGTATTAGCAATCTTACCTGCATGCGCATTGTGGCGTAGTGACAAGCGCCTCGCGCTGCTCTTCGAGGAGTCGCTGGTTCGAAGCTACGCGGCAGAGCTTTCGCATAGCTATATTTCTTACAATATGTTGGATATATTTTACAGCGTGATATCCGTGACGGAAATACGTCAGCGGAGCCATGGTGGACCTTAGTCGGCAAAAAACACTTCCGTGTTAAAATTTGCGTCATGCACGAATATCTTCCTTTTGTTAGCAAGCAACGCCGATGGCTGCTTCGTTAATGCCATGTTCCGAATGAATGCGGCTCTCTGGAAGGATCTTATAGAAAAGATGAAACACAGTCGCAGGAGTCCGAGGACGGGGCACCACTGGCGAGAGCTCTTGTTGGCGACAGGAGATGGCGTAGGGCTAATCCAGTCGGCCAGAGCTACGCTGTCGTCGTCGTAGGGGACCGGCCGCAGGAGGTGGCGTAGGACCAACCCAGTCGGCCAGAGCTGCGCTGTCGTCGGAGATCGCGAGGGCACAACCGGTCGGCACAGAATCTCTATATACCTTTTAATCCTATCCTTTTAAGCCCTCCTTAGCCCCATCCCTTGTGAGCTACTGTTGAGGTGTCGCACCATGCAGATGCAGACAGTTACGGGGCTCAATTTCTCTTCTTTTCACTTTTATAACCACACAAGTAGGGATATTGTACGTTTCAGCCTTCCTGCTTTACATGGCATTTCCCGAACCAATATACAAGCTCTGAGTGGACCTCAAGCAAAAGCCTGGAGGGTGTGCCTTAGTCTACAAAAAAAAAGGAAATACGTAAAGCATAGGAAACTTCGCTGAAAGCAGATGCCTATTTGCCGCCGTGCTTCTGCAGCAGGAGTTTCTTCGAGTCCACTTCAGTTATGCCACCAGAATGCTGGGTCAACCGCTTGTTTCAGCCAGTGGTCCTGTGGTGCGGAACTTGCTCCCACTGCATTATAAATTGGCGTGGAGCCATCGTGGAAAATTTTTGCGGGGCCAACAGTCACTTTTGTGCGGGCGTTCAAGAACGAGAGCTGTATACACCCGGACCAGCAGTCACGTATTTCACTCTACAGCACGTGGAAAACAGCTATAGAGTTCAACCTCAAATTTACACTGACGGCTGCGTTACGTCATTATCATCCACCATTGGTCTCTGGATTCCATCTGCCAATGTCACCATCATTGCCACTCTCAGTCACTGCACACCATCTACAGCCACTGAAATGGCTGCAGTACGGGCGGCTTTTAACTACACTGTTGACCAGACAAATGAGCCTTAGGTCGTCTTCGCTGGCTGAAAAGGGACGCTGCAGTCTCTGACGTCTCCACACACGCAGGACCAGCTCGCCATGGACATCAACGCTCACGAAACAAAGCCTGGGACCTCAATAACTGCTTTGTTCTAGAGTGGATGTCTGCTTTCTGCGGAATACAGTTTAACGTCCAGGCTGATGACGCTGCAAAAGCCAGACATGACGCCGCAGAGAAAATTGTCGAGATGCCTTACTCCAAAGAAAGACGCTGCGACCCTTGCATTGGCGCATGTGGCAATCCCTCTGAACAGACGCCAGTCACCAGTATGGGCCTCTTTACAAGATCGATCCATCGTGTCACTTCGGTATGCCGCGAGACCTGAACAGACAAGACGAAACATGCTCGCGCCGCTTCATATTGAGTGTCGTATACCCAAACTAGTTTAAAAACAAGATTGACCTTCTAAATGATCACAATTATGTCCTCTGTGAATGCAAGCTATACGCGCCAGAGACAGTCTCTGAAGGTGGTCGTAAATATTTAACGTGACTGGATGTTGGAGTTGGGACATTTTATGCGCCACCAAAGTGCTGATAACTTTCTTGCGGGCCACAAGCCTAAATTAAACTGCGTGAATAGTGTAGTTTACGTGTGTATGCCTGTACATATGTATCATGAATTTATCAGTATATATATCATAATCATCACCCACCTTCTATAGTAACATGTCAGGCGAAAAGACAAACAAGCGTGCCCAGCTCTTAAACTGTTTCTCTCTATAGATGAGGTGAAAGAACTTCTCATATATGGGCTTCGTAGACGGTGACATATAATTATGGTATCACCAACCAGTAGTCGCTGGCTACTGGATGGTCACAGCAACAAGAACAACAACAACAACAATGACGATGACAACAACAGAAACAATAACTTTTTTGTACAGTTATTTTGCCATGTCTCTCTCTTCGCTCGTAGCTTTTAAACCACGTGATCGTCATCACTTCTTCGCTATTGGTGTACGCTTATTTCGGGTACGGTTAAAGGGACCGTCTACCACTCGGAAAAATGTTTTTGACTGCGGCTCAAAAGAGAAGATCGTTCATCACATAGGCGGCAACAAGCATGCTTTTGTCACATAAAAAAAGAAATTATAATTCAAGTTAACTTGAAGTTGAAAGTCGACAAAAAGAATGACCGCTAGCGTCACCTAACAGCGATGTGTTCAATCTACTGAGATGACAAGAAATCCTCGCAGGGAGGCTTATTTTCCTTGAAAACAACCACATATAACCTGAAGTTATATTTTACGCACTCGATGCAGCCTCAGGTTGCGCCAGAGAGTAATTTTCGCTTTTTTTTGCTCACGCGTTCAGAGAGGCGCCCGGTGGCGCTGCCGGCGGTGTGTTCGCTTGCCTGCATGTCTGCCTGCAAACAGCGGAGAAACACAAGCACGGCGTCCGCTGGCGCTCATAAGAACAAAAACAAGTGTGTGCGTGCCTTAATTGACCACTCAGGTATTCGCTTACAAAACTTGACGAAGCCTGCGAAAACCGCACGTGGTTTCAGTTTTAGACTTTCACCAGCAGTACGATTGTCATCGCGTCCACCGATCAGTGTTGTAGGCATTCATCCCACCGATGGAAGGAGGCTTAACGCAGATCGAAAAATTATGTTTTAAACATTTGAACACATTTTCCAGAGAGATCGTTACAATCTTATACACTTCAGATGGTAGGTTTATCATGACGACACAAAACAGAAAAAGCAGTGAAGAATGGTAGACAGTCCCTTTAACACTTTGCACGCAGTACGTACACCAGAGTTTAAGACATAGGCAAAATTAAACCCAAGACATGTCAGCATCATTCGCGCCGGTCAGCAGCAGCTGGTTAAAATGACGTCATTGGGTGAGCCTCGGGAGTCAAGCCAACAGTGAAAACGTACTCCCATATAAATAACCAAAACAGGAATCTGTGGAGATTAGCGCAAACGACGGCAGTACGTTAAGGTGTCCTCTGGAATTCCAGCATGAAGGTGATGGTGCAATAAATAAATGGCATCCAGCGGCAGCTGCTTCTTGTCTCCAATACACTTGTCGCAAAAACTGGCATGCATATCATGCACACTATAGGCCGTCGGCTATTTATACGCTTCAGCAACCTCGCTCGCTCTCCACCTCCACCAGTTCCTCTAATCTTCCAGTCACACCTCTCCCTCCCTTCATATCTACCTCTATCTCTCCCCCCCCCCAACACACACACACAACACGTAAGCAGCGTATTTATGGGTTTTGCTGCATCCGTTATTTGTGCCCGTCATAAATGATGAACCAACTTTAATGAAATTAACTTCAACATCGACGGCTAATGGTAATAAAAATCGGATTAACACTCTTCTGCGTCGCGTATGGCTAAGAGTGGCCGTGACGAAGTCATTCTCCTTTTGCATCTCAATGACTGACATTTTTGTGACAACTGTGATAGCGAGGAGGTATAACAGAACATTTTCTGCGACTGTCCTCGCTACGACTTGTAAAGAGAGGCAATAGCTCCCATAGACCACAGAACGATGACCGCAGAAACCATCTCGCAATTCCGCCCTAAGGAGACTCTACGTATAAAGGTAGTACTAATTCTGCAGGACATAGCACCAGTGAATATAGACCAACCGGGATATCGTGACTGTGAGGTGTGACTTCGTGCGTGCGTGCGTGCGTGCTCTCCCTTCCCTCCTGCATGCTGTCGGCCCCCCATGTCTTCTGCATTTTAAAAACTGCCCCATCTCTTTCTCCAGTGTATAGGTAGCATTCCAGTTTTTTCTAGGCTCATTAACATCCCTGCATTTCCTTTCTCTCCTGTTCCTTCCTTCCTTCTTGACAACAAACTATAGCTACCATGTTACATTGCTTCAAATGCACTGCAATGCAGTACCAGAAAGGTAGTGAGTGTCCATCCTTGTTTATTGACAAAATTCTAGCTACCATGTTACTTCGCTTCAAATGCACTTCTCTACAGTACCAGAAAGGTGGCAAGGCGGCAAGGCTGCCTACGTTACTCCTCGAACAGCCAATGAGTGCCGCGGAACAATTGGAGAGCATCCACTGGGGCATAAGCGATGTGCCGGATCATTTCAGGAGCAACCACGGAAGTATAATCAGGGATTGGCCCTATTTTCCGCCGTTTTTTTTCGTCCGCCACCCACCGGGAAGAAACGGTGAAATACGAATGTATTTTCTCCAGTACAAACCAGTTCGAGTGAGACCGACGGAGGTTCGCTCGCTGGATTTCGTGCCATTCGGTTGTGCCCCACGATCTCCGACGACAGCGCAGCTCTGGCCGACTGGCTCGCCCTACGCCATCTCCTGACGCCGACAAGAGCTCTCGCTGAATGGTACCCGTCCTCGAACTTCTGCGACCATGTCCTTCTTTCCTGTATTCTCCTTACTTCCGCATGTGGCTGTCCCTGAGCCTCTGTCTCTCTCTTCCTATTCCTCTCTCTATCTCTATAGCTTTAATTCCTCCCTATCCTTTTTTAATCCCTCCTTACCTCCCATCCCCTGCGCAGAACTGTGGATATGCCCTCCACTGAGAGAGAGGCAGTAACGTAACTGCGCTTATTTCTTCCTTTTCCCTTTTCAAAAGTCACTTATGAGACCACCGAAGCAGAGTGGGCGCATCATTCCCCGATTCCTCCCAGCTGGGTACATTTTTCTTTACAGTGTAGTAACCGCAAACAATAAGCGTCATACAATAAAATTACTGACTTGGCACTCGGTAGTAGCTTTCTGCAGCTACTACATAGGTAGTGACTCAATAAAGTTTGTTGACTGACTGACTGTCAAAAGCATTTACTACCTCAAATTTTCCAAATAGTACCACTTTTCTTTTAAGCACGTGAAAAAGAATCTCAATGGGGCCCCACAATAATAAACACGGGATTTCACAGTCTTATAAGTGACTGCGATGCGCATTCAGGCAAGTGTCACTTTCGGAATAGAAATAGCGGAAAACTTTCCGTGCTCCTGGTTCAGAGTAACGCCGGATTTCACTGTCTTCAGTGAAGGTTGAAATTGTCCTAGCTGCAAATGAAGCAATTTGCAGACAAAGGGCCGGTCGCAAACATTTCATTCCATGAAGCGAGCATTCTTTTCAGGAGCTCATTACAACGACGCGCTTCGACGATGCAACTTAGATGCAGAAAAGATGGATGTTCTGTACGACAC
Organism: Rhipicephalus annulatus; assembly: GCA_013436015.1. Classification (NCBI taxonomy): domain Eukaryota; kingdom Metazoa; phylum Arthropoda; class Arachnida; order Ixodida; family Ixodidae; genus Rhipicephalus; species Rhipicephalus annulatus. The sequence goes on along the minus strand of WOVY01012763.1, from coordinate 145,929 downwards.
ATATTTTAGGTGCGAAGCTTCTTAGGGTTGAGCTCAATCCGGCGTGTGGCGTGGCCACCCTTACTGCCCATGCGCGTCTCCTCCCCTCTCCCACACTCACCCCTTTCCCACCTCACAACCCCCACGCATTCAGCGTGTGCTAGCCGACGCTCGCTCCCACCGCCCTCTCTCTTCTGTAAACATCCCTACCCGCGGCGTTCACGCACCCATTGTGCATGCGCGCCTCTCCCCCTCCTTTTCTACGATTTGTCCTCTCTCATCTCGCAACGCCGACGCAGGCAGCGTCTGGTAGTTCTGCTCACTCCTGCTGTTCTCATCCCGTCCCCATCTACCAGTGTTCCGGAGCCTGGTGGAGTTCCTGGACGAGACGGGAATCGTAGCCTTCCGCTGTTATGCCAGCGAGTCCTCAGCAAACGTCCGTGCCTCTGAAAACGGCAATCTGGGTCAAGGCCAGCCCGCAGTCCGCCTGACGCGAACAACTCAACGGCGTAAACACGCGCGGCGCCTCTCTGGCCCACGTGCAGTGAGTCAGCAGCGCACGTGACAGCGAGCCGGCGTCTTCGTGTCTGGGGGTCTGACGTGGCCCAGCGGCGACCCCATTGGAGGAATCTGCCCTGACGACCAGCGGCGCTTCTGATTGGACATTTTGGTTGGACCCGGTGCAAATAAAAGAAGCCCTGCGGCGCTTCGCGATCGGCGGTCCTATGTGAGAGGAGTCCCCGTGTCGGAGAGCCGACATGTGTGTGAGTCGGCGGTCTTAGGCGAAAAGCTGACCTATGTGTTAGAGAGGAGAGCTCGGCTCTTCGAGTCTCTGTCGGCCCCAGTGCCGAAATTGTAACGCCTCTGTAGATATGCTGTACATAAACCTTGTTTAACTCACCGTCGTCTCGTCCGCTCGTCTTATCAGCTCTGCGCAGAAGCAGTCGCGAGCTGAGAAACATACGCTACCAAACGGCTGGTGACCTTCCCGGCGGAGTTGAAAGCAGTGGCGCCTTCGGGACCGTGTTGGCGTCGCCGTCTTTCGCAACAGTGGAGGTCAGCGGTGGGATTTCGGAGATGGCTTCGCAACAGTGGTTGGCAGCTGCGGGATCGGCCGGCGTCAGCGGCATCGATGCGGTGAGTGCCTGATGTTTTCCCCTCAGTTCACCAGACTACTCTAGCTCAGGTTGTAGTAGTTTAGAGAAGGGCTGTGTGAAGCATTGAAGTGAGCTTTGTTCGTTTCAAGCAAAGTCGTAGTGCTTTGAAACCGAAGTTAATGCGGAGGGGGTAAACACGGGAGTGTGAAAAATTGCTTGCGCGTCTTGCTAGTTGACTTATAGTGGGTACGGCAAGTAAATTGTTAACAGGGGCAAACAGCAAGAGGCTAGTGTGAACGATGGAGAACCTTAAAGTGAAGGAACTCGTCGAAATTTGTGAGGAACTTGGCATTACTTTGGGCCGTGCGAAACGAAAGCAAGCGATCCTTGAGATCATGAAGGATGAGGGAGTGTCGGCTGAGGAAGTCGATGAAGCCTGGGTGGATATTAAAGCACGCCGTGAGGAGGCTGAAAGGCGAGAGGTAGAAGCTCGCGAACGTGAGGAGGCTGAAAGGCGCGAAGCTCGCGAACGTGAAGAAGCTGAAAGGCGCGAAGCTCGCGAAGAAGCTGAAAGGCGCGAACGTCGCGAGCGCGAGGAGGCCGAGAGACAGGAGCGCCTTGAGATGAAACGACTAGAATTGGCAATCCTACACTGTTCGCAGGCGCCTAGCGTAGCTTCCCCGGCGATTCAGGTCAGCGGTTTTAGAATTCGTGACCAACTGCCACCGTTCGTAGTAGGCGAGGACATGGTGAAGTATCTCGTCAAGTTTGAACACGTCTGTGAGCGAAACGCTTTGGAGCGGTCTCTTTGGGCGCGGAACCTGTTAGCTCTTCTTCCCGGCGAAGTGTCCGACGCGATAACTTGCTTGTCGAGAGAAGCGTTTGAGAGCTATGACGAGGTTAAAGAAGTGCTCTTAAGACGTTATAAGTTATCACCCGAGGCTTTCAGGCAAAGGTTCCGGTATGCTAGAAAAGGGAATGAGTCACACGTTGACTTCGCGTTTCGTCTTAAAGCCGATTTGATCGAATGGCTCAAGGGCGAAGGTGTGTATGACGACCGCGATAAAGTGGTGGAATGCGTTGCATTGGAGCAATTCTACCGCTGCATCGAGGAGGATGTCAAACTTTGGCTGCAGGACAGACTTGGGGAAGTACAGTTGAACAAGGCAGCTGAGTTAGCTGAGGAGTATTATACTCGCCGAAAGTTGCATAGCAGGGCAGTGCGCGTTGAAAAGGATGAAAGGAAAGAGGGCTTTTCAAGGAAACCTGATCAACGGAAACCCCTTCCGCACCGTAATTTCAAGAAGGAACCGTCTCTTACGAAGGACAGTGTAGGGGAAGGGCAAACAGAAGCGGAGAAATCGAGTGAGGTTTCTACCACACAGGCATTTGAATCAGAAAACAAACGGAAGCCGCTAATCTGCTACAACTGCAAAAAGGAAGGACACATCGCGAGAAACTGTCAGGAAAAGTTTGCCTTCGCAACATTCCGAGAATCAGAAAAAAACATGCGGTTGTTGGAGCCGTATCTCCAAGAAATTAGGGTGAATGAGAAAACGTGCCGAGCACTTAGAGACTCAGCGGCAACCATGGACGTTGTCCATCCTTCATTGGTGTCTCCGGATGACTTTACAGGAGAATGCGCGTGGATCAGGCAAGTCGCCGAGGAGCAGAGTGTTCGCTTACCAATCGCCACGGTTGTCATTGAAGGCCCGTTCGGTGAGCTTCGCACCGAAGCGGCTGTGTCTGCCGCGCTAAACGATCGTTTTCCTTATCTATTCTCCAACAACTCAGAGCAGCTTCTCAAAGAGCAGGGCAAATCGTTCTTCCTCAGCTTTGCGTGCATGACCCTCACGCGATCGCAAGCGCGGAAGCTATCGCGGCAGCTTGATCTGGTTCAATGCGGTGAACTCTCAAGTGACCTTGTCGGCGGGTCGACGGAACCCCAGAAAGGAAATTTTCCGCATGAGTCATGTGAGCAGTCACGCGAGCGGCCCGTCGCGGAAACGGCCGGCGCGGTATGCGTGGGGGGAGACGACATGGCGCCATTGAGTCAGAGCGAGAGGGGTGCAACGCTCTCGCCTGTAGCGGAAAGTTGGAGCGAGCTGCCGAGAGTTGATCGAGAGACGCTCATTTGAGAGCAGCGTGAGGATCTCTCGATTGAAGCGCTAGTGGAAAGCCAAATTGAAGCGCTAGTGGAAAGCCAGAAAAAACGCGGCACAAGTGCTGTAGAAGGAGCACTACGAGAAATCGGTGAAGAAGCGTGCTTTTGAAGTTGATAATCAGGTAATGCTGCTGCAGCCATCCAAAAGGAACAAGCTTGAGGTTGATTGGGAAGGGCCCGCCAAAGTATTATCGAAGCCTTGCGATACAAATTATGAGGTGCAAGTAGGAAGGTGGCAGAACAAAATTTACAACTTGATGAAACCCAATGTTCAACATCAAGCGGTCGTAAATCAGCTGTTGAATGCTTCAGAGGAAGAGGGAGCAGAAATTTGGGGTTCTAGTGATGTAATCAAAGGGGGATCGAAAGTAATCTGGGAACAGTTGAACCTAGAGCCTAGCTTAAGTGAAGGAGGGCCTGAGAAAGAGGACCTGAGAAAGATTGGTTCCGAGTTTGGAGACGTGTTTTCGGACCGCCCCGGAAACACGAGGGTGATCGAACACGACATCGAGCTAAGCGGTGAGGAGTCAATCCGTAGCAAGCCGTATCGTTGTTCCCCTGTGCAACGTCGAAAGTGTGAGCCGCTCTTGGTGCCGCATAGGTATCGTCGCCTAAAAGTGGCCGGTTACTGAAGTGGAGCATGTTGCTCCACAGCGCAACTTTGACGTTCGCTATAAAAAAAATAAAGGAAAGGTAAACGCTAATGCAGGTGCATTGAGCAGTGCGTTCCAGCTAGTAACTTCTCAACCTTTCGGTTTCTCGCTGGCGATTCGGGGTAAAATTTTGACCTCATCACGACCTGGGCTGAGCGCTCTCGTTCAGAGTGATCTCAAGGAGCCAACTTTATGTGGTATTCTAATTCGTTGCGTTGTTGTAAGTGTGAAAAATTCAAGTTCTTACTTTAAGAGTCTTGTGTCCCACATGTGCCTCTTGATGTAGAGGGAACAAAATTCCGATAGACACGTAGATAGGTATATGTTGTACTATACTTTGTCTGGTGTTCTGTCGGGTGACCGAGGGCACTTGCTTGTGTCGTGTGTTGTCTGTTGTCGAACCGTTCTTAGCAAGTTGCAGAACCATCGACAAGTGCGGAAACCGAAGATGGTCAGAAGAGACGAGCGAAGTTGGCCAGCAAGTTGTGGCGACAAGCCAGTGGAGCTGGGATCCGTCGTCAAAAATGGGATGTGTTCCCGGAACAGTCTGGAGCTGTATTCTCCCCATGGCCCTGGAGGCGAACCTGGAGGGACCTGGCGAACGAGCGCACCTGGCATCCGAGCCCCGTGGAAGCAGCTCGTCTTTCCGGTGCATTGTCTGGCGGCGGGGGTGCTGTTATGCCAGCGAGTCCTCAGCAAACGTCCGTGCCTCTGAAAACGGCAATCTGGGTCAAGGCCAGCCCGCAGTCCGCCTGACGCGAACAACTCAATGGCGTAAACACGCGCGGCGCCTCTCTGGCCCACGTGCAGTGAGTCAGCAGCGCACGTGACAGCGAGCCGGCGTCTTCGTGTCTGGGGGTCTGACGTGGCCCAGCGGCGACCCCATTGGAGGAATCTGCCCTGACGACCAGCGGCGCTTCTGATTGGTCATTTTGGTTGGACCCGGTGCAAATAAAAGAAGCCCTGCGGCGCTTCGCGATCGGCGGTCCTATGTGAGAGGAGTCCCCGTGTCGGAGAGCCGACATGTGTGTGAGTCGGCGGTCTTAGGCGAAAAGCTGACCTATGTGTTAGAGAGGAGAGCTCGGCTCTTCGAGTCTCTGTCGGCCCCAGTGCCGAAATTGTAACGCCTCTGTAGATATGCTGTACATAAACCTTGTTTAACTCACCGTCGTCTCGTCCGCTCGTCTTATCAGCTCTGCGCAGAAGCAGTCGCGAGCTGAGAAACATACGCTACCAAACGGCTGGTGACCTTCCCGGCGGAGTTGAAAGCAGTGGCGCCTTCGGGACCGTGTTGGCGTCGCCGTCTTTCGCAACAGTGGAGGTCAGCGGTGGGATTTCGAGGCGCCCTTCGTAAGGTCGTCGGAGGTGCGCTTTCGCAACACCGCTGAGGACGGGCCCCTTGCCAACCCTACCCTTGCTTCCGGACTGCTGTTCGTTCTGATGACGACCGTGCCACTGCTCACTTAATCTTTTTCTCTTCTTTCCACTTTTCACCATTTTCCCTTCCCCGCAGGCACTGCGCCGTGCTCCCGACTGGGTTGCAGAAATTGGGTGCCTTTTCTCATCTTCTAACCACTACCACCACCACCACCACTCCCCCTTTCTCTCCTCCGGCACCCCTCCCCGCAGCTTTTACACCCCCATGGCACGTGTGCTCCCCTTCCTCTTCCTCTCCTACGCTCCTCCATCTCTCGCCTCGCAACGCCGATGCAAGCAGCGTCTGTTAGTGAATTCCATGACAAAAAAAAAACGACTGCTCGCGCTGCACAACCGTTCTCTGGCCACCCCGCGTATTTAACACTGGATCTTAAGCTCCGTGATCGAGTCGGTGGGATAGTTCTCCTGTGCGATGTTGAACAATAAAAATTCGCAGATTGCGCGGTAACTAAAAGCGGACAGCGGGTCTCTGTGTTCAATCGGCGTCTTCTGCCTATTATTGCTAATTAGCAGCAATTGGCATGTTCTAGTAGGAAACACCGGTCCATCATTGCGTGCTTTGCGCCTCCCCAGGTTTCTCTCCTAAACGACACCCCGATGAACGCTAGCGTCAACACCGCTGTTAGTGTAAGCATTAGCAACCGCCACTTTGTGGGCACTAATGTTAAAGGAAACACATGGTTCCTTTTAGCGTTATTTTGGACCCTATTCAATATTGTCATGGCGTCGTGACGTGAACGAAGCAAGCAGACTCGATTTTCAGATGAAACTGTTTATTTGGCCCAACTTGTGACCAGTAAATGGGAAGACAAATTACAGCAACACACTGGCACTGACAGCGGCGAATAGAGCGTCGGCCGTCGATCAACTGACAAGCGGTGAAGCGCTTCGGCATTTATACATGCACTGTCGAATATTCCAACCTCATCACTGGTTATCGCGCAAGCTTGACGTCTTGCGCTCAATTTTAACAGAACGAACTACAGTGATCACAAACCTTCTCAAACAATGAGGTCCAGATCGCACTGAGCATTCCTGACCCACCCAGGCTTTGTGGGTGAAAACCGAATCAAAGAAAAGCGAAAATAAGAAACACGCATTGCAATATTGTAGTCAGCGCCACAAATTATACGATTGAAAGCTGAAAGCCTTGCTTTGTTTTCTTAGTTTCGCCAGTCTGTAGCATATATTCATGTCCACATGTGCCAACAAGTAAATAAAATGTGCTACTTCACTAAAATTATAAATCATCCTAACCAAATGTTCTTTCCAGCTCTAGATATAAGTTATGAGAACTGGTGAGGACGTTCCCTCACAAGCGCATTTCTTTGCCTAATATGTGATCCCCAGAGGTGCTATATGCAGAATGGCCTAAGCTTCTCGGGCACATAGAGTTTCCTAGATATACACCAGAGGAAACTCTGGCGCTAGTGTATACGGGATCTGCAACGCATATGGTGTTTCAGCGAGAAGGGAAAGTATGAATATGACATGTGTTTGCCTAGCTTTTGTACTTTACATTTGTTCTAGCTTCGCGTGGCTTGAAGCTGCTTTGTCAAGAAACAACCATCGGCAAATCTTCGCAAGTTAGGCTTCACCACCTTAATATTTTAGGCTTAGCACTTCAAATCTGGTAACGAAGTGAAAAAAAAAAAATTTTTGTTCTTTCCTTTGAAAGAAAACCAAAACACAGCAATAAACGAAGCCACTAGTGTGTTTTCCATCCGTAAGCACGAAGACTAGGAAAATCTATGTCATACAGTAATAATTGCCATGTTCGCTCAATGATCGCAGCGCCAGTGTCCCATCTAGTTAATTTTAAGAAACTCTATGCCCTGGCAGAAGAGTTTGCTCCGAGCTCACTCTACGGCTGACATGGCATCAAGACAGTGCAGAGTGCATGATATCAGCGCTGATAAACATTTCTACAAGAACGCGCGTAGCGTCAGAAACGCATGTTGGGCGATTGCGGTGGTTATCAAAAAAACAGCGCGTGCGCACACGTCAGCGCCGCCCCTCAGTCAAGATTTCAGCAGTAGAGGACCATCAGCTTGATTGTCGCGCTATTTTTTTTTGCCAACTCTACACGTGCCTCCCAGGGGCGTGTTCGTGGTGTTCGTCATCTTTCGTGCAAGTCATTATTGCGATAGCAATTATATGGGCACTCTCGGCTGGATTTCCCCGGCGGCGTCAGCGTCATGCACCGTATATGTACAGGTATCTATATATATGAAAACGCAAGAAAGAAAAAAATCCAAGAAGAAAGACTCTGGCGTGCGGAATCGACCATGACACCTCCACGTCGTGAATGCGAGACGTTAGCTACTGAGCGTTACCTCCTTGGACATTTACACGGCAAGCTAATAATATATCTACCACTTACCGCTGTTAGCGGGCGTCTCGAGGGGGGGGGGGGGACTATCTTGTTTCCAGCATTATCAGCAAGATGGCACAGTGAGCGCGTGGCGGCTCTCATCTTTCACGCGTACTTTGGCCCGCGTAGAGAATAAGGGGGTGTATGCTCAATCGCGCGCTCTTATCTTGCAGTGGGGAGTACGTTTTGGCTAGCTTTTGGGATTCGTCGTAACGATTCTGTTGTAGTTACCGGGCGCCCAATGGTCACTGCTGCAATCATTGTACAGCCTCTGTTTGCGAAAAGGGTGCCCTTTTCGCAAACGGAGGCTGTGCAACGATTGCAGCAGTGACCATTGTGCGCCCGGTAACTACAACAGAATCGTTCCGACGAAACCCAGCTTTTCAGCCAGCGAAATAACAACTGAGACCATTCTGCGCGTGACTTTGAATGTACTGCTATCGCGTTCATTGCTTCGCCTTTGCGGGAAAGCTGTGACATTTTTTCACATCTGACGCATGGAAAGTTCCACTCTCAAAGACAGCAATGGTGCACACGCAGCGCTTCTATCAAATATTGCTAGTAAATATTGCAAATAAATATACAAAGTCACAGCTTTGCCGGAAAGGCGAAGCACTGAATGCGATAGCAACCAATTGAAAAGTCATGGGCAGAATGGAAAGCCGATCGAAACATACCCCGCGTTCCTCACACACAAATGACGCACAAAACGTACTCGCAGGTATAGATGCACGCAATTAAGCGTCTAATTTCTTACTTTGCTGTACCTGAAAAGCGCGCGCTTTTAGCAAACGGAGACTGCAAAGATTGCAGTGGCCTTTGTGCACCCGGTAACTACAGCAGAAATATTCTAGGTAAAGCCCGAAGCCAGCCAAGGCGTACGACCTTCGCCTCGCCGCCGCGAGATAAGGGTGCATGAGCGAGCGTCGCTCCCCTTCTCTAAGCCGGGCAAAGTACGCGTAGGAGATTAGGGCGGGCGCTGCCACGCGATGTGGTGACGCGCGCTCGATGCGCTATCTTACTGCCAATGCTGAAAACACAACCCCCCCCCCCCCCCCCGAGATGCTCTGGAGCAGCGGTGAGTGGTAAATATCCGCAACTTTCCCAGATGGTGGCGTCACCATGCGGCAGCTGTCGTAACTGTCGTTTGGGGGATGTCCACGCAGCCAGCCCATGATATCATCAGTCGGTTCAGTGCCACTGTGCAGATGCTGTGCAGTCAAAGGCGAGGTTTCCTGTTTTGCATGAGCGCGGCCGCTCGATCTTCCCGGCCATGGCACGAGCAGCGTTCGCAAAACTGTACGTGCATTCCTTCACACCGCAGCAGACGATGTGCCCAGCGTTCAAGACTTCTTTTTCTTCAATATACGCCGCACACGCGTTTCTCAACACGCAGTGTCGAATATAATACATGCTAGAGTCAATGACCTTCTCAGCAAAGCCTTGACAACACGGCGGCTGCAGCCGAAAATACTACGCACTTCGAAGTGACGGGCACACCGGCAGCGGCTGCCGGAGCGCCGGCTGCACGATCCCCCAAACGACAGCCATGTTGGGCTTGCACTAGCGCCTCCTCTAGGCGGTGGATGTTGCGAATAAGAAAATTGCCGTTTTAACAGTGAACGATGTGCTCCGGGGTGGCTCAGTGGTTAACGCCTCGCTTTCACGTCGCTGAGGTCCCATGGTCGATTTCGCACGCCAGAGTGTTTTTTTTCTGGATTTTTTTTCTTTTGTGCGTTTTCGTATATATCGATACGTATACATATACGGTGCATGACGCCGACGCCTGCGGCAAAATCCAGCCGAGAGTGTCTATATAATTGCTATCCCAATAATATTGCAAGTAAGAAGAGGTCGGCACCAGGAGCGTTCGCATCACGGCTGTAACGTGGCTGTAAGTGGGATACGTCGTCAGCGCGGTAAAATTGAATTTGATACATAGTAGGCACGTGGTGATATAGCTTTTACTTTGTGTGTGTGTGTGTGTGTGTGTGTGTGCGCGCGCGTTTATGTGCTTGCGTGCGTGCGTGTGTGCGATAAAATTTATAGATGAATCATGCCGCTCGCTGCCGTTGCTCCTCAGCAAGAGCAAAATTGGTGGGCAGACCAGATTTTTCGCCACGGGCGTCGGATAATCAAACTGACGCGTCAACTCGAATACAAACTCGTTGATTCTGAGAAGGCCCCAGATCACCTCATGACTATCATGGTGCCTGTGTGACTGTCAAACGTTTGATGTGGTGGCTGCCAAGCAGCAGCTACTTTGCATACGCACTAATTTGGTCATCTTACACTATCAAAGAGGAGCTTGTAATAACCTAGCTTCTAGCTTTTCGATTCGGTTGCCTACTCACCAGCTTTTGTCTGCGTCGAAGTGAACGCCGCATCAGCTCTGTCTCAACTTTGGGGGGGGGGGGTGTAAACAACAAGAGGGAAGGCAGGGAGGTTAACCAGGCACATGCCCGGTTTGCTACCCTACGCTGGGGGAATAGGAAGGGGGCATAAAGATGAGAGAGAGAGGAAAGAGAAGAGAAAGAGAGAGAGAAAAAAAGGAAAAAAAGGAGGATTGTCAGTCAATCGGCTGGCGCGTATGCAGCGGTGGCACTACACAAAAGTTAAAGTTGGTCACATAGGCCTGTAGTCCTCAAAAAGCACAAGGCAGCTTTGACTGATTTTTGAGCCGACGAAAGGCGATGACGGTGTTCCAGTAGCATCTGCACAGAGAGTGGCCGATCGTCCAATTGTCGCAATGCGTCCGAAAGCTTCTGTCTTTCAGAGGCAAATCGAGGGCAATGGCATATCAGATGGTCGATGTCTTCTTTGGTGCAGCAGACGTCGCATTCCGCATTGTCGGTCAATCCGATGAGGTTTCTATATGCTTTTGTGAAGGCAACCCCCAACCAAAGGCGACAAAGAAGTGAAGCTTCACGTCGACGAAGTCCGGATGGAGGTCGAAGTTCCAGTCGAGGGTTTATTTGGTATAGTCTCGTATGTCTTATGCTTGGGGTGTTCCACTCCTGCAGACTCAGACTACGTGCCAGGTGACGAAGTTGCTTTGCAGCGTCAGTCCTTGACAAAGGAATCGGAAGGGTGTGTTCTTCTTGGTGTGATGTGCGAGCCGCGTTGTCTGCGGAATCATTGCCACTGATCGCACAATGGCCAGGAAGCCACTGAAACTTGACCTCGTGGCCTGTTTCTGTGACGTGGTGAACGAGCTTGACAACTTCGTAAGTTAATTGTTCATGGCAACCTCGTCGAAGGACTGACTGCATGCTCTGTAGGGCTGGTTTTGAGTCGGAAAACACAGCCCATTTACTCGGTCTTTGGGATTTGATGTACTCTATGGCGCCACGCAAAGCCGCAAGTTCTGCCGCTGTGGACGTAGTGACGCGTGACAGCTTGATTCGCAGAGTGATTCCTCTAGCTGGAATCACCACCGCACCACAAGAACCAGACGCTGTGGTTGAACCATCGGTGTATATGTGCACGTGGTTGTTGTACATTTCATGCAGATGGCTCAAGCTCAATTGTTTTAGGGCTGATGAAGGCAAATTTGATTTTTTCTGTATTCCTGGAATTGAAACACGTACTTGTGGAAGTGTCAGGCACCAAGGAGGATACACCAGTTTCTCTGCAGGCGTAAAACCTGACGTAATCGACGCACGATGAGCACAGACAAGTCTCAACTTTGATAATACTAATTACCTAGGGCCTAATGAACATAACACTAAACAGTGTTGTCTTAATTGATAATGTTTCAAATAAAATGGCAATAATTATTTCAGGTGAAATTAGGAAAACCATCGTTACAATTGAGCTAATTAATGTATATTTTATTAACACAATTTTAGTAGTCAACATAATAATGAGGTGTAATTAGGACAGTTTTACCAAGCTTGCTCGTGATTAAGGACGCATTAGTTGGCATAGTTTCGTTAGTGCGTAAACTAGCCTACTTTCGTTCGCACGGTTATAGCTTTACACGGCTTCATTTGCCATCGTCGTATTAGAATATGGCATAATTACCTCGGTATTACCGAAACTTGACCCAATTATCTTGGTCATAGCATGTGTTAGCCTAACTAGCCAAGTATACCACCCAGCCAAATAGCTACTTCGCCGACCGCACGTGCTCGGGTGCTAGCGTTCGATGAAGGCGACAAAACGGCGTACACCCGCCTATAGAGAGAGAGAGAAAGAATGTAGGAAAGGTAGGGAGGTTAACTAGACTATGCGTCCAGTTTCCTACCCTACACATGGGGAGGGGGAGGGGTGAGTAAAATAGAGAGAGAAGGATAGACACATGTCACATCACACACATAATGCCGAGTTTCACAGGCGGTCCCTCAATGAAGTTGCTGACAAGTATCTCAGGAGGGCTCGTGTGGCTTTCTGTGCTGATGTGCTGCGCGACCAGGCTCCTAAGATCATTGCTTCATTAAATGGCCGGTCATCGAGTCTATTCAACGCACACTGGAGAGTCCGGCGATCTTCATCAAATTGGGCACAGTGGCACAAGAGATGTTCAATAGTCTCTATACAGTTGCAGCTTTCACACATGGATGAATCCGCCATGCCAATGCGATGGCTGAATGACTTAGTAAACGCTACCCCAGTCCACAGCCGGCACAGCATTGTAGCGTCACGTCGAGAAATCTTGGATGGCAGTTGTTTCTGACGTAAGGGCTTAAGATTTTTAGGGTGATGATTGGAGTTAAGTGGAGAATTCCAGTGCGCAAGCGTGGCATTATGCGCGATGTGATACACCGGCCTATAGCAGCGCGCTAGAATGTACAGGCTGACCATTATTATTAACACGTGGCCCCAGGTTTAGCTGCAGTCGCGGTGTTGTGAGGCGCTCGGCCAGAACAAATCTCAGAGGCCATCGTACTGATTATTGTAAAGCAGACATAGAGCAGATATTGAAAGCTTCAAAATGAGTTTAAACAGCTTGTGCCTTTAAAAAAAATGTCACCCACGAAAGCTGCTGACAATTTTATAGCATGGGTGCACTTTCGCACTCAGTGGAACGACAAACAAATGAAAAAAAGATGACCTTGGTTTGAAAACACCGCCCAACTTTCTCGACCGTCCTTTACGTGTTACCGGGTTATATCGGATAACCAATGAAACGCAGCGCGCTGAGGAGTGGATGTAACTTTCTCGCGCTGTCGTCTCATTGAAAAGGGGCTGTCGCCAGAGCTCGGAAAGATATCGAGTTCCGCCAAGCTCGGGCCATCCTGCATCCTGCTAGTTTTTCTTTTTACCAGCCATTCCTATTCACTCATCGCTCGATAACTTTTTAACCCTTTCCCAAGTCGTATCGCACGTTGCATAACTCGAAGCGTCTGGTTAATCACCGCGCCATTCGTTTGCCTTATTCGGTAGTCATAATATTTATTTATTTATTTGTTTAAAGATTATCATCTTTTTACTTTCTTTTCTCAAAATCAGTGAGCTTATCTCATGCGAAAGCACCACCTTGAATCGCGTTTTGACTGCGTCGCCATCTTTTAAAGACCCCAATGAATTACAGCCACGAAGCTCGGCATATGCATTGCAAAACTTGACACTTGCCATGAAACAATTTTGGTTACGCGGGAGTAACGGGACCGAAACGACATTGCAACACATTTAGAGACGCTTCTGACAACATTAAGTTTTCTTTTCTCTTTTTTTTCTTTTTTCTCGCTTGGATGTCTATATAGTTCCTTAAAGTGTAGTCTCAGCCAAGAGCCAAAGCGAAGTAATATTGCGACTGGTTCGGGCCACGTTTTTTTTTCTCGTATAGGTTTGATTAGCACACTCAGATTGATCTGAGCGCGGCTGAGTGATCACGGAGTGATCATATATCTGCTAAAGCGTCCCGTAACGGAATCACCTATACGGAACAAATTTTTTTCCTATTACTGGCACAAAGACGAATACGCATGCAGTGCGGAAACGGTCTCGCCGGGAAAGGAGCTACTTTTTCTTGTTTTTTTTTAAATATATCTCTCTGCTCGGTCTTCGACTATTTATGCGTATCTATCTATATACGCCCACGGAAACCGTATAGCCATGCGGTACTCGAAGAGGATAATCCAGGAGTGCATTTCCTCTTCGTAGTATCTCTCTCTTTCTCTGTTATTTCCTTTCGGGCGCAGACACGCGACGGCCATAAAATCTGTGCGGCCGATTTATCAGGGATCCTCAGCGCGTGTGTATTCCGCCGCCGGCAGCGTTATACTCTGCGGCGGCGAATAAAATCCGCACGCGCATCTCCGGGGTGCCCAATAACAAACACGGAGCGCCAAGCTGTGGTACCGCTTTAATTATTCCCAATAAATAAAGCGCGCGACGATCCTGCGCGCTCGCAGACGACTGCCGCGCCGCGCATGGCGGCCTGGGCCGGCTTTGCGTCTTTTGCGGCCGCCGTTTCTTTTCTCGATGTTCTCCTTTATTGTCGGCCATATTGGTGCCATTCTCGCTTTCCCTGGTCCCAGCCGAGATTTACGGTGGACTATTTACGAGGTTTGTTTAGTGCGCGCGCATGGACGGGGATTCAGGAACGGAAAGCGGCCCGAGACGCGCTCGTGGTGGACGGCGCGGAATGGCCACACCGCGGACTCGCCCGTTTTTGCATATAGATTCGTGCCATAACTCATCGTCTTTATTGTGCCTATTAATCCGGGGCTTGACTCCAAGGCTGGCGGTGTCGCGTCGGCTGCTCCAGTAGCTCCCCCCCCCCCTCTTTCCCCTCTTCGGGCGGGCGGCTTTAATTCTCGGCAGCTGTCTTCATTTGGCGAAATGAATCTCTGCGAATCGCCTGCGCTGGCAACGCAAGCCCGGGTCTGCCACTGCGCATCACGGCAATGCAATGTAGTGATGCCATTTGATGAACAGCTATGGCGTTGCTACATCATACGCGTAAGAACTATGCACCGATATCTCCTACATTTCGTTTACATGTCATCTTTCACAGCCAGCTTAGACTTGTCGATTATTTCGCCCTCGCGCCGCGATCTGCTACAGCTTCCTGGTTGATTTAGGTGGCGAAGCGAATGCCCTGAAAAGGTATTGGTTTCGTGTTCAAAACTTATACGGTGCCCGATTTCCAGTAGGAAATCTGACGCCATATTCGCTCTTTACGAATTTCGCCACATCACCAGCCCTGAGCCACAAGAGTCGCACAATGCAACCATGCTTTCTAAAGCCAGAACAAAATCTGTCTGCGCTCCTGCATGGGCGTTCGAAGCAAAGGACACTCCTTCTCAATTGTGTACTGAGTGCAATGATGTTCGCGATAATGACCAGTACGTGTGGTCCCGCATGTGATTTTCGCCCTGAAAGGAAGAGGCTTATGGACAACATGAAGAAGGGGCCTCCCCACGAATGCAGGGAAGAAATCTTGTATCCGTAAGGAGCGCAGATCATTCGCAAATAGGTATCTAGCATCCTTCTATGTGACGCATAGTGATGGCATACTGCATAAAAAAGAATTTATCAGACAGAGAAATTTCGGCCAGGCTCCGCCAAATTAACCCCACCTGTGGCAACATCCTCATGCACCATCGTCCACTCAGGAGCCTTCTTTCTTAGAAATGCGTATGGCTTACGTAGACGATTTGTGCTACAAGCAGCTGGATGACGATTTTCCATTTTTAAGCAATGTCTGAAAGTAGTAGACATTGCTACTGCCAGACAAGTAGTAGACAGAAAAATTCGTTTAAACCGAGATCATGAAAGCTTCCTTAATTTGAGTTGATCAGAACATAGAATCTTATGGATCAGAACATAGAATCTTATGGTACCTGCCTGGGTACACAAGATTTTTTCTCAGTTAATAGAGAAATTCGCAAACTCAGTACCATTACACTGAGTTTCGATTATTTAATCCCGCGTTTGCCCCCCCCCCCCCGGTAACAGTTGTCGGCCAACTGCCTCCCTATTTTCTCTGTGTTCTTGTGTGGTCCTGTTAATAATAATAATAATAATAATAATAATAATAATAATAATAATAATAATAATAATAATAATAATAATAATAGACACAATAGGGATGTGTTCGGTGGTATGCCTTGAGGACCGGAGCCAGCCTGAGTCTCGGGGTGATGTCGAAGAGTGAAGCCGGGAGCCGTTAACAGTAACTTTTATTTACATTATTTACAAGTAGCGTGTTGCTACATAATGGGGTTAGCATCATGGAAGCCCTCGAGCTTCTGTGAGCTTCTCGGAGCTTGTGAGAGCTTGTCGAGAGCGCCTCGGCGCTCGCATTTTATGTCCTGGCCTTCCTATGGGATTCCCTGCAGGAAAAAAACAATGGAGGCCAGGACAGTCCAATTATTTTTGCCATCTTCATCTCCGCCCCCGAAAGGGGAAGGTGAAACGCCACTTCCTTCCCAACCCACGAAAAGGGGGGCGAGGCATGCCCAGTTCAGCCCATGGCGAGGGAGAAAGCACTGCACACCGCACATGACACAGCACTATACGAAGACATTGAGTCCCACGCGGAAATCAGCTCTGTAGACCGTTGCAGTGTTGAGTATACGGTGCCAGGCAGACGACGACTTGTGGAAACAGTGGCATTAGGCATTACGGAGAACGTGGGAAATGCATCCGCAGACGGTTCTCAGTCACTTGGCTTATTGTCCGCGGCACTCCGACTAGCAAAGACGTACAGAGATAACCATCCTTTTTAAGCTGTTTTGACTGTAAACAGCCTTTCTCATAGGTCGTCAGTCAGTCGGGTAAGTTCAAAGGGTTCTACGAGGAGAGACGGCTGCGCCGCGAAATCCCAAGTACGGCTCACGTGTCGTTGTCGCTTGTGGATCACCTCGGGGAGCGCTGTCCCGCAACCGTCTCACGTCAAAGCGGCGCCATGTCAGGGAGGCCGATCATAACAATAGTATCAGCGATACGACTTGACAAAAAGGGAATATCTGCAGCGTAAAAATACAACCATGGCCTTAAAAGAACAGCAAATTATGCTCGAACGTCTGCATATATTCCCTTTTGAGACTGCACCGGTCCCACGCGATGTGAAGTGAGCCAGCCAGACGAAACGGCGAACTTCGACGAGTCGCGCAGGTGGTTTTCGGCGATTGAACGCGCCACGCAACCGATAATTCCGGTGGTGGAGAAAGGCGACACAGTTCCAGAACTCGATCGCACACTGTGAAACTTCAAAGGGCACAAACCCTTCGCACGAAAGCAAGTGCGTCTAAAAGTTGCCATCCGACAACGAACTTATTTATATGCTCACTCCGTCAGACATCTCGAAAAGCTCGATGATCTATTCCTCCAAACGCAGGTGGTATATAACCTTCATTAAAAAGTGACAGATACAGCCACCTCCAAATTAGAAAACTGGCCAGATATATATATATATATTTTAATTTCATTAAAAAGTTACGTAGTTTGCTTTGTCCGTATAGTTTACACTCCCCTCAGTGACGTCGTGGCTACCGGAACTTTATAAGGAAAGGGAGCGGGCGGGTCCTATTATACTGTATGTTTGTGTGTGTTTGTATGAGCGCGTCTGCATACATACGCAAAATATGGCGATTTGCCGGGGGGGGGGGGGGTGTTGAACTTCTTTCTTTCATTATTTAATATTGTAGCTGGTCGTCGATAACGGCTATGACAGAGCAAGTCGGGAGCACGATGCTGCGGGCATGGGACTATGTGATGTATCAAAAGCAAGACAATTAGAACGAAATTGTTCCCTTATTTTAGACCTTGTAAGATGGTGAGTGGCATCAACGCTAATGGAAGGACGCTGAGTTGGGCGCCGGAGTCCGCCTCCTGTCGAGAAGCGAACACATGGCATGGGTGCTGCGCAACACGAACACTATAGAATGTCCAGCAGCTGATGAATGCAGCTAGCGGGTGACCAGAATGTCGTCACTGTTCCGTACAATTAGCAGCGTGCGTCATGCATGCCACAGTCGCAAGTCCGGCTGGCGCGCCCACGAAGCCGAGTCGATGCATGGCTGATAAAACGACCCTCCCTTGACTTGTCCGTCTCGGAAGAATATGGCAGCTACTCACTTCGGTGTTGCGGTTAGGGTTTTGCTTACGAAATTAGTCAAATTTATAAATTTATCTCTTTGCAAAAGTAGCCCGAACCCACTTTTTGGTAATCTCAAACCATAAATGATTCTTCCCAGAGATGGCTATCATTTGACGCGACAGACTGTCCACAAAAAGTAATATAATTTATTTCCTTTAATTACTACCGTAATTGATGTCCCTATTCAAGCTATAATGCCTGCAAGCATGGAAAACGTAATCGTGAAGACAATGAGCAAATATGCGGGTGCAAAACAGAGGGGAAGTGGTTATAAGAGGGAAAAGAAGAGAAGAGTGAGCCCCGTAACTGTCTGCATCAGGGTGCGACACCTCAACAGTAGCTCGCGAGGGATGGGGGTAAGGAGGGATTGAAAGGATAGGATTAAAGGTATATAGAGAAAGAGAGATGCGCTAGGACAGCGAGTGACGACATATGAGAGATAGGAGAGAGGAAAAATGGAAACACGGTCACAGTAGTCCGAGGACGGGGCACCACTTGCGAGAGCTCTTGTTGGCGTCAGGAGATGGCATAGGGCAAGTCCAGTAGGTCAGAACTACGCTGTCGTCGGAGATCGGCGTGAGGAGATGACGTAGGGCCTGCCCAGTTGGTCAGAGCTACGCTGACGTCGAAGATCGCGAGGGCACAACCGGTCGGCACGAAATGCAGCGAGCGAGATGTGCAAAACAAAGATTTCTAGGGCTTATCGATGTTTTCTGCATCGATTATCACGTCAGTTATACATTGGTGAGACGAAAATTCGGCAGAAATCTCATATCTTGACAATCGATGTCATGCAAAGCATGCGCATGGAAAGTGACTGCGTTGTAAATTTTTTTTTATCAAGCGAAATGTCACGAAGCGGCGCTAGAGATATGTAAAAATCTACGCACGTACATACGTTAAATAGCCACCTATTTTTTATATGAACCGCTGTTTACAGTTGCGTAACAATGCCAGCAGCAACATGGATATTAGCAACACCAGAAATGGTAAGCGGATATTAATCGGCGGTGCTCGCGAGGATAGTATCCGTGAAGGCTGCTACATAAATCAACTCCAGTAGATGACACCTAAGTACAATTGACGTTAACCCGACATGACGGCTATATCATAGGATGCATGTAATGTTTATAAAACTCGATAGCCAGCTCTACAACCACAATTGACGTTTCACGAACATTAAGGTCTATTCGAAAAGTACTTCCGAGATCTGGCGTCACTCTGTGGTAGAACACTTGATTGCCACGCAGAATGCTGGGGTTGAATTCTCTCTGGGATTCTGACATTCATTCTTTGCATTCGTCGGGTCAATGCTAGCGATGTCGGTTTTTTCTTAAACCTCACGATTTAAAATTACCATGTGTTTTTTCTCTGCTCCTGGGTAGATTTAAACTATCGATGACCTGTGGCACATAGACACATGTCTGTGGCATATATCTGCCCGCGGGTATTTGTCACTGTCTGGCGGAAAGTGTTTGACGACACACTCGACGGGATTGTAACATTATTTATGTCTTGACCAGTGCGTCATATTCGCCAAACTATCTTACTTTCCCAAACTAATTTTGGTTCACCCCAAGTTCAGTGGGTGATCCCGAGAGCACCCAGACGTTAGCGAATAGATAGATACGTAGACAGAAGCTCAAAGTGCCTGCAGTACTCAAAGAAATGCCTCATTAAAAAAAATCTTTCTGGAAAGGCCGAAACGACGTACGTAGCTCCAATGCAGCATGAAACGCACTGGCCGAACACAGCGAGAAGATCGATTATTTCATCAACTTCAACGCCACCCTGATATTTGAAACGGAAGGTAGCCGCACCTAAAGGTGATTCGTAGAATTTTGGCATATCCAAACGATGCCTCGAAATATTAAGCTTTCCACTAAGACCCTGCCAAGCGTATATGTACATGGTCTGCAGAACCGATGGAGAAAACAACGCAGTAACAAGGACGACGGGAAGAACGATGGTGGATCTAGGGAGACAACCACAAAGAAAAAGTGATAACTTCGCAGCCAGCTGGATAGTAATCCCTGAGGAAGAGCCCAAATGGGTGCCAAAACATAGGGTAAGTCTCTGATACTAAAATTAAAGACTACACGTGGTAGGACAGTCTGTTTATTCGTATAACCCAACCAGGCAGATCTCTGTCAAATATGTCTACCTTTAAATAGAATTACCCTTATTTTTCACTATTTCTCGACACATTTTTTGAAACACTCTGTACATCATGAGCTCAAAAGGCAAATAAATAAAGTTGAAAAAAAAAGCTCACAGGGTGTCTTATGCGTTCACCTAAGACGACTTGAAGATGAAAGCCAAGCCCCATTTTTTTTTCAGTTGATGTATTGATCCTGACCCACCTTTAATAAAATGACTTTAAATATATAGTCTATAGACTGTTTGAACTCATTGTCAAACAGTGTATAGACTGCCCAAATAAATTTTTATAATGACACCACCCCCCTCCTCCCCCTCAAAGCTTTCAGCACCTTACCTGGTTTTGCACAGCATTCATGATTGGGACACCTTCGAAGAAGGGACTGTGTTAAGCGACGTCATCTGAGTCAGTTTAACTTATATTTATTTCACAATTACGCAAGAAATTTTGGTGATCTATGACGTCTCGATGGCGTCATAAGATGATGCCATCACGGGATCATGAATTCTTTTGCGTCACTCATATTGACGCCGCCATCAGACACCGACGATTAATGTTTCGCGTCTCATGAAGCATGACTTTCGCATTGGTAAATTAGCTTGCAACGTAGTAGAAACAAGTCCACATAGCCATATAGGCAAGAGCTGCATTGCCTGAAATACTGGAATTCAGCTTCGCCACTGAATCATAGATCTCATAATGGCACATTTTACCAAATTTCATTTTTCATTATCGGCTTCGTTATGATTGGCTGAGGCACCCTGTCTGTTTACCCTTCCCACACGGACATTTAGTGCATGTGCGGGATCACGGACAAACTGCGTCTTCATTGGTGTTGTGTATTAAGGCTGTACTCGAATCGAGTTACTTTGTGACAACTTGTAAACATTGCACAAAAACGGACGAAAATAAAGAACAGGCACAGCAGTGCGTTGAAAGCTACGCTTGCACACTTGCGCAGGGTTGCACTGCTTCCTTGTCGTTCTCATATTGCATTGAGCCCCGCCGCGGTGGTCTAGTGGCTAAGGTAGTCGGCTGCCGACCCGCAGGTGGCGGGATCGACTCCCGGCTGAAGCGGCTGCATTTGCGATGGAGGCGTAAATGCTGTAGGCCCGTGTGCTCAGATTTGGGTGCACGTTACAAAACCCCAGGTGGTCGAAATTTCTGAAGCCCTCCACTACGGCATCACTCTTAACCATTTGGTGGTTTTGGGACGTTAAACCCCACATATCAATAATCTCATATTGCCTTGAACTGAGTTGGTCATGTATGGCTCGTCGTACTGACAGAAAATAATGTGAAACTTCAGGGAGTCAACAAACAACTTCAGTGCCAGTGAAATTTCCCCAAATTTTCCTATATGTCCACTGCGGTGGTTTTCACGGTTACGGGGCTCGGATGCTGACTCGAAGGTTGCTAGTTCGATCCCGGTTGTGGCGGTCGCTTTTTGATGAAGGCGAAGTACTAGAGACCCGTGTATAGTGTGCGCTGTCAGTGCACGTTAAAAACACCACATGCTCGAAATTTTCGGAGCCCTCCGCTAAGGCGTGTGTCATAATCATACAGTAGTATTATGCATGTCGTAACAGCCACTCTCGTCCTTTCAAATTTTGAACCCAACGACATCCTTTGTTTATACTTTTCGCATGCCATATATTCAAGCTGTGCGCAATAAACTTAAGTTGAAGAGGAACGCGTACCCATAGTGGTATACATGAATACATATATGATGGAACGAGCTACAGCTAGCCGGCAAGTCATAGCAGTATGCAGCGTGGTGGGAACTGCGACGGTGCCTTGGCTTTTCTTTGTAAAGAGTCGAGAGAAATGGAGTGGCCTAAGGCACACGTTATACCAACCACCCTACGCGAAACCGTGATTGATCTGGCGGGAATTTACATCCCGAACACACTGCAGGGTCTACAAGGAACGCCCCGAAAGGGGTGGTTGTGATGGCACCAGATGAATTCTGATTACCCGGGGGCTGTCTGTTAACGCGACTGATAATTTCGCTGCATGATCCCCCCTTTCCCCCTTTTGTGCGTGTGTGTGTGTTCTGTTTACATCCCATTTTAGCGGGACGCTGTCGGGACTGGAAATTGAGCGGGCGGCTGCGGTGCTCAAAGCGAATCATATACGTGAAGTGGAAGCATGCTTGTCCCACAAACGCGTTCATTTCACTCACTCCGAACTGTAACAGTGTTGCCACGGGCGGGACGAGTGACTTCTTGGGAGGCCCAGTTCAATTAAGCGACCTCATTGGTGCAGTGCTGCGAAGCGGGTGCGATCGGTTCCTCGCGACAGCGGCCGACCGATCGCGGGCGACACGGACGTGCTGGTTTGTGACGTTGCGACCCGTCGTGGCGAGCGGCACGGGTTGACTCAAGGTCCGGGAGAAAAGCGCTGGCACCAGCGCTGAAATTGCCGCCAGGATGAGTCGCCCCCGCGATGAGTGATGATGACCGCCGGACGCGCGCGTTTTTCAAGTTTTAATTTGAACCGGCCGGCGCTGCGAGTATTAATACGGCCTGGGAAGAGAGGCGACTGACGAGCGGACTCCGGGAACAAGGAGCCAAAGTAATGAATCACTGGGCACGTGATGAATGGCCATGTGTCCCTCATGCGTGTCTCGGGGCGGCAGCCGTCGCTCTCTGCGGCCGTGGCCCAGCCGTCGTCCAGGAATTGCGCAGAAATGGAGAGAAATGAAGGAGTCGTTTTCTTGGCCATTCTGAGCCGCTTGCCTGGCAATCCTCCGGGGCGTGCGCCCTCCTCGTCCGCAGTTTAATTTCATTCAGAAAGCTGCAGGTGTCGTTTCCGGTTCATTTTTATTATTTGTTTTTCTTTCGTGCTGCGGTTTCGTGATGCGATCGTCTCGTTATGTTTTTCGGATGCTTGCCCAAGCAAGCTCGGACCATCTTTGTCGAGGCACACGGCCTTCGCTGAAAGGGCTGAAATAAAATGCCCGTGACAACAGCCCTGCTGCTCGATGGCTTTTTTTGTTGGCCGCGAGCGCATCATTCACCATGGGGCAAGAAAGCAGGTACTTGGCGATTCATTCGAGGCGCCACTTCGCGCGCCGATGAAAACGTTCTCGTCGACGACGATGCAATGAAATGCATTTGAAATGTGCATCGCAAGTTATGAACCGATTCTCAACATATTGTAATCGCCATTCAAGTGACTGGTAAACGTTGTGTTCGCTTTGAAGATGAGCTATAAGCGCTGACATTTTTGTTTGCTTCCTCGCATTTTTTGTGTGCTATAGGGGCATTGCGCGATAAGTTGTGGATACTGTGAGCGCGGATGCTAATTTACACTTCATCATGTCTGAAGCGAAAGGACTCTTATTCGCAAGTTTCGTAGACTGTCACGCCGCCCTGCGGCCACCAGCGTAATTTTTTTCAAACAGTATCAGAGTAGCGGTGGGGCAGCGGCAATACAAGGGTCCATTTGCTTTTAAAGACTTGATGCGCTCGTTCGCTACCGCTGCACGTTCAAGGCACTCTAACGCAGCGCCTCCAGAATACCATTAACCAATTTTCTTGCGCAGAACATCAAATAAACGCTTTTTTCACTCTCCCCAGACGCAAGACTATCGTCTTTCGACGACATTTGCAGTGTAACATGCATATACGGGGCCAGTTTTTTTCTTCTTCGAGTCAATGTTATCACCCCACCCTCCCAATTGCGGCAGTTGGCATGAAATGGCCAAATTTAAAAGCTTCAAAAGCAATCGTACGTTCTGCGTTCCACATTGTACAAACAGAGCATCGAAAAGAGTCAGCCTCCACGCCTTTCCAAGAGATACAGCCACGAAAAAAAAAAGAATGGATCGTGAAATTTAGATTCGGCAAGACACTCACATCGGCGATGAAAGGGTGCAGCGGGCATTTTGTCAACACCAACTACTTCTGGAGCAAGGTAGGTAAAGAAGTGAGAATATCTTATTTGTGCACATGTTTCTATGAGTACAATTGAGGTGTTCATTGAAAAAAAAATGAAGCAGAGCTTGCGACAGTTGGTGGATGACGCACTTGGCGTTTGTGCTGTGAAAAATAATTAATCAGTAAAAGCTATTCCTGGAAGGAATACTCGTTGGTGAAGCTGCAATTAGTGTTTTTGTATGTAGACTCGCAGATAAGGAAGCCTGCAAGGAAGCGACTGAAATCATCAGCTGTTCCTTCTGAATATTTGTCTCGGCGGCCTCACGGCAAGAACCTGTCACGAACGCAAACCACAGCGGAACGTAGTGCTCGTGCATCTGTGAGGCGTTCTCAGGGTGTGTATCATTTGAAAATGTGTGCACATGATAGCGGGATTACTGTGCTTAGTACACATGCTCAATAAAAGTTTTTTTTGAACTTTTCTGCTGTGATTATTGCATGAAACTTGCTAACCAGCTAAGAGCTTCATGTGTGAAACCACCACACATTCATGATGCGTGGTGTAGAAGAAGCTGCATGTTTAGTACGCGAAAAAAAAATAGGCTGCACCTTTGGCTTTGGTCTAAACGAACTGATTTAGATTTTGCCAGCACGCAATGCATATGGGCACAGTTCGACTGCATGCAAGAATCAACAAATATGATTATAACAAAATATTACAATTTTTATTGAAAAAATCTTTGAGATTATTTGTTTAAGGGTAGTCACCGCATGTACATCGCGACGATGTGCTTGCAGCGTCGTGAATAGCCTGCTTTCCATGTATACAATGGTCCTGAAATAGAAAGTGTCACAACATGAAGCACTAGCACTGAATTCGTCTCCGGACTCTTCCCATCAAACGACAAGCATCTGCACTTGTGAATATGAATAAATGCTATAGTATTGTGGCAAATACCTATTTGTTTTCGAAAATACGTCAAAAATATCTGCATTGCGTCAACTCAGCGAAATTTTACATCGCTAAGTATACGATCAAAACTGAGGACGCCAGAAAAAATACAGAATGTTATAACACTATTTCGGGTATTGCGTGACAAACCACGCAATTATCGTGAGGCACGTCGTTAGTGGAGAGTGATGTGCACTTACAGCACGCAGTGCTCGGCCTCTAGCATTCCACCACTACCGCAAAGCAACCGCCACCGCCAGGATCGAAGACGCGACGTTCGGGTCAGAGCAGGACATCGTAACTACCACATTACCGCCGCACACACGTATGGAACATTGAAGAACAGTAAGATTACGTTGTGTCGCCGAACGTCAGTGCACAAAAGGCACAGCTTGTGGATCGGCACAATTAGGGGAAAAAAAGACTAAAAGCAAGCTAACGTTCCTTTACAGAACCTTCCCGGTGATATGCGAATTCCACTTCGTATGGCTTCTGGCAGACATGAGACAACTGCAGGCAGAGGCCTTGCGCAACGAAAGATGCGCTGGCCTTCACGCCACAAGTGATGTGTTTGGCACTCAGGACCTCTTCGCCTTCGGTGAGCCGTCGTATTCGATTTTCTGAAGCGTTTAGAAGACGCATCTTGTTCGACTTCAAAAAGGGTATAGAGCCATCGCGAAGCAGTAAATAAATAAATAAATAAACACGGCAGTGCAGGCCGCACATGTGCTCAACGAATACGATACTCTCTGTTAGCGCCATATTCAACCACCCTATGCGCCCCCTGTAGGCGACGAAACTTGCGAATAAGGCTTACAAAAATATATCGCCAAGATGACACATTGCACTCGTCGTACAGGATGAACCGAGCTATAATAATAATAATAATAATAATAATAATAATAATAATAATAATAATAATAATAATAATAATAATAATAATAATAATAATAATAATAATAATAAATTAATCAAACGCCAACACAATGCTGAATTAATCGCGTTGCCGTGTCTTCATGTTGTCCGTGTTTAGATTTAGCCTTTTTTACGCTCAACGGTGACCCCTGACCAAGTGGCCTAACTTGGTGCGTTGCTAAGAGAACCTCTAATGTGTGTATAAAATGCACGCCGCACATGTGCCAAAAAAAAATAAAGTAGCTTAGCGCTCGTTCATATTGGTGAGCATGCCTGGTGATCCACTCGCGCTGTTGAAGCGTGCCAGTTGGCACCTGTGCGCGCGCCGTTTCTCCGCTACACACAGGCCGGCAGTTCAAGGCGCTAGGACTGCATGTACAATAGTATATCTACGCGCCACTTGTCCCGCCCCGCTTGAGAGAGGCGGCGGCAGCCGGGTTCCTTGAACCCTTGGCGGCTGAGAGCGAAGGCTGAATTTGTCATTTCCCGGCGACAAGAGGATAAAGGGCGGCAAAGCACTGCGGTGCGTCAGTCAGGTCGGCTTAGCCTGCCAACTTGACAGACGGCAGCACGGCGCCGGCTGATGGGTCTCGGACAGCGCCGTGGCGAGACAAAGGTACCCCGTGTTGTTCTTTGCTTTAAAATCAATAAGGTGCTGGCGCTTGTCACTGGATGTCAGGTATCGTTATGATACGGAGCCATGATGAGGAAGGGATGAAAGCGACGACTCGGCTCTTTTCCTTCTTGTTAGCGCGCTGTCCCGCTCCCACGAGCCGCTGACGGAGGAGCACCGCCGCGCACTGCATCCGTCTGCGGCGGCTCCGTTTGGTCGCACGAGCCCCTCAATCGCGCGTCATTGACGGGGTGTCGTTTCAAAGGGGCCCGCGTGTTCTCCACCGAGCGGATCTGGCGAACGAGCTAGGCCCATCTTTTTTTTCGCGTCGTCACGGGAGCTTCATCATCTCGCGGCCACCATACAACTCGAGGCGATCGACTGTCGCCACCGTACGGTCAGTGCAGACCGGTCTGCAGGCCTGCGAAATAACTCAACACGATCAGGATAGTATAGCACCAGTGTGACAACTCGACGCTGTGGTTTGGAGCATACATGTAGTGAGTAAGCGCTACTGGAGGAAAAAAAGTCATTTGCCGCAATGGCAAAGCAATGAACGCGATAGCAACAAATTGGAAGGTCACGCGCAGAATGGCAAGCAGATCGAAAGGTGCCCCGCGTTTCTCACGCGCAATTGACCCACGAAACGTACTCACAGGTACAGATGAACGCGAATACGCATCCCAATTGTTACTTAGCTGTGTCTGAAAAGCGCGCCCTTGTCGCAAACGGAGGCTGTGCAACGATTGCAGTGACTTTTGCGCACCCGGTAAGTCCAACAGAATTGTTCCAGGTGAAACCCGAGGCCAGCCAAGAAGTACGATCCCCCTCACTGCAAGATAAGGGCGCGCGATCGAGCGTGCACGCCATTATTCTCTACAATGATACAATAAACGAACATAAACGAACAATAAACGAACAAGTTCAATAACAAGTCACAATAAACGAACAAGTTCTAAAACGATGTATTTTGCAGAATTAACCAAGAAGTAATCGCAATAAGTAATTAAATAACCTAAAATTGCTGAAGATATTTCTGGTACTTGTGGCTGACTCGGGCACTATTCGAGACTGTAGGCGCCACCGCCTGGCTAAGCAAGCTATTGCTCCTCCCATCTTCTCTCCTAGGGCAATAGGTAACCAGTAAAAGAGTGAAGGATTGAGCGATGCACAGTCTGCTACCGGCTTCCGGTTCGAGAAGAGTAGACGACGGCGAACCACTTCGCCGCAAGCCTCAAATTTTTCGGCATTCGCGCGCATGGTCGCCTGTTTATCTTCGTCCTGATGAACCATGGTTGGTTTTTCAGCCATTGGCTGCTCCTACTCGAGCGTGAAAGGCAAACGCAGGTATCAATTCCCATGGAATGAAGAAAAAAAATGAGGTGGGCCGCGGCTGTGAAGAGAGCCACAGTGACAGGTAGCCTTTGAGGAAGCCAGACTGTGCGAAAACCATTTTATCACAGGTACATGTGGATTCCACACTAAAAAAAAAAGCTTACGCATGAATTTACTGGGAATATTATATTGAGAAATAAATTGTCGTGCAGGCGCACCAAGAAAAGATATTATGGGAACGCGCGGACGAAATCTACGTGCCATACGAGATGAGCGCCGGACATTGCACTTATATATATGACAAAAAAAAAACGTGAAAGCTTCACTCAAGAGTAAGTTTACACGAAGCGCTGGACGAGTTCATTTGCGTTTATTTTTGTGAAACTGTGCGCCAGGATGGCACCCAAAGGAAGAAGTGCGTTAAACAAGCGCAGAGCTTCGATTATTCGGCGCCATCTATGTCTGACTGTATTGTTCATGTAACGCTGTGCCGCGCAGCTTGATCAAGATCAGCGTTCAAATAAGCATCTGGCTTCGCCTAAGCAATGCATCTTACAGCACGCTGAAGGCTAGAAAAAAAAAAGATATCTCAACGTGCTCAATAAGTGCAGCGCTTCATGCCGATCGACCGACGATGTCGGCCGAAGCAGTGATCCCGAAATAAACTTTTAGCACACTGCTACAGTCATCTCCATCCTCTGAGATCTTTAAAATGATGATTTTTTATCTGCAGTAACGTATCATGAAATGAAACCTGTTTTCTATATCGACTGATGTGCTAGCCAAACTGACAGTACCCCCGAGCAGCATAAAAGCATTGCAGATCATTTTAGTGCGATAAAAAAAGTTTCCTTACCGTTCATGGCTTTCGTAACTTATCGGCGCCCCGCCGCGTTGGTCTAGTGGCTAAGGTACTCGGCTGCTGACCCGCAGGTTGCGGGATTGAATCCCGGCGGCGGTGGCGGCTGCATTTCCGGTGGAGGCGGAAATGTTGTAGGCCCGTGTGCTCAGATTCGGGTGCATGTTAAAGAACCCCAGGTGGTCGAAATTTCCGGAGCTCTCCACTACGGCGTCTCCCATAATCATATGGTGGTTTCAGAACGTTAAACCCCACATATCAATCAATCAAACTTGTTATCATCAACGTCACGGTTAGCAAAAGCAAAAAAAAACAACTTCTAAGGCACTGACATTGCACGGAGAGGTGCTTTTTTCAACGGAGCAGTACAAAAATGTGCGCGTGCCGCTGCTAACCCGCGCGGTGCGTCCAACCGGAAGCCATCGTATCCCACAGTTCATTGCGATTGTCAATATTACCGGTCACACTTATACGCTTGAATGGGTAAGCAACCTGACGGAAGTGGCTGCATATGACGCGTATATATCTCAACTTGCGGAACAAGCCGGAAGGCGATAAAGCGAAAAGCGCCGCACACGCCATGTGCCGACTTTGCGAATATCCCTAATAAGATTCATTTCGTGGCGGCGACACCGTGAATGCTTGATTGATTGATTGATAAGTGGGGTTTAACGTTCCAAAATCACCACATGATTATGAGAGACGCCGTAGTGGAGGGCTCCGGAAATTTCGACCACCACCATGAATGCTTACCGCAAACACTGGCGCCATCGACGGTTTGGTAAAAGGAGCATCGATGAGCCTTACACCGACGGGATTCGGTGGGTGCCAGTGCTAAGTGATTCCTCAGGTTTCACGCTCATGAAGCTGCATTTCGCACAAGATCTAGACCTACACCAATTGCTATTTTTTTTTCTTAACTCACAGCTGCTACTACGCGAAACATCGTCAAGAGTTTGTCGGGGTGGCGTGGTTTATAGTCAGCTTCGCTCACGGCGGAGGACGACGAAGTGATTGCTTAGCAGATCGCAGTTTCAGTAGGTGCTCTCTTTTTTCACCTAATTTTAAGTGAACTTCGCGATTATCACATCCGTGTCCGTCGGTGATGGACGTGGACCCCCACGGACGTCCGCCAGTTACGGCGGCGTCGGCGGTGGCCGCATCCAGGAAGCGTACGGGACTCTACAGCGACTACGACAGCGAGGGCACTCTTGGTTACTCAATGAGCAGCGAAGAGCCTTCTGACGACGACGATTTTAAGCTGGTGCTGAGCCGTAAAGCGAAGAGGCGGAACGTCAGAACATCTTCGTCATCGAGTACGTTGAATGACAGAGTGCCAAGGAGACCCGTGACAAACACTATCCTTTTTGTCCCTGAGGTACCGGATGGTAACATGAAGCGCCTCAACAGGCAATCTGTTTCGGTGATGCTGGAAGGACTCGTGCCAAACGAGATCACAGACATCAGAGTGAACACGCGTAAGAACGTATTGGCCATCGACGTTTTGCATGCTGCGGCACTTAATGTACTGCGCAACGTCAACGAGTTGGGGGGAATGAAAGTTCGCTCCTACATTCCTGTGAGCTCTAACGTCGTCACTGGAGTCATCTACGATGTGGATACTGCCATTCCCAGCTCCGACTTCGATGTTCTGGTCAAACCGGCAAATGAAGCCAGCGTCATCGCAAAAGTTGTCCGTTTGGGAAACTCACGCTGCTTGAAGATCATGTTCAAGGGCGACACTCTTCCTTCACACGTAAAGGTGGGCCATTTTCGGCATTCAGTGCGACCTTTCATACCGAAGCCCTTACAGTGTTATAAGTGCATGAAGATGGGCCACGTGAGAAGCGTATGCGAAAATAGGACTGTGTGTCCTCGTTGCGCGGAAGCCCATTCTGTGGATGACTGCGAAGCAACTACCCTCAAATGCTCGAATTGTCATGGGTCACATGAAGCTTCGTCAAAACAATGCCCCAAAATCCGAAGAGAAATAGCGGTATTGAAACAAATGGTCAGAGACAATTCGTCGCATCGAGAGGCTGCCAGGACCGTCCGAAAGAGGCGTCACCGTCGCCGCAGTTCATCAAAGAATGCCGCAGACGCTGCATCGAAAGCACCACTCCACCACCCTTCTCTTCCACCGCCCTTGCCTCCCAGACCTAAGGCGGCCAGCGCGGTCAACAAACCAACGAGCAGCACTGTTGCAGATGAATCAGTTTGGCCTTCATTGCCGAAATCACAGCCACCTGCAAATCCCAAGCGCACATCGACAGTCACATCACTCCAGCCAGCCGCTGACAAGCTGCCTGAGGAGGACACAGAAGTCATCAGAATGTTCCGAACACTGCTGGATGCCATGCGAAAACTGTGCAGCAGCCTGAAGTCTCCACTCGCTCAGAGTGCACTACAAGTACTGGATGCTCTAAGTCCAGTATTTGCAAGTCTCGAGTAGCAACCATGGCTCGACCAATTTTCTCCTTCCGCAACGAGGTCCGACAAGCGTCGATAATGCAGTGGAACGCGAGAGGCCTGAGATCCCGCATCTCTTCGTTCCGTCAGTATATATTCATGAATCGTATTCCTATGATAGTTATATGTGAACCAAATGTGCAACAACCTCCTAAACTATCAGGGTATGAATCTTTCGTTTCTTCAACGTGCGAGGAACGCAGCAAGGTGGTTGTTTACATTCGCACAGATTTCACATATGTGCATCATGCAGTTCAACCGCATGATGACAATCAATATGTCTGCTTACGTGTTAACAAGGAAAAAGTGTCATTCACACTCATTGGTGTCTACATATCACCATCCGGACGATTTGAACAAGAGCGACTACGAGACATACTGACAACAACTACGGGCCCGTGGGTTATAACTGGAGACTTCAACGCACATCACTTAATCTGGGGTAGTTCGACGATCAACGCTAAAGGAAGAAACCTCGTGTCATTCGCTTCCAAGCATGACCTATGTTTCTTAAATGATGGCAGTCCTACATACCTGCGGGGCCTTACGTACAGCAGTTGCCTCGATTTGACTCTGGTATCCAGAAACTTCCGGTCGCAAGTGCACTGGTTTTCAGACATCGAAACGCATGGGAGTGACCACATTCCAACTTATATGCGAATAATGGGTCTTAATAACTCCTTTCCTAAGACCACAATACGAAGAATTGATTGGTCCAAGTTTCAGCGACTCATGGAAAATACATGCCGTGAAGACCCTGACCAGAACTTGGAGGATGTCATCAAAGAGGCAATGAGGGAAGCTTCCTGTCTCCTCCCGTTCACCGGCAAGCGCTCAGATTTCGACGTTGAACTGGAAAAACTCTGCGCGCTTCGCCGAAGGGCGGAAAGAAGATACAGGCGGACGAAAGCAATATGCGACTTGAGGCTGGCACGACGCATACAGAAAAAAGTCCAACGACGTTTAGACAAACTTGCACAGGAACGCTGGAAATCATTCTGCGAATCATTGGATCCCCGAAAGCCGTTGTCACGCATCTGGAGCACTATTCGTGGCCTGCGCTCGGCTCCCCAACAAAGACATCCTTTCATGGCTTTAGCCCTACATTCAGGCCACACCCAACTTGAAGTGGCAAATGAGTTTTGTACGCGAATCGCCGGTGTGTCCGCCTTGTCTGCTGGCACCATTAGGAGTGTTATCCCTGAACCCCGCATCTACGAAATGGACAATCTTTTCACTATAGAAGAACTTGACGCATCTTTGGCGGCTTCCCGACGATCATCTTCACCAGGACCCGATGGCATCACCTACGCCGCTCTAGCCAACCTTCAACAGGAGGCAAGGGGACAGTTGTTAAGCTATTACAACCACTCATGGCTGGCGGGCAATGTTCCCCAGGATTGGAAGATAAGTCGACTTGTGCCACTACTCAAAGCAGGAAAGTCACCATTTGATTTGACATCATTTCGCCCTGTTGCCCTCGCAAGTTGCGTAGGAAAAGTCATGGAAAGGATGATACACGCCTAGAATGGTACCTTGAGCGCTACAACGTATACCCAAACTGCATGAGGGGTTTTCGGCGAGGTAGGTCATCTCTTGACAACGTGATTGATCTCACAACATTTATCCAGCAACAGAAGAGCCTCAAGCGCATACCACTGGCACTCTTCCTCGACGTCAAAGGGGCTTATGATAACGTAACACATTAAGCCATCCTAGACTCGTTGGAAGCTGTTGGAATCGGTGGTCGGATGTTCCAATGGATCCAGGATTATTTGACAAGAAGGTCCTTTTTTGTACAAACCTCAGATGGACCTACCACCAATTACTATATCTCCCGTGGCGTCCCTCAGGGCGCCGTATTAAGTCCCACTTTATTTAACCTCGTGATGGTAGGACTTCGTGAAATTTTGCCAAGTACCATCCTCATATCCATATATGCTGACGATATTTGTCTATGGACTTCGGCTGTAACTCGTCTACAAGTACGTGCAAGAGTCCAGCAGGCTGCCACCTTGACATGCTCATATCTCCGCAAGCAAGGTCTTTCCGTCTCAACGGAGAAATGTACATTGGTTGCGTTTACCCGCAGAGCCATGACACAATACCCCGTTACCATCAATGGACAAAATATTCCATACCAGAAGAACCATCGCTTCCTGGGTGTGATTATTGACAGGGACCTTTCGTGGAGTGCCCACTGCAATTACCTGAAGAGAAGGCTGACTTCCATTGTCCATATAATGCGGTTCCTCTGCGGAAAATCTTGGGGCGCATCGATAAGGTCAATGATGCAGCTATACAGAGCACTGTTTCTGGGATTTTTGCGCTACAGCTTGCCGTTACTGGCAAGTACGTGCAAGACGAACATCCGCACTCTCGAAAGTCTGCAAGGACAAGCACTACGCGTGTGCTTAGGATTGCCGCGATGCACCTCAACCTACGGGGCAATTATGATCGCAAGAGAGCATCCAATTCGAACATACATCACCACTGACAATTTGAGAGCCCACATAAGACACCTCTGCCGAGTTCCTGGTCACCATGTTGCAGTGTTGCCACTTCAAAGACCACACGCGATCTTTTCAAAGATTATTTCTGCCCATAGAGAATGCCTCCCTTTTGGCTTCACTCCCGCAACAAGACCAGCGTCACCCCCGTGGTGCCTACAACAACCACAGGTGTGCCTCACTATTCCGGGAATAACGAACAAGAGCCATCATTCAACAGTGGTCCTACGACAGGTGACATTGTCGCTACTCAACGAAAAATACGGACCAGAGGACCCACATTTACACCGATGGATCGGTCTCGGCTGACAGCTCCACAGGTGCTGTTGTCATCCCGGCGTACCAGGTCACTATAAAGCTCAAACTGTCGCATAGGACAACATCCACAGCAGCGGAGCTTGCCGCCTTACGTGCTGCTATACTTTATATCGCGGAAGCCCGACCTCAAAAATGGGCTGTGTTCTGTGACTCCAAGGCATCCCTTCAGAGCTTACAATCAGCTTTACGACAGCGGGAGCATCAACAGCTAGTGAATGAAATAAGAGAAGTGATTCACGAAGTTTTATCGAAAGGACATGACTTGGTGTTCCAGTGGTTACCGGGACATTGTGGTATTGTCGGTAATGACCTTGCTGATAATGCTGCCCGATCCGCCCACGCGGACGCCCAGACAACCCCAATTCCATTGTCGAGAACCGACGCTGCAAGGGGCCTTCACTCGTCCGCTAACAACATGTCGGAAACTTGGCTGAGTGACCCCAGTGTCAGGAACCGCCGCCTACACAAATTGGACCCATCGAAAAAGCTTCAAGTTCCATCGGACCTCTCCCGCCAGGATGCAACTTTACTGTGCCGCCTGTGGTTAGGAGTAGCTTTTACAAAGGCGTACTCCTTTTGCATAGGAATGGCGGATAGCTCCCGATGTGATTCGTGCGACACTGACGAGACAATAGAACATCTACTGTGTTCATGTGAACGTTTTGCGAGCGAACGCAATTTGCTACGCGAAACGTTGGAGACACTAGACAGTAGACCTCTTTCCGAAGAGAAGATACTTGGCTCATGGCTCTACGCGTCGCTGGCCAGCAAAGCGACGCGGGCACTGCTAAGTTTTCTGAAGACGACCGGACTACGCGACCGCTTATAAGCGTGCAATGGACAAGGTCCCACCAACATACACGTTGCCCTTCACTTCTCTCTCTCTTCTCCTTTAATCCCCTCACCCCTTCCCCCAGTGCAGGGTAGCAAACCGGACGTGCGTCTGGTTGACCTCCCTGCCTTTCATTTCTTCCCTTCCTCCTCCTCCTCCTCCTCGCTCACGGCCGTCACCAATGTCACCTTGAGCAGAGACACCTAAGAATATAGCCTTAAAATGCGATACTAAATTCATCCTATACTGCGTGGAAAGCAAATAGTGTAAAATATCATGCGCCAGCATATGCGATTCGTTTCCTTTTCCTTTTAATTTTCTACGGCTGCTTTCGAGGCAATGTGTGACCTTAGGAGTGACGTTGATTTATGCTCACCGGTTGTAATTGTATAGTTTCCTTTTGTACATCGTCTCCATCGTACATGTGTTTCACGTACGCAGCGCGTTTTTTTCTGTAATTTATCTTCTCTGATTACATTGAAAATGAAAGTCTGTCTTTTAATCTTTGCAATTAAAGGATAATTACTCATATATGTAAGGGTCACTTGCAATGTCAATTCATTCAGGTCTTCCTATACTTATTGCATCGAAAGAGGTAAGTTTGGATTGGGAAGCTTTGTGCGCATGAAAGCAAGAAAAAACAAATCACGCACATCCTACCAGCTTAAAGAATCAGTGCAGCCGAGGCTTTCATGAGCCGCCAAGGCGAGCAGGTGCCTTATGTCTGAAGTGGTGCCGCATTTTCAACGATGAACACGTCTCCTATTAATCATGGTGTAGCCTGAGTACTACGCATACTTTTGTCAGAGGCCACCAGCGTTATCTATCTACGGAAGCCACTCCTCTTGTGATAGCTTCAAGCCATCCACGACGCAACTCAGGATGCTACCTCTAAGCTGCCCCACAATTAAGCAGATTGACGTATACACTGATTCCTTGGGAGCTATTAATGAGCTCAAGAAAGTACACAAGGCGATGGAGATCTGCGAGGCGATTCATAAGCTGAACCATAATACGGCTACTTGCGTAAAAGTACATTGGATTCAAGGCCATGCTGCGAACCCACACAACATTGCTACTGACCAGTCGGCGCACTGCCCTCCAGACATAGACCTTCCAGCTATTCCCCTTCCACCTCAGCCCCTAAACCTACTCCATACCCGTAAAAATGTTCTCCGGCAGGATACACGTGCTCTCATTTCACCGCGTGTCTCCTCGGTCCCCCCTCACCTTACTAGGGCGGAGGAAGCTGTGCTTAGGAGGCTTCGTGCAGGGGTGGCCCTTACACCGGCTGTTATATTGTCATGGAACTGGTCACATTTACGAGTTAATGATACGTGTCCGTATTGTCCCACTCCTGCAATGCAAGTAGATACATACCACATTTTATGGACATGTAAAGGGTTGCAGCCAGAATGCTCCCGTCACCTCGCTCAAGCCGGCCTTCGCTACAGCGACACAGCCAGTTACAACCGCTGGATATATGAAAACAGATTCCACAAGACACTACTTCACTTCATACACAATACCGGCCTAACAGCACACATTTAACAGAAAAAATATTATGCCTTAAAGGTAAGTCTTTGTCACAATAAAAAAAACGCAGCTGAGCCAGCTCTGAATATTAATTTTTCAGCATTATAGTGGGGCTTAACCGCAAGACATGTCATGATTGACCTAGTATACTCGTAGCATGTTAAAAAACACCAGATGGTCAAAATTTCCGGAGGCCTCACTATGGTGTCTCTCATGACCATATTGTGGTTTCCGGACGTTAAGCCCCAGGTATGTTATTATTATTATTATTATTATTATTATTATTATTATTATTATTATTATTATTATTATTATTATTATTATTATTATTATTATTATTATTATTATTATTATACTAGTGAGCACGAACCTCCCAGAGACACAATACGACTAGTCGTATCTTCATCGTGAGAAGATGCGTTTCTCACGGTTTCGAAATTGTTAATATGTGACGTATCTAACGCGCCAAGCTTGCCTACACTCTGCCTCGCTCGAGGTGATTCCTTAAAAGAATTTTACGATGCCTTCTTTTCTGGATTAAGCTCCCGAATCGGGCTTTTGTTTTCCGGAAGAATCGGGCTCGTCAAAGCGTGCAATAAACGTAATTTATTTTATTGACGGAGTTACAGCTTCCTATCGGCATCAATGTACAAGGATGGAGTGAGCTCAGGCGAAGTCGAGGGCGATTAGAACATAGCATCAAATGAGTGCAAAGAAAAGAGAGATAGAGAAAGCTTGGCTTCAAAGGCTTCGTGCGAAAGGCATCCGATGATCAATTCCTTTAAACAGCGTGGGCAAGCAGCGTTGTTGAAAGGCGAGGGCTGTCGTACATTCACGCATGGCCATCACAAAATAACTGGCACCTTCACTTTCATTGACCTCCTGCTGAAGCGATCGAGC
The DNA here is from genome assembly GCA_013436015.1 of Rhipicephalus annulatus. Lineage (NCBI taxonomy): Eukaryota > Metazoa > Arthropoda > Arachnida > Ixodida > Ixodidae > Rhipicephalus > Rhipicephalus annulatus. Next base: position 108,887 of record WOVY01012763.1, on the reverse strand, counting down.
GATCGTAGCAGCACCAAGTCGAACCAGAAGAGAAAAATCCCGAAATATTGAGAAAGTAGAATAAAGAAGAGAAAAACGGCAGAGGTGGCCTACTTTCCCCCGCAACTTTTATCGCTTCGTTACATGATGCGACGCCACTGGTGCTGAGTGAGCGAAAAATTAATTCGTACCTTACAATGTGACATTTACGAGACTAAAAGTAAATAAGACTGCAACTGGAGAATCCGATGGGCCGGCCTAAGCGGGGGAAAAAATTTATTGCTATTACGTGGAAAAAAAGGGAACTGACCAAACATCGATCGAGTGGAATGTGTCAAACAGGGGGGGGGGGGGTGACTTTGCTTGGGCCGAGGAATGTAATGGATGCCAGCCGTCTTTCTGGGGCGGACATGCGGGCCGCATCTACGACAAAAGAAGCCTCGCGCCACTCTCGGCAGACGTGCACCCGTCAAGGAAGAGTCGAGGGACGACGCGTTCGAACGGCTGCCGTCGCTGGCGGAAAGAGAAGGACGAAGCCTGGATTACTCGCGCAAGGAGAGTGAGGAGGGATGCCTCCCTCGCGCGTCGCACGGCTGGACTTAGTGACGCCGCGCGAGTGTCAGGCCTGTCTCCCGGAGCAGGAGCTGACAGGCTGACGGCTCGGTCCGCCGTCCGTCCCACCGCGTTGCCTCTGCTCGGTGAGGCTAAAACCGCCGAGCTGCCACCGACACAAGTCCACTTGGTCGCACGTAAATACGCTCGCTTCACTCGCCCTTCTTCTTTCCCTCCCCGCCCCACACTGGGGCTGACGAACACCCCGTATTGCGACAGGCCGCCGCTTAGCATGAGCGCGAGCCATATTGGCCCCGGCTCATGATTTCGTTGTGATTGGAGCCGGAGACGAGGCCCCGACAGGAGATGGACGCCTGCGCGAGATGGGACCGAAAAGAGCCGCCGGGCACGCTCGTTTCACTGTCTTACTTGAATTATTGTTTTTTTTTTCTTCTCACTTCCTGGCTCTTTGCTTTGGTTACGGTCACTTTTGTTACAACAACGTGGCATTTTCACACAGCTAACCCAAGTTCTAGCAAAATGCGAGAATGATGGCATCGTCGGCAAGACGACCTTTCAAAAATGTCGCCTGACTGCGCAGTGGAGTCAAACGAAATGATTCTGAGAACAGGGACAGACTTTTTAATTAAGTAACATTGATGTGATGTATATAACGGATATTGATAACAACGTATTTTTGTGATTGAAATACCATTGCTTTTTTAATAAAAGTCTAACTAAATAACACGAGGTGGCTTAGCTTTGTGCATACGCGACCGTAAAACAAAATCTTAAGCTACTCAAACAGCTTCCTTAGCATTGAGAGACAATAAAACCGTAACGAATTGACATTATGCATTACCTACGGTGCATTTGCCGTGAGAAACCATGCTGTTGGCTGTGTTGAAGCCGTCGAACCGGTATTATAAATTAATTCGTATTGAAATTCGAAATAAACTTCCAAGAGCAAACTATTTTCGAAAACACGCCAATTGACTGACTGAGATGGATGAATGCACAAAATAGGGTAAATTATTTGAGCCATAAATATATGTCTTCTTTGGTTTTTTCATGTTATTTAACATTCAGCTCACGCATAAATGCTTTGAAGTATACGTCGTAAAAACAACGCCCCATTTTTCAAAGTTCGAGCGAAAGCTTTCCAACAGAATATTTTAGATAAGATAATTGTGGTACTTTGCTTTCCTGTGTGGCGGATTGCTCTTCATGTTCAGTGGCAATTAAGTGTCAAAGAACAGTTGATAAGTAGTTCGTGTGAGTTTGTTGAAGTGTTTTATGCTTCTTGGTAAACTGCAGTAACAACTGCCTGGAAACATCTGCAGCATCCCGTGTCGTTTCTAGTTATCACACGCCATGCTCACCTGCACTAAAAGAGTGCAGTTGATGAGTCGGTGGACATTTATTTGCGCGTTCAAAAGCGCCAAGCCTTTAACCTGAAGATACTTAAAATGCATCGTCCACAACATAGTAAGAGTGGGGCTGTGGTCGCCGTCGTTGTTGGATGGATAGGTTCAAGGAGAAAGTGTCGCATATATCTCGAATTCAACGGGATATGCAATAAATTATCTTAAGGTGAGCCGTCTATGATTCGTGGAAACAATGCTATTTGATTATTCTGAGCAGGAACTTCCTCCACTCTCCTGTGCGTCGTTGGGATATCTCAAAAGAGTGCGGCGAATGGGTGCCGATGTACGTGCGCATCGACAGCACCAGCGTCATGCTTACAATGTGGCATTCTGCATGTGTTGGCCAAGTGCTCTTGCGCCTATATTAATCAAACAAAAAACAGAAATTGAGGTACCTCGATGACGTAGGATGAACACTTGATTATCACTGTCTCGATTGAGCCTTCTAACAATGTACCTGCGTTGATGTACATCACAACTTTGAAGTAGCTGCTTGTGCCACTCCCCTTGCCTTCACCCGATGATTTGATTTGTGGGGTTTAACGTCCAAAACCACCATATGATTATGAGAGACGCAATAGTGGAGGGCTCCGGAAATTTTGACCACCTGGGGTTCTTTAACAAGCGCCCAAATCTGAGCACACGGGCCTGCAACATTTCCGCCTCCATCGGAAATGCAGTCGCCGCAGCCGGGATTCGAACCCGCGACCGGCGGGTCAGCAGCCGAGTACCTTAGCCACTAGACCACCGCGGCGGGGCTTGCCTTCACCCGAATAATCAAGTCGATCTTGTTTTTCTCTCTTCATTCCAGCATTTCTATTCGACTTTAACTAACCATTTTCCTCCTATCAGCTAAGGCAAACAGCTCGTTGATACATTTCTGCCGCAATGTTGTTTTTCTAAGTCTGCCGGCTAGCTAAACCAGCCAAACTGTTTGCGCCTCCGTTTTTCAGTGGGGCGACGCAGCCTGCAAGAATATTCGGTGTTATGTGGGTCGGCGGAGTTCAGGAATCCGAGACAAGAAACGAAACAAAAAGCCTCGATCCCCAGGTCGCCTGGTGCAGGTGACGAAAACGTACGACGCGCCTGTGCAAAGGGCGGCGCCGGGGACAACATGCTCGGCAAGAGCGGGTCACAGTAGGCGGCGGGTTGCGCACAATGCGCGGAGTGGCCCCGACAGCCACGCTATACACACTACGCGTCGCCGGGAAAGCGGCCCTGACAGTCCCCTGGCACTGCAGTTGAAGGGTGGATATTTGCCAGTCCCGGATTTGACGGGAGACTCCGGGTTCGGCTCACCACTCTTCTTCCCTCCTTCTCTCGGCGCGGTGACGTCGAGCCGGCTTCCCTCGGCGCTTTCAAAGCTGATTGCACCGGCACGCGCGCACAGAGCCTGCGGGAATTCGTCACTGGTTTCACAAATTTCCTTCTCGCTGTCGCGCGCTAAACCGCTTGCAACTCTCTCACGTTGCAGGCGGAGAAAGAACCGCGACCCAGTCCACACACAACACTCTCCGCAACTTGTCTCAGCCCTGCACGCACTGACCGGACCGAAGCATATATATATATATATATATATATATATATATATATATATATATATATATATATATATATATATATATATATATATAACGGATGAGACATGGCGTCAGTCAGAACACCAGTTTATTCTGACCCTTCGTCTTCCTCCTCTTTCTTCCCCACATTCACTTGTTTGATTGATATGTGGGGTTTAACGTCCCAAAACCACTCTATGATTATGAGAGACGCACACACACATTCACTTGTTTGTGAAGCGTCATATATATATATATATATATATATATATATATATATATATATATATATATATATATATATATATATATATATATATATATGGCGTGTGTGTTTGTGCACGCGCGAAGGTGACGTAAGTGAGGGGAGACAAAGTTTCTTCGCCTTTCGTTGTAAAAGATTAGAAGTTAGTTGCCTTGTCCAGTAAGATGAAGGTAAGTAGTTTTTTTCTTTTAGCGTTTGCTTTCCGTCTTGTGTAACGTTTCAAAGCGCGTGAAATTGCGTCCCAACAACGGCGCAGCTACAGAGAAGGCTTCGTGGTAGGTTGCATCTTGATATGCACAGAGGAAACATTGTTATAAAAAAGCGCCTTTCCTTCATTCAGTTCTTGCGAGAGGCCATGAGTGCCACTCTTAGCCATTTGAAGAAAAAACAAGAAAAAGGCGACTCTTCCTTTGTTTTTAGATAACGCACGGATTTGAACGGGTGGAACTATGCGATCAGTCTTCTCTCGAGAGCTTTGTTTTTTTCATTCACATCATTTCTTTTAGCAGCGTCCCGCTTGCATTTTAAGTAGATCCTTGAGTGGCTAGCGATGAAACACAGCCAGCTTCGAAGGAGTGGTGCCCTATATATCGTGGCTGCTCAGGCGGCAACCATCCTGCCGACGCTCTGTCAACAGAGAATCGGTGCCCTGTCCCGGGGCAACTCGGAGTTTTGATGAACTGCTGAAGGAAGTGAGCCTTGGGTTATTCCGGTCGCAACGGGTAGCTACTTCGATGAACGCGTTCACATCGCGACGAAGCTAATGGGATCTTTTCTACCGGCTTTACAAAGGCGGTTTTTTCACCAGAGTTCAGTTAGAAGGGAATTCTAAAAAAATGTATGCCTAATTAAACAATAATAATAAAGAATTTATAATAAATTTGACGGTGGTTTAATGATGGATATGGGACAGCTGCGTTCGCGTTACCTCTAAACGCCTTTAGAATTCGATAGATAGATAGATAGATAGATAGATAGATAAATAGATAGATAGATAGATAGATAAATAGATAGATAGATAGATAGATAGATAGATAGATAGATAGATAGATAGATAGATAGATAGATAGATAGATAGATAGATAGATAGATAGATAGATAGATAGATAGATAGATAGATAGATAGATAGATAGATAGATAGATAGATAGATAGAAACGCTCAAAGTGATTGCTATACGCAAATTTCATAACTCTGACAATTTTGAATTTACATCAAACCATGTCACTGTGGAACCATGAGCACCCAAAGCTGCTTTAGTGTATGTCGTAATAGGTGGATAGCACAACGGCGCGTCGTCTGCTATGGTACTTCTGGTTCGAGGTCTATTCCTTCGCTGCTTCAAGGTGCCTGCCGCGCAGTGTAATCAATCGGGGAGGTAACACGTGCAATTCTGTGATGCGTTTGCTGCCGCGCGTTCAGTGATTGTGTTCTTCAATTCTTTTTTGTGAATGGATAGATAATTGATTGATATGTGAGGTCTAACGTCCTAAAAGCACCATATGATTACGAGAGACGTGAATGAATAGATAAAATTTCGAGCATTTGAGAGAATGAAGGGAGACGTGGACATGGGTCAAAAATGAGGAACGTTGAGAGATGCGTTTTGAGCACAGTATGTGGTTATGCTTTGAAACACGCAGTAATCTTGGGCAGAATAACCTTGATTTAGTATTTTCAGGCGCATACGCATACCGAGACAACTTCAAAATTTCTCACATATATGTGCACATGCTCTCAAATGTCAATAAACACGTACGATGTCTACTTATGTACGCGTACTTTGCGCGAACAAGTACGCCGATATAGTATATTTTATATCATAATCTGCATCGCTGTGTGTAAAATTTATGGGAACAGATGAGTGGGTAAAAGGCCCACAGAACAAAACGGCCACTCAAATAATGTTATCGTGGGACGTAAAATGATCGAAGTCGCATTTGAAGCAACCAGAAGGATGGTATGGCGTCTCCGTTATGTCAGGCTTGCTAGCGTGAAGTGCCGATAGGTTGTGCTATACTCCGACTCATAGCCCTCAAAGCTATGTTCCACAACTCTACGCTGAGTTCGGAAATTTTTGCATGCATTCAAGAACAATGTTCGAGTGTGTGAGGGACGACGCCTTATGTAAAAGGATATTGAAGAGACATAAAAAAAAAGTTAGAGAACTACACTCGATCGCATTTCATTTATAGCGTTCGAAACACAATGTATATACTAAGACCATTCGCTAAATAGAGCCGGGAATGGTATCTTTGCAACCCATGAGTAAATAAAAAATAATTTTACGGGTACGTGATCAACATAAAAACAAATGAACGGATATTTCATGAAGCTATCATGTGCAAAAAATGATTGCATGCGGCAAAACATGCGCGATAATAACCTTTGTTGCAAAACAACAAGCATGGGTCCGGAGGTGCAATCCGTTTCAATGAAAAAATGTTCGCTCGCACCATTGTTACTATATCGTAGTGATTGAGTTTGTTATTCAACCATGCTGCATATCACTCTAAATTTTTTCGCAGCAACTTGTAAAAAAAGGGCACCACGAGTGCAAGTTGGAAGATGGAAAAAGCACCGGCACTGGCATGAATGCCCGCATGGCGTCAAGACGTCTCGAACCGGAAGTCGGTGCAGATGGGCACCATAGCCGGCAATACATTGCGTGAGCCATGATTTTGCTATCCACCTATTCCGATGTGACATTTTCCCTAAGTAGATGTCCAGCTGCGTTAACTCCTCCGACATTTCCAGGGACACTGTATTGGCCAGGTATTGCCTGGAATAACGTTGCGTTACTCGTTTAGCCTGTTTTTGTAAGTTGTCTGCGTTTTTTGTAAAACAAAGCCAACAATTTTTGTTGATGTCACTTTGAAGAGCCAATAAAGCTGCCCGAGAATCACATGCAATTACCCATTTTCTTGGTTCTTTCAATTATTTATGTATCATCACACCGACAGTACTGCAAGTACTATAGGTCCTCTGCTGCAGTGAAAGAACTATATATTCCACTCCTGATTGGGCACTAAACGGGTCTGCAGTATCTTTTAAATACAAAATAAATAAGTAAAACAACCGAAGTCTCTCGATTTGGTTCCATTCTGGAATGAAAACGTTGCTGTGTGTCGGCCCCAAGATACGCCTGTTCCTGGGCACAGATGTTCACGCAAGAATCGCCGAGTTTATGCCTGCCATAACGCTTTCTGCGTCAATATATGGAAACAAAACTTAGAAAAGGTTCAATATTTTCTCCTGAAGTTATTCAGTAGCGACAGTATGAAACAGCCTTGCTATATAGCCTGTGGTTTACAAAGACCGCTCATGCGGTGTCATGAACCTTCGAAAACCCGGAATGTAAGGTATACCTCAAGAAAAGATTCGACCACCTCCGCTTTGCGGACACCGATTAAACAGCTATACCATGGTGGCGTTACCTTCGTCAGGCTAAAGCGTTTCTATCTTTTCCAAGTCTTTCAGATATGGTGTGTCACTGCTCATTATTAAACACTCTTTGTTAAGCTAGGAGGTGTTAGTAAAGTTGACCATGCCCTTCTTAAACAGAGGCTTACAAAAACGTCGCCTCTTAAGGCGCTTCAATATGTTTTAAATATTCTTTGTTGAGTTTTTAGGTGGTCGTATAGCCACCACCTTTTGTAACACGAAGTCCCACGTGACAGTGGTGCGAATACGGTAATGCGCATGACATTTGTTCGGCTAGCTGTCGCTTTGTTCCTTTTCAGTGGAATTTGTGTGCAGTGGAATTCGCTCAATTTCTGCAGCAAATACACGATTGTGACGATGATAGTCTTCTCATAGCCCGCACAGACTTCTGCGGACTATGAGCCATGCGGTAGCCGCCACCATATAGCTCAGTGGTAGACCATCAGACGCGCCATTCAAAGGTCACAGGTTCAGATCCTGTGGGGGCCAGTGATCTTTTCGTCCACTTTTTTTCTTCACAATTACATTACAATTACTTCTAATAACTCCCCTATACTTACCTTTGTATTATTGTCTGTTAGTTCTCATTAAATTCCAGTAGTTAAGCACGGACTTCCATATGTCGTGAAAGGCAGAAAAAAAAAAGAAGGCGGTGGGGGGACGATAAAGACTCACTGCATATGGAAGCTTCTGTGAAGTGTTAGCAGAAATCTGACCGTGCGTCTCGCTTCAGTAGCATCCTCTTAGTGGACGCTCAGTCTTCCACAAACAAACACATCACGTGGCGTTGAAACGTTTCCCCTTTGTATAAGATACGTCAGATTGCTTATTGCCTTCGTTGTCGTTGCTCGAAGTCTAATGTGCATCGTCCTGCTTGTGTTGTGTTGTCCCTCGACTGTTATGTTGAAATGGTGCGCTTTCTTTTGCACCCCCTTCCCCTCCATTCTGTGGATATATACCTCCGCGTCGCGATAAGTGGAAGAGAAAAGACGAGCACCGTCGCAAATTGCATTTTATCAGTGGAAAAGGTTGAAAGCGCCAATCGAGCGTCGCTTTCCGTCCGAGGTGGACATCAGATGCGATTATTTTTGTTGAAACCCGTCTGTTCCTTCGCATGCGGCGTCTTCTTAGAGCTGCCGCTGCTCGGACCCATCATGTCCGCTCGCACCGCCAGAAACGTCAAACCAACTCAGAGCTCACGCAGAGGAGAAAAATGGCGGGAGAAGTGACTGAAGTTAACTTGCACGCTGCGCCGCGTCGTCAGGTCCCATCTAGTATATCGTCTTTGAAGCCAGGGCTAGTGCCTGTTTGCAAGCGCGTTGTCTCGTCCATGCGCTGGCCGAGATCGGCCGCCCGTGACGCTTACTTTGTTTGAAGAATGACAGCGGCGGCCGCGGAGCCTTGCGACATCGCGGCTGGCTTTCCTGGTGCGGAGAAGACGTAAACAGCGTACCGGACTCAATCAAACGCTACGATGTCTCAAAAGCGGCTATGATGCAGTCTACATAGAAGCTTATGTTCGTTTTCGGAAAGGGCGGTGTACATTCCGAGTCTTTCAGAACGACGTTACTATGAGGAGTGGAGTGATGATTTCTTTTTTCGGTTCCTTGAAGTCGTGAGGGCACCGTGCGCCATTGTGTCACCACGTAGCTTGAGGGGTGAGCCACATGCATGGTTAAACGATTGCAACACCAGTATATGCAACACGTGAGCTACTGAAGCAGTCACTTTCGCCCTTTAATTGCACACATGGTGGCGTAGCGCCACTCTGTTTTCTTGAAGATACTCCATGTAAGCTTTGAAACTTTAGTATATCACATATACAGCTGGCGGCCAAGGAAAAGTTATTCACCTATAAAAGCGAAACCGTACTGACGCCACTTATTCAAGCTCCCATGTAGACTGACAGCTTTATACGATGTACAGAACCACAGTGAATGACTTTGGAGAGCGGGAAACTCGAGATTAGTTAGCAGGACAAGCGCCAAGATAAATCGCACCTGAGGCGTCGTCGTGTTGAATATATACTCCATGTGCAGCTCAACTCAACCATGCCGGTAAACACGCACTGACAGAAGACCCGTTCAAGTCATTTCCTCGCGCGTCTAGCGAGCGCGCTGGCATTCTTTCGTCGTCACGTGCAAGGGTTTCCGAGTGCATGGCCGGGCGCTCTGTGACGCGCTGACAAGCGGGGTTTGAGCGCGAGGCTGCTGCTCCTTGCGCCGTCGGATAAAGTAGCGCGCCCGGCGGGAAGCCGTGACAGAGGAAGGCGAGGGCGAACACCCCTTCCTCTTCCTCGGCGACTACGAGCGACAGGCCATAAGGCGCGCGTATAAATCACGCCCAATATAGGTGTGCGTACAGGCGCACGCACGCACGCCCACTGGCGCGCTCACTCGGAGCGCGTTATAATACATTCGTAAGACTCGCGGGTCGTCCATTAAAACGCTGTATTATCCCGGGCTTGGCCGGCCCAACATAAAGTCGGGCATAAATCAGTTTTATGGGTTCCGTGCGCCGCTGTCCACGTCTCGGTGAACGCGCGAAGACGCGATATGTCTCCGGCTCTTCCCGCGCGGTCAAGTTCGGCGAGCGTGCCATCTTTTCTTGCGGCGCGTCGGGAAAAGCCGGCTATGTACGGCCACGACTCTCGCAGGGGACTCCCCCTCCCACCGCGCGCGCTTCCGACGCCGGGCTTATTCTTTCCCCGCCGGGGCACATCACATTTGTCGAAGCCGCACCTGTTCTGCTGCGCAACTTTCACGCTTGACGATGGCGAAGCGGTAATCTTGTACACTGGCTGGCGTCCACCGCCATGTGACTAGACAGCTTCCCTCAGCCGAGAAAGGCGCCGCGTTTGATTTGTGCAGCGTTTGCCGCCCAGGGCCGTCGCCGGCAATTTGAGCCCGTTTTACGGCGCCACGCTTTCGGGACCGCATGTGCCACGGTTACGCCGAGGGCGCCGGCCTCACAATGTTTTTTCTCTCTCTCGTGCGTTTGCGCGGCATGAGGAGTGCGCCAGTTTTATCACTTAAATGTCTCTAACGCCCGAGCCCATAAATGCGTGCACGTGACCTGATCCAACTGGGCCGAGAGCAAAGTTGTCAAAATCTATATTGACAGGATACCTGAAGAACACAAGCCGTAAAGTTAGTTTCGTAAGTGAGCGAAGACGTCATGCCATGTCGCGCTGTATATGCGAATACATGCAGACACACATGAAACTTAAAAAAAAAGACCAAGTTTTCGCCTCTGACGAGAGTTCCTTACGGGAAAAGGTGAACATGATTACAGGGACGTGTCAATTCACTCTGTGTTATGGCTTATTTGCTTTTGAGAACCTGTAGAATGCTGACCATCATGTCAGGGCATGACGCATATATTGAAGATGCGGCTGTATAAGCACCTTGAACCGGCAAGGTGGAGCTACGATGCTTTGATTTATCACGCCGGCATCGCCGACTCTAGTCTCTTGGGTAGTGAAGAAAGTCAGATGACATTTCGTATGCTGTATCGCTCGTCCAATCGCTACACACCGATCTTTGCGAAAGTCAAATTTAGTGATGTTCACACTTGTTATTTAAGCCGTAAACACGTCGACATTGTGAAAAGCACGCGCCCTCAGAAAGATTCAGGCATCGGAAACATTTCTCTTGTTCTAAAAGAACTGTCCACGGTGTCACAGTGAATGTGTGCCGTGTCCCTGCAATTTTTCTCAGCCTGTCCACTAGGTTATCTGTTCTACGTAATAATAATAATAATAATAATAATAATAATAATAATAATAATAATAATAATAATAATAATAATAATAATAATAATAATAATAATAATAATAATAATAATAATTATTATTATTATTATTATTATTATTATTATTATTATTATTATTATTATTATTATGTAACGGGGTTTATTTGCAGAGCAGAACGCAGAAGGCGAAGCAGTCAGCAGCGTCCGGCCAAGCGCAGCAAGCACGAACATATGCTGATGGCGATGCCCCTGAGGCCCCTCTTCTTCACTACGATCACCCTCCGCAGAAAAAGGCGCCATCTTGGCGGATTAGGGAGAGGAAACGACTAATGGGTCATAGTATGGCTTGAGGCGAAGGACGTGAACTGTGTGTCGCGGCCGCGGTAGCGTACGTCTGTGGATGGGATGATGGGTTCCACGATATAGTTGACGAGTGACGTTTGCTCTACAACGCGGTATGGCCTGATTTATTTGGGAAGAAATTTTGCAGAGCGGCCAGGTGCGGTAGCAGGTGCCCGAAGCCATACCAATGAACCAGGTGGAAAGTTTGGAGCCGAATGGTCCCCAGTCTGGCGGGATTGCTGCAGCCACTGGTCGTCGGTAGAAAAAGAGCGGACAAGCTGGCGGAATTCTTTAGCATGTCGAGCAGCTTCGGACAGAGTTTTACTTTAGCACTCATAAGGTTTATATGGAAGAATAGTGTCTACTGTATTTGAAGGTTCTCGCCCGTACAGAAGAAAGTATGGCGAAAACCCAGTAGTAGCTTGTACGGCAGTATTATACGCGTAGGTGACGAACGGGAGAACTTGGTCCCAATTTGAATTATCAGAGGCGACATACATCGACAGCATATTGCCAAGAGTACGGTTGAAGCGCTCCGTCATGCCATTCGTGCTAGGGTGGTATGCTGTACCTGTGCGGTGCACGATTCGGCATTCGTTGAGTAATGCCTTCAAGGCGTCAGAAAGGAAGGCACGGCCTCTGTCACTTAAGAGCTCGCGAGGGGCACCATGACGCAGAATGAAACGTTGCAACAGAAACGTTCCAACGTCACGGGCTGTGGCAGTCGGCAGCGCGGCTGTTTCAGCATAGCGTGTCAGATGGTCTATCGCAACAATAATCCTGCTATTACCAGCTAGAGTTGATGGTAGTGGTCCGTAAATGTCAATGCCGACGCGATCAAAAGGTCGACTAGGACAAGGAAGAGGTTGTGACGGGTAGACTTGCTCGGGAGGTAACCTTTGTCGTTGGCACTATGCACACGAGCGAATGAATTTCCGCACGTAGTTATACATGCCACGCCAATAAAATCTGAGTCGTAGCCTAGCGTATGTCTTGAAGAGGCCTGCGTGGGCACACTGTGGGTCTGCGTGAAAAGCTTCGCAGATAGCAGCTCGAAGATGGCGGGGTATCACAAGGAGACACTTACGACCGTTCGAAAGGTAACTTCGTCGATAAAGAAGATCATCGCTTAGGCAAAAGTTGCTAGCCTGGCGGCGGAGAGCGCGAGACGGCGAAGGAGTGAGAGGATCAGAAAGAATGCTTATGAGGCCACTGATCCAGGGATCCTTTCGTTGTTCCACCGTCATGTTGCGCAAGGCGGATGACGCAAGTGCAGGCTCGAGGGAAGAGAGGCAAACACCTTCATCCGATATGGGTGAGCGAGAAAGGGCGTCGGCGTCCGTGTGCTTACGACCGGATCTGTAAATAACGCGGATGTCGTATTCCTGAAGTTTGAGCGCCCAGCGAGCAAGTCGTCCGGAAGCGTCTTTAAGTGTGGATAGCCAACAAAGGGCGTGGTGGTCAGTGACGACGTTGAACGCGTGACCTACAGGTGGGGGCGAAATTTTCCAAGGGCCCAAATAATAGCTAAACACTCTTTCTCGGTCACGGAGTAGTTAGCCTCAGCTTTTGTCAAAGTTCGGCTTGCGTAGGCGACGATATATTCATAAAACCCTGCCTTTCGTTGCGCGAGCACAGCGCCAAGTCCAACACCGCTGGCATCAGTAATGAACCTCCGTGGGAGCGGCAGGATCGTATAGTGGTGGAGAAAGGGTGGTGAAGTTAGCAGGCGGCGTAATTTGGTGAACACATCGTCGCATGCTGGTGACCAGGTGGAAATGTCCTTGTCGCCGCTAAGAAGGTTCGTAAGGGGCGCACATACGGAAGCAAAATTTCTAATAAAGCGTCGGAAGTATGACGACAAGCCGACAAAACTTCTAAGTTCCTTTAAGTTCTTTGGCTTCGGAAAATCGGCGACTGCTCGAAGCTTGGCGGGGTCGGGAAGTATGCTGTCTCGCGATACGACGTGGCCAAGAATGGTGAGCTGCCGGGCACCAAAACGACCCTTCTTGAGGTTGAGTTGAAAGCCAGCGTCGGTGAGGCTTGTGAGGACGTGCTCGAGACAATTTAAATGGGTGTCGAAATCGGTGGAAAAGACAACTACGTCATCGAGGTAGCATAAACATGTGTTCCACTTGAGGCCTCGTAAAATAGTGTCCATCATTCTTTCAAAAGTGGCTGGAGCGTTACAAAGGCCGAAAGGCATAACGGTAAATTCGTATAATTCATCAGGTCTGACAAATGCTGTTTTCGGTCGGTCATGTGCTTCCATAGGAACTTGCCAGTATCGAGACCGTAAATCCAGCGAAGAGAAGTATTCTGCTCCCTGCAAACAGTCAAGGGCGTCGTCTATTCACGGTAACGGGTAAACGTCCTTACGGGTGATCTTGTTTAAACGTCGATAGTCCACACAGAACTGAATGGAGCCGTCCTTCTTAACAAGAACGACCGGTGACGCCCAGGGACTGTTAGAAGGCTGTACAATACCCCGCTGGAGCATGTCAGCAACCTGGTCGTCAATAACACGGCGCTCTGACGCTGAGACTCAGTAGGGGCGCTGCCGTACAGGCGTATGGCTTCCTGTGTCAATCTTGTGAGATATGTTCGATGTGCGACTGAGGCCAGAAGCGTGGCTGTCAAAAGAAGTACGAAACTTTTGCAGCAGGTTCACCAACTGGCTTCGTTCTGAAGAAGACGTTGCGACATCGATGGAGTGGTGGAGAGCGTTAAGGAGTGACTGGTCAAGAACAGAGTCACAAATGAGTGCGCTGAGGTCCGTAGAAAGTAAACTAGATGGAGTGTCGAAAATGTGACGGGCGTCGATCGGATGCACGTGACCGAGACATTCACCATAGAATAAAGGTAAAGGCCCTTCTAGCGTATTGTACACGAGCGTCTTCGTGACGCCATGGTGGAGAGTAAGGAGAGCAATGGGCAGTGGAGAACATTTGCGTTGAATGAAAAGGGCAGAGGGCGTAAATAAAACATCACCGTCGGAAATAGCGTCACATGACACAGTCACCAGCAGAGATGAGCACGGTGGTACGGTGGTGTCGTCGGAAACAGACAGTTTATAATACGGCAGGGAGGCTTCGACAGCGTCAACATCAGCAAGTGCAGATAGCTCAAGTTCAGCGGGGCAGCAGTTAATGACGGCATTATTATTCGCAAGGAAGTCCCAGCCGAGTATCATATCATGGGAACACAAGGGCAGCACTACGAATTCGACGGTATACACAATCCCTTCGATGACGACTCGTGTGGTACAGGCTGCGAGAGGTGTTACACTTTGTGCGTTAGTCATTCTAAGAGAGAGGCCGGATAATGGCGTCAGAACTTTGCGGAGTTTGCGGCACAGGTTGATGGAAAGGACGGATAGAGCGGCTCCGGTGTCGACAAGCGCCATGACGACGATACCATCGACTGACACTTCAATGAAGTTAGCTGGACAGGGCGAGGACTTGTACATGGCGACGGGGACGCAATTCGTGCCTCGGGAACTGCGGCCGTTAGTTTTCCTGGTCGGTGGGTCCGGAACGACGACGCATAGGGGAAAGCGAACGTCGACGTGGAGATGGGGAGCGGCGGGTGGTACCGTGTGGACGATCAGAAGGAAAGGAAGAGGAAGGAGGGCTTGAAGGCGTAGAAGAAAACTGAGGGTCGAAAGAGGGCATTCGTCGAATGTTCTGAGCAGCCTGGCGACGACGACAATAACGTGCCACGTGGCCGACACCGCCACAAGCAAAACATATCGGACGGTTGTCGTAGGTCCACCATTGGTCGGAGTAGACTCCGACTTGCGGCTGGGGGGCAGAAAACTGCAGCCGAAGTGGTATCGCCATAGGCGGCGGTGAATAGGTCGGCGGCGAAAAGGGCGGCGGCGAATACATAGGCTCTGGCTGGAACGCAGGATGTCGAGGTCGAGCAACGGCCTCGACGTACGTGAGAGGTGCGGCGACTGGCGGCGGTTCACGGGCAGGAGGAAGAACTTGTGCGACCTGGTCTTGAATAAAGTCGCGGAGTGTAGACGTCAATCTGCGTGGTTGATCGGGTACGCAGTACATCAAAGAGAGCTGACGAGCGACCTCAGCGCGGATGAACTCTTGGATCTTGGAGAGAAGAGGGGCGTGGTCTTCTCCTATACCAAGGGTGGACAGGCTGGTCAAAGAGTAGTCGAGCACCGAGGGACGTCGGGTGGAAAGACGTTGCTTGCGCAACTCGTCAAAACTCTGGCATAACTCGGTCAGTTCTTGGACAGTGCGAGGACTCTTAGAAAGTAACATTTGGAAAGCGTCGCCCTCAATGCCCTTCTTGATGTGCTTGATCTTAAGCTCATCGGACATCGACTCTTTCACTCGCTTGCAAAGGTCCAGAACGTCCTCAATGTAGCTTGTGAAATTCTCACCAAGCTGCTGGGACCAAGTATGCAAGCGTTCTTCACCACGGCGTTTGCGTACCTCCGGCCGTCCGAAAACTTGTGTGGGGCTCGTTTTGAAGACCGACCATGTACGGAGTTCCGCTTCGTGGTTTATAAACCATAGCTTGGCCACGTCCGACAGGTAGAAGGAGACGTAGGCCAACTTGGCGGCGTCATCCCATTTGTTGTGAGTACTCACTCACTCGTACATTGAAATCCAGTCGTCAACGTCCTTATCTTCTGTGCCTGAGAAAACAGGGATCTCGCAGACGCAGAGAACCGGTGCAGAGAACAGTAGGCGGTGCCGGTGGAGGAGTTGGAGCGGCGGGGGCTTGCGTCGGTAGGCATAATGAATGGTAAAATGCGATTTCGAAGCTCCAGCGTGATCGAAACCCAGCAGACTCCACCACTTGTAACGGGGTTTATTTGCAGAGCAGAACGCAAAAGGTAAAGCAGTCAGCAGCGTCCGGCCAAGCGCAGCAAGCACGAGCTTTTGCTGATGGCGATGCCCCTGAAGCGCCGAGAAATGCCACTGAGGCCCCTCTTCTTCACTGCAATAATAATAATAATAATAATAATAATAATAATAATAATAATAATAATAATAATAATAATAATAATAATAATAATAATAATAATAATAATAATAATAATAATAATAATAATAATAATAATGTGTGGAGTTTTGCGTCCCAAAACCACGCCACGATTACACGAGACGCCGTAGTGGAGAGCTCAGGAAATTTCGACCACCTGGTGTTCTTTAACGCACACCTAAATCAAAGCACACGGGCTTCACACATTTCCGCCTTCATCGAAAATTCAGGCTGCCGCCGCCGCCTATAGATTCAATCCCGCGACCTTCAGGTTAGCAGTCGAGTTCCATAACCACTAAACCACCGCGTTTGGGTTGTTCTGGCTCTGCCCTGTCAACAATAGACGCAAGGTGCCTATAAGCAAAGAAATATATAGGAAAGCTGCAAACGGCTGATTCACGTGCACACCACCATAGGTGCAATGCCCAATTCTCGGAGATTTCTTTTCGTTCAATAAAGATAGGTGCTAATATGTAACCATTTCCTCGGCTGAACACAGTACACACGCTACGGTTACCGTGTCACCCTAATATTGCAAATGCAAACGGACGCAGTCACTGCGAAGGGAGCTAATATGTGTTTTGTTCTGGCGAAAGCCGTGCGCTTTTACAAGAACGTGGACCTGTTGATTGATTGATATGTGGGGTTCAATGTCCCAAAACCACCAAATGATTATGAGAGACGCCGTAGTGTAGGGCTCCGGAAATTTCGACCACCTGGGGTTCTTTAACGTGCACCCAAATCTGAGCACACGGGCCTACAACATTTCCGCCTCCATCGGAAATGCAGCCGCCGCAGCCGGGATTCGAACCCGCGCCCTGCGGGTCAGCAGCCGAGTACCTTAGCCACTAGACCACCGCGGCGGGGCTACGTGGAACTGTTGGTCAAGGTCAACGAAAGGAATGAAGTGGACGGATGCGCGGAGTGAGATAAAAATAAAAACAAAAGAGGAGCTCCAGCAAACAAGCTCACTTCTTGGCATCCGTGTTTAAGTGCAGAATATTTATTGACTCGCTTCCCGTTCTATCGAGCACCGGTGTATACACGTGAGCTGACTAAAGATTGACAAACTTTTTTTTGCTTTCAAAAGAACTTGCCAGGACAAGGAGGATTTGCTGGAACGAGTTTACCCTTTGATATAATGCACGAAGAAATAACGAGAGCGCAAGGTCAACAATAAATGCGTCGCGCTGCTCCCGACCGTGGTACCACGCGTCGATATCTATGTGCGTCATTGATGTTGCGCAATGTACCGCGGCAGTGTTCGGCAATCCAAAATTATGCCAGGGAATCACAAATTGATCTCACGGAGGTCACTTGTAAACCAAGTGATGCAACTTCGCAGAGATGTTATAAATGAAAACACAATAGGTATACATGCGACCTCGTGAGCCACGCCATACAGATTTTTGGCAAGGCTGCATGCTTCAGGGCGGCCTCGGATATGTTCGGGGAGACTACTCCACATCGAACATTCGATGTTAGCGTATCGGCACCCACACCGTTCATCACCGTGTCCAACTACGTTGCCCAGCTTTTCTTTTATTTTTTTGCAAAGCGTGTAACGCCCGACCTGTCCGCATTCGTTGGAATGCATATGATGCCTGAGAGCTATAATACGTCGAATGGTATCTGAGGTACATTGCGACGCATAAAGGAGTAGCTGCAAACGATGTAGATGAGGTTGCACTATTTAGTTGGCAAAACTTTGCTAACTCATTGGTAGATGTAAATTTTAGGCGTGGGTACTTCTATATTAACGGTGACAGGTCAGGCAATCGCATATAAGGGGTCACATGAAATGCTGCATGAGCTGAAGCTAGAATTCATGTTCATATATACTGACAAATATTAGCAGAAAATCTGATGACACAGGGTCTACTTGTGACTTACTATGACGTCAATCTTCGTTAGATGTGATGGGCGGTATAACAGTACACTTAGTTAAAAACATTTCACTTTTCACTTGAAAAAATACTATTTTCATTCGTACATCACATTTTTTTTTCAGATTTGGGCAAGTGTATCATGAAGTGAAACGCTTTGTTGCCCTTACCTACTTTATTCGGACTTTTAGCTCTCTACAAGTAGAAAAATAAGTGCACGTCTCTACGCCAACATTCCCGACAATTCAACCCACAGGCGGAAATTCTTATTTTTTTTTGTATAAAGCGTGCAATTGCAGTAACAAAGTTGCTTATTGTATAATGCAGAGAACAATATTATCTATTGTTCCAAATTTTAAATGGAAATTAATTAAAATCTGCCTCTTAGATTTTACCGTATACAGGGGCATAGCCAGGGGGTGGCACGCCGAGCCCGTGCCCCCCTCGACTCAAAATTTTTTTTCCCATGGCATACCGAAAAATTGCCCTTTCAAAAAGGTGCCCCCCCCTTCACCGCGAAAAACGTTTCTGCTTACAACCCTGGCCGCATAAAACGTAAGTAACAGTACAACGTTCATACTGACAAATGTTGCAGGAAATTTGGTGGCATAGTGTCGACATGTGACTTACTTCGATCTCAAACTGCTGAAACATCGTTAGCTACAGTATACTGCTTGGTATTTCGACCGCAGTATACAGTAACTAGGTAAATAAAATAAATATATAAATAGATAAATAAAAAATAGCTCTACAAAAGTTTATTTTTCGTAACATGTGAAGCAGTGATAACTATTTTCTCTAAGCGCTGACATCTATCTACTGTTTCCGAAATATGACAAACGACCAGATAAAAACTAAACCCTTGAAATTATCACCTGTGTTTATTACTCGTAAAACACTCATCATCACCTTGACTACGCCCGCTGCAGGACAAAGTCCTCTCCCATGATCCGCCAATCAACCCGGTTTTGTGCTTTCCGTTGGCACGTTATACCTGCAAACTTTTTAATCTCATTGGCCCACATAATTTTCTTTCTCCCCTTCGTGCGTTTGCATTCTCTGGGAATCCAGTCAGTTACGCTCAATGGCCAGCGGTTATCCTGCCTACGCGCTACGTGCCCGGCCCATGTCCATTTCTTCTTGATTTCAACAATGATATCCTTAACCCCAGTTTGTTACCTCACCCACTCTGCTCTCTTTTTGTCTGTTAAGCTTACACCTATCATTTTCCTTTCCATCGCTCGTGGCGTCTTTCCCAATTAAAGCTGAACCCTCTTTGTAAGCCTCCAGGTTTCTGTTCCGTAGGCAAGTACCAGTGAGATAAAGCTGTTATATACCTTCCTCTTTAAGGTTAGTGACAGATTACCATTCATGATTTGAAAATGCTTGCTGAATCTGATCCATCCCCTCCTTATTCTTCTAGTTATTTCACTCTCGTGATTCGGCTGCGCAGTTACTACCTGTCCTAAGTAGGCTTATTCCTTTACAACTTCCAGCGTCTCTACACCTATCGCAAAACGCTGTTTTTTGTCGAGACTGTTGCAAATCGCTTTATTTTTATGCACATTATTGTCAGACTTACTCTTCTGCGTTCCGCGTCCAGTTCAGAAATGAGCTGTAATTCCTCCCTGAATTAATCACCAAGGCAACGTCATCAGCGAATGGCAGGTTACTGAGAAACTCTTCTTAATTTAGGGTACTGAACACCGCTGTAAACACGCGGTAAATAGCGCAGGACAGATCGTGTCTCCCTGCATTTCACAGTCCTGTATTGGGATTATGTCGCTTTCTTTATGGAGGACTATGGTGGCTGTGGATCTTCTGTACATTTCTTCCAGTATGTTTATATAGACTTCGTCAATGCCCTCATTCTGCAGTGTCTGCAGGATTGGTAATATCTAGACCAATTGAAATGCCTCCTAGCAATTTATGAAGGATATATGTATAAAAGTTGGATTGCATTCCACGCATTTCTCTATTACCTGATTGATAGAATGGATATTCTCTATTGTTGAGTAGCCTATACAAAATCGTGCTTGGTCCTTTGGTCGACTGAACTTTATTGTCATCTTAATTCTATTAGCTATTATTTTTTAAATAGCTTGTAAACAGAGGACCGTTACGTGGGCTTAGAGATTCACGCACTTGACGCGAACTTGGGTTTGTTAAATCGCATAGATTTCCCGATAAAATTAGATCTTTCGAAAGCAAAATAGTACTAGTTAGCTGCTGTAGATAAACGTGTAGGTACACGTTATACAATACTATGTGCACTGTATGTTAAATCCGCGAAATCAGAGCGATTATATGGGCACATTTCCTTTATAGCGATCACTTATTATCAAATGGAGGCTACGCTAAACAAGGGTCATTTTTAAGCAATGGCTGAAAAATGCTCCATTTTCGTCGAAAGCAGTACGAGCACTCTATGTACCAACCAGCAATATTCGACAATCACCTTTTCACGCTCAATGTTTTGTTTCAGCATTGTTTTTTTCCTGTTGTTCTGACTTTTCTTTTTTTTTTCCTCCGGACATGGCGCTACTGCTATACGGGAGATTACAAGACATATCCCAGTGTTTCCTGTAGCTGCTTTCTATATCTGCAGAATGAAAGAGCAGCGTGAAGACTTCTGCTAGGAGCTCTCTGCAGGGCTTTGAAAGCGGGCGTCTGGGAAAGAATTGTATCCGGAAAAGCAACACGGGTGCACTGGCCACAAGCCGGAAACCGAGAAAGAGTGTGTCACTACTTCGCCGCCGCCGCCCCGCGCTGTTCAATAACAGCGGGCGGAGAAGCGAAGGCTTCGGCCGTCTTGACGGTTGTGTGTCATGCTTAGCCACGAAGAAGGAGCGTCACAATTTTTAAAATCTTTTTTTTTGTCCTGGCCTGTCGAGGCACGGGTAAGCGTTTGCGGTAATTTCTCGCACAAGCTATAGATAGCCGAACTGAATCAATGCGTAAACGAATTCAAAAAGTGTATTTTACTGGTATAAGAGGAGGTGAGATGCAGTACAACGCCGCTATAATGAACCAAAGAAACAATCAGGTAAGGTACTAATCCACTGATAAATAAGACAAAGTGGTTACGATGATAGAAAGTGCGTTGAAAGACAAAAACTAAAAGTCCCATTACCTACCTCAGACTTTAAGGACAATACAAATGTAGGAAATAAACAAAGACAATAAAACTTAGACATGTGCCGAGCTGTTGCTCTCGTTATGGTGTACAAAGATGTGCCCTAGGACACTGTACGTGCGTCGGAGTTCTATAAAAAATAAATCCCAAAATGCATGAATGAAACAAAATTGAATTGAGTATACGGCCTCAAGTCATCGCGAGAAGGGTTTGGGGCGAAGATTACTGATTGATATTTGGGCTTTAAAAAAGCTTCAACTTGTGCCCACAACGAGTGTGACCGCCAAGTAATTTCATGCCGGTTTGACAACACTCGTCGGCTGATTCACCGACATTTTTTAAAGCAGCATCCCAGTCGGCGTGTCGCAAGCGGATTGCTTCCTTCTGGCATACGTGGTCGTGGATTGAGTCGTCGTGACAGATCCCTTTTATACAAGCTAAGTGTGGGTAATGCATGTCAATGCACGAACGAGGATACCGTCAAGGACGTGCTGACAGTCTGATATGTTCGTCGTGTGGCTCCTGTGAGACACCTAAAGACGTCATTTCAGAGTGCCCTAAATTCGTTGTACAGTGAGCACTACTTAAAAAGGACTATGGACTGATTGAACTGGAGGATATGCTTCTAAGCGTGACCAGGCTCATAGAGCCCTTTTAACTTTCTTCCCGAAAACGAACTTGGCGTCATGTTTATATGTGACCACTTATTATCTGCGTGTGTGTGTGTTCTTTCCTCTTTTTCTTTAGATTCAGTCTTCTCTCTCTTTCTTTCTTGCCTCTTTTCTCCTATGCATCTCCTTCCCGAAGGAGCAGGCAGGCACTGTGCCTCTATAGGTAGCAGTTGTCAGCCTGTTCCCTCCCTATTTCCTCTGTCTTTGTGTTTTTATGTACTCAAATAATAATAATAATAATAATAACAATAATAATGATAATAATAATAATAATAATAATAATAATAATAATAATAATAATAATAATAATAATAATAATAATAATAATAATAATAATAATAATAATATAATAATAATAATAATATCGTTGCCTCCATCGAAAATGCAGCCGCCGCAGCCGGGATTCGATCCTCTGACCTACGGGTCAGCAGCCGAGTACCTTTGCCGATAGACCACGGCGGCAGGGCTTTGGGGCGAAAACCCTGATATTCAATGGAAGAACTCCCTCTACTAACAGAGAACGAGTTCAATGAAACGGGCTGAATAGAACAGTAGCCGGCGTTAACTATTGTATATGAGTACATACATGGTATACTCGTCGTTTATTGACAGAGTTCGTGCAACACGTTTAGAGCAGAGTCAGAAAATTCGGTCGCGGCTCCGGAGAACACACAAGCCAAACCAAGAATTTCGCGCTGCACGCTGTCTCGAATTTACATTTTTTATGCCAACTAGAAATTTGTTTTCTCTGCTTTCTACATCATGTCATATACCAGAATGATCTCGCCGTATAGCAAAATTTACGGCGCCTAACAGATTTGAGTGTCATTGGCTGCATGGTTACCGCGGTCACCATGTGAGGCCGCCACGCGTTCGCTCTTGTAAATAACACTAAAAGTAAGATGCGCGTTCGAGAGGGGAAAAAAAAACGCAAAGCTGCTCAAGGTTGTGACGTGTGCGTGACGTAACTACCTTCCCCCATGCCACCCCTTTCTACTTGGCTTCGAGCGTGCTCGTCAGGACGAGAGAAGAGAGAAATCAATTACAGCGTGCGATAAATCTCTGCAAGTTTGCTCAAACTTGAAGAACTCTATCGAATTTTTGCTGTGATCTATTCGCGAGACAAAATGCTGCGTTAATGAAGACACTCGATAGTTGCTTCAAAAAGTGTTGCGGGGCGCTTTACAGGCAGGAGCGTTTCGTATCACGTCGAACGCGAAAAGCGAACGTCGGCGTCAACACGAACGGTGCGCAAACACCATCACGTGACGACGTCGTCATAATACCACAGGGGGTCTAATTTGGTAACGTCATCAGTGCTTCACCATGACGTCACATAATGTGACGGGATGAGATGCGTTTATGTCAATACGGCTTGATCAATGGTAGGCCGATACCAGAGGCATTGCAAAACCACGTGATTTGCAGAAAGCTCCAGGAGGGGGGAGGGGATGCTATCAATACTGCGAAGAAAATAAGGTCAAAGAGGAGAAGAAGAAAAGATGGCTTTGCCTACAATACCTCTTATTCAAGTGCATAAGAGACTGTGTGACTTTTTTTTTATCACCGGCGATTCATATCGAAATGTGGCTGACAATGGCTGCAGCACAGAGTGCGCTGACCTTGATCTGAGCAGCGGAAACACCATATATCCACTGGTCCACATGAGCAGGTCCATACGTCCAATCATCCAGGCAACCGCGCATGCAAAGCGGCACGTGCAAGGAAACAGGTTTTCGTCAGAGACTTGAGAAGTTTGCCAACGGGAACGAGAAACGAACAGCTTATCATTAGCATATGTGCCAACATGAAAAAAATGGGCCTACATATTTGCGACCTTAAATTTATCGAAAGAATGGAAATTGTTAGTAAAGCAATGTAAGGGCAGCTTAGTAAACGTACTAAGCTCAATGAACTCCGTCCGCATGTTGACCAACTGGCTTAAATAAGCCCGTTCACTGTTTCTCTAGCCGTCAACAAGTGGACAAACAGGGTGCAATGCACCCCGTATTGCGAGCCCACTTGTTGTCTCTATTTTCGTTTTTTTTTCTGCACTCTTCCTTGGTGTCGCACTATGCGCAATGAACCGTGAAATTAAATGGATGAATAAACGTGCAGTGATGCATGTAGTGATATACATGTTGTCATGTAGGGATGCAACGAAAGTTCGTGACAGGGAGTGAAAGTTAAAAAAATTCGATTGTCCTTAAACTTTGCCAGAATGGATAGCATATTGGTCGTTTTTAAACGAACAAACGAAAATTGGGGCAAGTCCGTGCTACTGGCACTAAGGCCGTGGAAACAGCGGAGCTGGCTGTCTTCACTTCCTCAATTTCCAACTCCACATCCTAACATAGCTCGTTCTCATCCTCGCTTCCCTTTCCCCCTCCCTAGCTATTTTGTACTATGCATTCTTATGTTATGTTTTACCCTCACCCCGCCTTTTCTCTCCCGATTCTCACTTTCCTTTCCCAAGACCCTTGGTATAATATACTGTACATTGCTGAGCTATGCTTTCCTCTCTCTTTCTCTTTCTTTCCTTTTCTTTTTATCTGCCTTTTTTTAGATATCTCGCTCCTAGCAACACAATCATGTGGTTCCGATAAATGCTTGTTCTGCTCGCATGCTTTGATAGCTGAGTGACAAGCGCGTAGCCAGAAATTTTTTTTGGGGGAGGGGGCACCCCCTTACAATGATGCTTTTCTGATCCCTTTGCCGTGGCGAAAAAATTTCAGGGGGGGGGGGGCACGTGCTTGGTGTGCCACCCCCTGGATACGCCCCTGCTGAGTGGTTATGATGTTCGCATTGGGATCGTGGGTAACTGGGTTCGAATACCAACACGACAAGCTTTTTCATTTCGTATAACTCACTTCTTTTCTTCCTCCTCTCCGCTTCTCGTCTCCTCATTTCCTTTTTACGACGCCTTGCTCGTTGACGCATGGTGACGCCATTGCTCGGCGAGGTTTTTATGAGTAAGATCCATGGCCAACCTCCCACTAAACGGGTTCGCTGTTAATAGGCCTGAACACTTTTATTTCTCACCTAATCAAGTATTTGTAATTAGTCTACAAAAAAAATCTGTCTCCCTAGATCAAAGAAAATTCAGCGCTCTCCTTTCGCCAGCGGCATTCGGTGCAGCCATCCCAGAAGCATTGCGATTTCGGCATATGCTGCAGCACAACACTTAAGTTTCACGTAATAAACATATACTGAAACCATTTCGTTCTCGAAAGATGCATTTCATCTTTAGCTGCAATGTCTGATCGCTTACGTCTCGCATTGATAGCCATTATTCACCCGGGGACAAATCGGTGGTTAACGCGACAACCAAGCACGCTTGGGCAATATGTTCGTTCCGGTCCAGTCAATGGAACAAACATGCGATACATAAATTTACGGTCTCGTCTACCATAGCCCCCGGTTCTCCAACTGTACGCCTCTGTTTGTCTGGTCCGTGAAACGTGTCTGAAACATCACACTATTATGCGAAACGCTATGGGCTACGGTGAGAACAGGTGCTGATGTTGTCGCTTCTGAGAACGCTACAACGAAGTATAAAGAAAAAAAAGATAGACGCGAGATTGGGAATAACGATTACCAACTTGTCGAGACGAAGGCGAACAACTAAGAGTGCTGCTTTGTTAGTATGTGTTTTTCTGTTTCTCGCTTTCTTCTTCGTTGTCTCACTGCCTCGTCACATGCGAAAAAAGGTATACACTTCCGCGTCGTGCCTGCGCTCCGCGAGTGTGATGAATAGCAAGCGAGTACAGTCGGCCTCGCAGGTTTCGCAGCCAGTGCGTACATGTGCTCTCGAGCCGAGTTTTTCTCCTCCTGAATTACGCTTATTATACACGCTCGCTTAATTTACATGATTGTGCCTCGTTACGTGTCATTCTTCTTGGGGTCCTTATCCGGCCGATTCATTTATCAGCGATGGCCTTCGCGCCCGGCGCTTTCCGTCCTCTCTGCTGCACCTCGAATGAGCTTGTATACGTCCCTTGTTAGCCGCCTTAATAGAGGTGTGGTGGCAATTAAGGTGCCAAGTACACCGCGCACAATAGGCGAACGCATGTATTTCTTCATTGCACTCATCCGTATTGGTATGCGTGGGGATACGATGACGCACTACGCGCCATGACATGTTACTGAACGGACCTGCATGCGTGGGACCAGAAAACCAGCAAAAAAGAAGGACGACACTTCGCACCATTGTGCACGCGGCAGCTGAGTGACGACGTCATGCCATGTGATTACACCAACCATCGTATAGCGAAGACGAAATATAAATGTCAACTGGACGCTCTTTGGTCACGGATAGTACTCAAGCTTCGAGATCAAGATGCGCAGTGTACGAAATGTCTTACGGCAGACGATTCGGCTGTCTTTTCAGCCGCCCACTGCTAACTGATTGATATGTGGGGTTTAACGTCCCAAAACCACCATATGATTATGAGAGACGCCGTAGTGGAGGGCTCCGGAAATTTCGACCACCTGGGGTTCTTTAACGTGCACCCAAATATGAGCACACGGGCCTACAACATTCCCGCCTCCATCGGAAATGCAGCCGCCGCAGCCGGGAACAGAACCCGCCGCCCAGTGCTAAGCAATCTGCTCAGCTTGAGAGGCACAGCCAGTTACAAATTTCATATAGTAGACAAATGGGCCGCAGAAAGCTTAGCAGGTGTGACGCTCGATTTGAAAGACTGCATGTCTTGATTGTATGCGGTCTTTCAAACAAGTAAAGGATAGCTTTCGAAAGGAAGCGGAGAGAATCACCTCCATGTTGCCACTATATAGAACCCTTTGTAGATGTTTAATTTGTCATGTTCTTCAGTCATTTATAATCAAGATCAAACATTGCGTATGAAAACGGTGACGTAAATTTTTAGGGGCATAAGTTGGAGTGTGAAGCATGAATTGAGGGAAGGTGCGCGTGTTTGAGCATAAGCGCAATCATCCGCGGTCACTGCTGTCGTTTACAATATTCGCTATTGCAATATACGCTATTGTAAATGAATCCAATTAAAGCGCATGACTGCGCTCAGACTCAATGATACGCAGAGGAAATATTAAGAAGCAATGTCCCCAAATAGCAAGACGCAAGTGCAATAAAACACCTCTACACTGAAGCGTTTGGGACAGCAATAATTTTTCCTTATGTACTTCACTTCGCTATAAACAACGCACATGTTATGGACTCCAATGAAACATACAAACATACTGAGATATAAAATGTTTATTCTCAGCAGATTAAACTGACCCTTGGAGAAAAAAGTTAATGTATTTCTTCTGTAGAGCTGTTTGACTGAATCAATGATCAACCACACCTTTCTTAACGCCGTCATGGTTCATGGCGTGCTACGGCG
Organism: Rhipicephalus annulatus; assembly: GCA_013436015.1. Lineage (NCBI taxonomy): Eukaryota > Metazoa > Arthropoda > Arachnida > Ixodida > Ixodidae > Rhipicephalus > Rhipicephalus annulatus. The sequence goes on along the minus strand of WOVY01012763.1, from coordinate 81,495 downwards.
TGCGGCCATGGAAGGAGTGAAGAAATAGCTCTGCAGTGCGACCAACATTTCGGCCACTTCGCGGCTTTCCATAACGCCGTTTTTCTGTAGCTAGCTGCCGCCCACGTAAGGCTAACCCGGAAGCTCAAATTCAGAAGCGCCTTGCGGCGTGCCTCCGCGCTTGCCTGACAGCCCGGCTTGACCCTGGCGAACGAGCAGCCCCCTGCAATATAGCCAATGTTTTTGCAGTTCTTTAAAGATCATCGTGAGATGACCTTGTAGCCTCATTGGTGCGTTTGATTTGTTTTCAGTGCGCCACGCATTCGGCTAAGCGCATTGTGTGAAGCAAGAACTCAGTGACTGGGAGCACATGAATTGCTCCGTTAAAGAGGCAAGGACAAGGACAAGAACAACGAGAGAGAACGCAGGGAGGTTAACCAGGCACATGCCCAGTTTGCTACACATGCTGGGGAAATAGGAAAGGGGTATAAAGATGAAAAAGAGAGGAAAAATAGAAAGAGAGAGAGAGAGAGAGACAAAAATTGTCACTAAATGGACTGACGCGTATAAGCAGCGGTGGCAATACACAAAAGTTAAAGAGAGAGAGAGAGAGATAAATAGAGAGGAAAGGCAGGGAGGTTAACCAAGCTTGGCTCGGTTGGCTACCCTACAAAAGTTAAAGACGTTCACTTAGGCCCATAGTCCTCAAAAAGTCAATGTCGCTGTAGCGGTTTTTGTTGCAATGACACTCGCAATACATAGGAAAGGTAGGAAACAGGCCAGGCCATGGGGCATGCTTCGATGTAGAGGCTGTTTTGTAGCAGAAGGGTTTGTTGTCGTGAAATTAAACTATGATGTAAATGACATAATAAAGAACAAGGATCAAACACAATTATGAACTGCATCGGCCTAATGAGTGAAGATTACATTCAATTCTAATCAACGCTCTGTTAAACGAAGAGGAGTTTTAATCATTCTCTTAAAATGAAGTTGCCAAAATGCATGGTTGCTACAAACATTGTCTTGCACCCCCCTGTTTTCGTGATGCTCGTGGCAACAAGCCACGTGGGAGACAGTACAAGGAACTTAGTAGAGTTTTCTTCTTGTTTCGCACTCTCTTCTTTTTTTATTTTTTAACCTGTGAAAAAGTTTTTATTCTTCCTCATTACCGTACTTACTCGATTGTAACGCGACGACAATTGTGACGCAAGGGGTGACTTCATTGCGTCAAGGAATAAAAAAAATAGTAAACATATAGTAGTATTTCGGTATTCGACTGTAACGTGACGGCCACTTTATGCAGCAAAATACCTGAAAAAAAAAGCTCGACTTACATTCCAGTAAGTACTGTATACCTAGTGCCACTACAAGTAATTATGATGATGCTCATGGTGGCTGTCAGGGGCGTATGTTTCCCGGTTGTACGTGGGGACTGGAACAAGAGAGCCAGTTCTGCTCCTTCATGACTGAAATCTTCTGATGTTGTGGAGGCTATAGGTACTTCCGCTTAGTGGTATATGCTGGCAATTACTTTATCTGAATGCTTCTAGTGGCATTACCGATGCAGATCTCCAAGCATCCACCAAGCACATGCGTATAACATGGCAAATAAACACTTCATAGTGGACTCCGATAGCCTCACCTGGATACATGTGCTGCAGGCCCATAGCCAGGATTTTTCTTTTTGGAGGTGTGTGTGTATGGGGAGGGGGCGCTCACTGAAGACTTTGAAAAACACCTATTTTTATTGTTTTACCACGATACAGCACCCTCTCCACTCGAATTGGAAATGGGGCTACGACCCCCCCCCCCCCTAGCTAAGGGCCTGATGAGCTACATGTACTCACAGATAATTACCTGTATAAAAATAAAAGAGCTACCGCATTGTCCATGTGAGTTAGAGCGTATGTCGCTTACCATCAGGACGAGAACAGAAGCGGAAATAAACACCTAGAGCAGTTCCAGAATAGCGCTTGTCCTGTGTACTTATCTGTATCGGGATGCCGTCCCCGCTTTGAGAACTAATAGCAAAAAACTTCACCATACTCATATTGTTGAGCGCGGAGCTGAAACGATGGAGACGGGACAGGGCGTAACCCAAACACACATTCACACGCACAACACGCTCACACGTGCACGCACGCACTCCTGTCTCCATCGTGTCTGTTCTGCGTTTAACCGTATGAGTATGTCTGACCAACAAGGCCAGAAATCCACCCTTGCAAACTCCACCAGTTTTACACAATTCCGCAGGCTATGAAATTCGCACTCCCGCTCTCACAGCTGCTTTTTTTTAAATATAAACCAGTGGTTGCCGGGGAAAGCTCTGGCTTTCTGTTTGGGCTACACAGCTTTTTCATGTATCGCTGTAACAGTATAGGATAATTTCAAGGAATTGACGTAGTTATATGTCCTAGAAAATCAATCGATGCTATAAAACGATCCGGTTTTCTTAACACCGTCACATTTTTGTGAAAAGTTGTCTTAAGCGTATAGGGTTGGGGGGCGGGAGCGATGACACTCAGGGAAGTGTGAAGCAATGTTTGATCATTTGTACCTTGCGATAGACGTGAAGTGAAGCAACGGGAAGCTTACTTCATCATTTATTGTAGTGGAGAACAAAATCGAAGATAATGGGTGCTGACCGATATGGCTTGCATTACTGATGTTAAATGCGCACACGCTTTTCTGGCTTTAGGATATGGGACAGACGCAAATCGCACAAATAAAAAGGTGAAGAGAAAACACCTTAAATGTGATTTGCCTACGCGGACAGTCATGACCAGTGATTTCTTATACTTTTGTTGCTGAAAAGCGATAGCGCCTTACATTTTAAAATTTCGCAATATTATAGTTTGCACATCGAACCTGCCAGCTTACGACCGAATAGACATTCTGGGTATGTACGAGCCACAAAGCCAAGTAAGACTAAACAAATACTCTTTGAGGGAGGTCTAAGTTTGTCGAGCTGTGCTGACACGCAATAAATGAATGAATGGATGGATGGATGAATAAATAAATAAATAAATAAATAAATAAATAAATAAATAAATAAATAAATAAATAAAAGAAAGGCCTGAAGAACACCACCGAGAAATCATCGTGAAGGTTCTCGGTGGGAAATGCAAGCTGTCGCGGTGTTCGGCTGACCCTGTAACAATGTATGATAAGTTAACTAAAAACAGTGGCCTCGACATACGAACACTCGAAAGCATTACGTTTTCCCTCCTGATGCAGCCCACTCGTACGAAGACCATCTTGCATAACGAAATGTCCAAGGAGATGTGACAACGCAGATCATGCCGTACTCCTATTCACCGTTCCGTCGTCGCGTACACATTCGAGCATGACTGCTGGCGCCCGCACTTGGCACATCCATCTTGCGTGAGCCCGCGCTGTCCTCTCGCGCGTGCATTATACCTGCATGCGTCGTGGCCAGCTCGAAAGCCGCTCAACCCTTTCGTGGCATAGTGGGCGGCTCGACAGGCGCACGGGCCATCAGAGCAGCGTTCAAGGCCGCAATCTGTGCGCGACTGGCCTAGATACCGTGCCACCACGCTATCGGCATTCGCGTATATATATGCGCGCGAGGAGAAGAACGATAGGGCGTTGTGAGCCTTTGTGGGGGGTTCGGACGCCTACTGACAGATGGACACGAGCCGCGGCGGGGCGCACCCCCTCCCCTCAGCCTTGGCTGCGAGCTCATGCCGCGTAGCGGCAGCAGTGTCCGGGCGGCGAGCTTGCAGGCAACCCGCAGGAGAAACGCAAAACTCATGACGGTTTGTAATTACGGCAGCCGTTTGATTGATGGAAGCTGACGGTGGCGTCCGCCATCTTGGATTTCGCAAGCCACATGGGCCTGCGCATGACCGATCGGCGACGTCAACTGACGGTTTGGGCCTTGACTTGTCTCGGAGTCATCCATCCATCTTGGGAGGCGGGCGGATGTGCAAGCAGGGACCAGCGCCCAATTCCGGGACTCGCACGCGTCCGTCAGCTGCCGATCTGTTTCTGTGCCCGTCGCCCTCTCCTGGCGATGGTCGCACGGAGAAGTGCACGGTGCCACTAGTGCACATGGGCGAAAGAACTTAAGTGATCGCGCAGGCCGCGTGGCCAGTTCCTGAAGCGGGAGACGGAAAGGAGAAATGTTGGCATCACTTTACAAGTGGTTCCACCGCGAAACAGCAGTTGGGAGAGATAGGAAATGGGCCGATCGCGTTCGCTGCCTCCGTCACGATTCTTCGTTCGGGCACACACACAAAAAAAAAACAGCCCTGAGAAGTGCGCGGGGAATCGATGAAACAGTGCTGACGTTTCAAGCCCAGTGTTTCAACCACCCCAAAAATGCAGCATGTACCTTTACTTTCTTTGTTTTTGCTGATCATGTGGTTTGTCATACGGTACTTTATGCACCTTGCGTGGACCATGCTGTCTGACGGTTTTCGGTCCCACTCTCTTTGTGCGCCATATGGCCTCGTTGGTAGAAACACGGTGTCTGTACCATCGTTACCCTTCACTGTTGATCGAACTTGAGTGGTCAGCAAACTGAGCTAGAGAGTTACTGCGCTACAGTAGTGACTTCCTAGCCTCTTTTTTTTTCTTTCGTTCTTCATATGTTCGTTCATTAATTCAGCACTCGACCAAATACAGGTATGCAATCGGCGCGTGTGCTTCGCTGTGCGCCTTTCACTCCGCCAACCAGCAAGTTATAAGTGCGCAATGTGTCAGTGCGTCCCTCCTGTTTCGTACAAGCTGTAGGCTTATTTATTTATCCGCATGGCAAAGAGCATGTTAACATAGTCAAAGAGCGCGCTGAAACTGGTCAAAGGACACTGATTGAATCTGCCAAGGCTCTCACGTATCAAGGAGTCAGGTTCTCGTAGATCACCCACTTAAGTTATTTTTAAAGGGGGCTGCCTAAAAAAACCATGAAAAACGTTTTGTGAAGTGTGCCAGCAACGCCGTGTACGAGATTCCCCTGTCCTGCGGCAAAGTCTACATCGACCAGACTGGGCGCTGCCTCAATGACCGACTCAGGGAACACAAAAGACATCTTAATAAGGAGAAAAGTGACCTTGTTGACCACTGCTTGGTTTGCCTGCCTTGTCAACCGCGAATTCGTTGTGCAAAAATACTAGGCATACGTAGAAATGAAACGGCTCGCGAAAATTTAGGAACTTTTTTCATTAAAAAAGCAGGTGACGAGTGCGTGAGTGGAACCTTCATTGCGCTGTACAGTTCTGAATTCCAATTTCTTTTTTGCTTGGTTTAAATTTTCTTTGGTTCTTGTGGTATGCCCCTGCGCAGGGTGTTGATGTGTAAAGGTGTGGATCTTTCTTGAATAAAGCCAGTAGTTTGCGTCCGTCCTTGTCTCATTATTCCTGTGTGTTGTGTTTAGTTGCGCCCTCAGGATGGTTCTGATGTCTGAGTTTAGCACACCTTTAGGATATTTTACGGTGCGTTGTTCTTTTTGGGCACCCGGCACTTTGACTTGTGTGATACGGTTTCACTGAAAGCAACCTCATAGAACTTAAACTAGACGTTCAACAACAGCGTATCCAGCAAAATTTTATTCCTGAGTAAGGGGTGGGTGGGCGGTGGGGCTCTTTTACGTGCTTTATGTAATCAGTTGGTTTTTGTGGGTTCTTACGCGTGTGTATGCCTGTATATGCACAATAAAAAACATTCAGGGGGCAAACACCCTCCCTCTGGCTACTCCTATTATTATCAAGCTTTACTCTGGTGCCTGCTTCCACGGTGGTCCAGTGGTTATAGGCCACAACTGCTGACCACAAAGTTCGCGGGATCGAATCCCGGCCGCGGCAGCCACGTTTTTGGTGTAGTCGAAAACGCTCGAGACCCATGTGCTTAGATTTTGGTGCATGATAAACAACCCCAGGCGGTTTATATTTACGGATCTCTCCGCCGCCACGTCTTTCTTAATCATGTCGTAATTTCAGGACGTAAAACTTCATCAATTAATACTATAGCGCCTGCGTCTGCAGTATTTTTTGCTGACCACACTGTCCTAGTTGGCGGACGTCAGCACCTACTTGTAAATTGTGGTTACCAAGAGGCATGTTATTAGGTCATCATTTGGCACAAGTGCAGTTGAAAGGATAATTCGTCGTACTGTGAACGTATAGTCTGCTCAAGCGTACTTCGGATTGTGATCTTCAAGAAAGCTCAATGCCAGAGACTATTTGAACGATGATTACTGGCTTGTGCAGCATCCGCATGTAATGAACTGCATCAATATAATTATTTTCATTGATACGTCGTCTTGCATAGCAAATAAACAGCGAAAAAAAGGAGAGAAATTAAGCACAAATTCGGTGACGCCAATTGTCACCGCCAATGCGAATAGCACAGCAGTGAACTCAGTAAACGTCTGTCAAGGCTGCCAAAATGCGCAAAGCACCAGGACACGTAAAAACCCACTACACTTTTTTGCGTGCGAACTAGTGGCGTGTAGTGGTTAGGAAATTATGCTTGTGTTAAACTAATTCAGCACTTTGTGAAGAACGTTACCGGTTTTTTAGTATTATTACTTTTATTGCTGTTTTGGGGAATAAGTTTACGGCACGTATGGTTCCGGCTACTCCTCTTCTCTTACATAATACTTGTCATCTCAATGAAGTCAGCCATTGCAACACTGAACAAAAACATTAACTACATTCTCATGTTCGATCTCCGCCCCGCAACAAACATGCACACGCAGGAACAGATATAGGGGAGCACTCACGCAAAGTGATAGTTGTCAATGTCGATTCATCACAGCTGGTCCATAACCACCACCTGTGTAAGTCTGGTGTCTTCAAGAATGAACCTTGCGTGAGCAGTGCCTTTATCGCCTTCATCTCCTTAACAAGAGTGCCTTCATTGCCTTCATCCGTGATGACGTCTCGTTGCAGGACGACGTAAATGATTGCTGACGACATCAGTGTGTGGTCAAGGCGAGCTGAAGCGATTTCAAACGTCTTTCAAACTCTCTTAATCTTTTCCCGAGTCTGTACGGGAGCACATACCAGTTATTACGGACCGGTTAACATTCCTTCCTTTCCGCTCTATCCTGTTCCTTCCTTTATGCAAATGAAGAGTTCAAACAGCTTAAATGTTGAAACAACCGAAATGTCAGCACAAAACACAAGAGTTTGCCGAGATGTTCACGCAGGCGGTATTAGTCACTTGCAAGTCGGCACTGAAATAGTGTCGTCCATGTTTATCCAGTGGACGTACATTACCGCTGCGTTGGGCTCCCCCGCGCACACGTACGGCGGGAAGGGGTGCTTCACGGAGAACCCTCCGCCAACGCTCATCACCTCCGTAAAGGATAGGCTCCGACGTCCTCACAGAAAGCTGCTCCAATTAACTAATTCTGAGTTTTATGTGTCGGAGCCACGATATTATAATGAGGCCCTCTACGATGGGTTATTCTAAGCACACCGGGCTTCTTACACGTCGCGTTCATCGAACAGCGACCGGGAAATAAACTTGTATGCTCCACGCCACAGCCACAACCGCATGTACGAATCATCTACCGAAGCTATACACAGTTTGGTTTCTTCATCCACACATTTTGTTCTATATTTAATGCTATCCCTAAGTTCCTAAACAATACGATCTATATAGATACGATCTATGATAGATGTGACCGAATGACATATGTTAAAGAATAACTAAACAGTCGGAGTTGCATTGCACAAAAATTAAGCAGCAATCATGTGGCTCGGAAAATTCTTTAACATGCAGCCACATGTGGACACAATAGTGATGCACACAAAGTATAAGCCTTTTTACAAAGCCTTATAGCTGCTGATTGTGGTGGTGTCCCGGCACGTATTGTCGTGCCTGTGAAACATTATGCAAATCATGGAAACAACAAGCGAAAAATAGCATGCGTTCAAGTGGGCGTCCTTAACTAAGACGAATCATCACTATGTTATAAAGCTAGAATGTGATATTACAATGTTGTTGTATCTTCCTCATTATATTATGCTATTTCGTCTTAATGATTAGTAAGAACATGAATATCTAAACGAGCTTACAGACAGAAAAACATTGTTTAATAATCCGGCCTCTTTGTGGACGGGGCTCCCGCCTATAGGTATCGTCGGCCACAAGGTATAGCCTCCTGGCGGCATTCTCGGCTTGCTGGATTGCTCAGACTTGATCATCCTGAGCCCCAATCAGTCACATAAGAGGGGGGATGCATAGTCAACCCCACACATTGACCTAATCGGGAGGGGGGTGCTTAGACTAATCTACACCCCCCCCTCCTGCAGCACATGCCTATATGCATAGAATATACACGCATCTGCCGTCATTTTCAGGAAAACTTTTGCGATGTCGCGAGGGCACTTCGTACTTTGCCCACAGAAGTGAATCTGTGCCGTGAAAATAATTTATAAAAAACACTTCCTTAGGCCATTACTATGGAACATAATTTCTCTTAATGTAAAGGTGCCGGTACTTCGTAAATATGATAGTTAATTCGTTTTTGTTCCTACTTGCACCATCGTTGGTCATTAGGAAGCGTTGAAAACTGTGAAAATCCTAATGTTAAAAAAAAACTCTTGGCTCGCTAACGAGAAATATACTCACACTGTGAACGTTTTGGATGCATATACTAAGGGATGAAAATGCTACGGGAACAATTGAAACAGAGATGCTACGAAAAAAAAACTGAAAGAGAAAAAAGTTTCTACCCACAGTTCTTACAGATGGTTAACCAGAGAATGCGAAAAATTGCGCCCCCCCAAGTGTTTATCACTTTGTTAAAACTGAAATGTTCATTAAATCCTCCCAATGATTAGTTACGCGTGTCCAGAAATCTTAATCGAGGTTTTCTGTCAGTGTGTTTGTTGCATTGTTCATTTTAGTGAAGTGGTAGCGATAAGCATTTTTCCTATTCCTGGTGCACAGAAGTTCTTGCGAAAAACAGGAAAGACGAATTTCGGCTTCTCCTAGCCGTATCCAGCTTCGATGTCGTGATAGCATTTTGACTGATTTGGCAGTTTGGTTTTCGCTGCGTAACGTTAAAAGTAAAAATATGACCAATAGATCTTTCTTCATCATGCCCTGTTCGTAATACATACTGAACGTCTTAAAGGACAGTCTTTTGTTTAAGTGAGGACATAAGATTTTGAACTCGACAAGAATAGCGTTGTTGCTAAGTATCTTTTTTTTTGCTTCACTTTCACTTCACAGCACATCGGCGTAATATGCCATGGGGCGCCTCTCTGCAACGATTAATGCAAGTGAGACAACTGACACAGCTTCTCGTCACATGCAAGTTTATATATATACAGGGAAAGAAGTGTATACTTAAGGGCTAGTTTGTCAGTGTTTTACAGAATAATAATGAGATCTAACAGACTATAATGAGAAGGAAAGTATAGGGGAAGTTATTAGACCAAATTGTAATGTATATGTGAAGAAAGAAAAATGGTTTAAAAGTTAACTTGACGTGGGCAGGAACCAAACCTGCGACCTTTAAACCTACGACCTTTGCCCCCCACTTTTCTCTCTCTCTCTCTCTCTCTCTCTCTCTCTCTCTCTATATATATATATATATATATATATGTATCCTTCACCTCTGTTGAAAAATGTATTTTTGTCGGAATTGGTGGCGCATACTATATGACTTGATTCACTACATTTGAGGTTCAACACGACCGTGAAGACCATGGCAGTAATTTATATTATATAAACATATATATATATATATATATATATATATAAGGGAAAGAAGTGTATACCTATATATATATATATATATATATATATATATATATATATATATATAAGGGAAAGAAGTGTATACCTAAGGGCTCGTTTTTCCGTGTTTTAACACAATATTAATGAGATATACCAGACAGTAATGCCTGCGCTTCGCCGATGACATTGCATTGCTGAGTAACTCGGGGGACGAATTGCAACTAATGATTACGGAGTTAGACAAGGAGAGCAGAAAGGTGGGTCTTAAAATTAATCTGCAGAAAACGAAAGTAATGTACAACAACCTCGGCGAGGAGCAGCGCTTCGAGATAGGTAATAGTGCACTTGAAGTTGTAAAAGACTATGTCTACTTAGGGCAGGTAATAACCGCAGAGCCGAACCACGAGATTGAAGTAACTAGAAGAATAAGAATGGGGTGGAGCACATTCGGCAAGCACTCTCAAATTATGACAGGTAGACTGCCACTATCCCTCAAGAGGAAGGTATATAACAGCTGTATCTTGCCGGTACTTAGCTACGGAGCAGAAACCTGGAGACTTACAAAGAGGGTTCAGTTTAAATTGAGGACGACGCAGCGAGCAATGGAAAGAAAAATGGTAGGTGTAACCTTAAGAGACAAGAAGAGAGCAGAGTGGATTAGGGAACAAACGGGGGTTAAGGATATCATAGCTGAAATCAAGAAGAAGAAATGGACATGGGCAGGGCATGTAGCGCGTAGACAGGATAACCGCTGGTCATTAAGGGTAACTGACTGGATTCCCAGAGAAAGGAAGCGGGTTAGGGGGAGACAGAAGGTTAGGTGGGCAGATGGGATTAAGAAGTTTGCGGGTATAAATTGGCAGCAGCAAGCACAGGACCGGGTTAACTGGCGGAACATGGGAGAGGCCTTTGTCCTGCAGTGGACGTAGTCAGGCTGATGATGATGATGATGAATGCCAAGGAATGTACAGGGGAAGTTATTAAAACCAATGGAATGTAAATAGGAAGAAAGAAAAGTGGATGAAAAAATTACCAACTCTGAGCAGGAATCGAACCTACGACCTTCGAATTACGCGTTCGATGCTCTAACCACTGAGCTATCACAGCGGCCCTCCCTCCATCCACTTTTTTGGGTTTATCTGTGAATTTAGAAGTAGGAGTGACAGTCAGCGCCATCTATAAGCCAAACAACGAGTGTGAAAACACTCTTATGCGCATGTTTGGCGCCACGTAGCACGTGAACTTATTATGAGCGGGCAGCTGATTAATTGTCCCTCTTATACAACCTAAACACACCAAGTCTGCCAGTACGAGACCCTCGTTCAATGAAATAAGGGAAAGAAGTGTATACCTAAGGGCTCGTTTTTCCGTGTTTTAACACAATATTAATGAGATATAACAGACAGTAATGCCAAGGAATGTACAGGGGAAGTTATTAAAACCAATGGAATGTAAATAGGAAGAAAGAAAAGTGGATGAAAAAATTACCAACTGTGAGCAGGAATCGAACCTACGACCTTCGAATTACGCGTTCGATGCTCTAACCACTGAGCTATCACAGCGGCCCTCCCTCCATCCACTTTTTTGGGTTTATCTGTGAATTTAGAAGTAGGAGTGACAGTCAGCGCCATCTATAAGCCAAACAACGAGTGTGAAAACACTCTTATGCGCATGTTTGGCGCCACGTAGCACGTGAACTTATTATGAGCGGGCAGCTGATTAATTGTCCCTCTTATACAACCTAAACACACCAAGTCTGCCAGTACGAGACCCTCGTTCAATGAAATAAGGGAAAGAAGTGTATACCTAAGGGCTCGTTTTTCCGTGTTTTAACACAATATTAATGAGATATAACAGACAGTAATGCCAAGGAAGGTACAGGGGAAGTTATTAAAACCAATGGAATGTAAATAGGAAGAAAGAAAAGTGGATGAAAAAATTACCAACTGTGAGCAGGAATCGAACCTACGACCTTCGAATTACGCGTTCGATGCTCTAACCACTGAGCTATCACAGCGGCCCTCCCTCCATCCACTTTTTTGGGTTTATCTGTGAATTTAGAAGTAGGAGTGACAGTCAGCGCCATCTATAAGCCAAACAACGAGTGTGAAAACACTCTTATGCGCATGTTTGGCGCCACGTAGCACGTGAACTTATTATGAGCGGGCAGCTGATTAATTGTCCCTCTTATACAACCTAAACACACCAAGTCTGCCAGTACGAGACCCTCGTTCAATGAAATAAGGGAAAGAACTGTATACCTAAGGGCTCGTTTTTCCGTGTTTTAACACAATATTAATGAGATATAACAGACAGTAATGCCAAGGAATGTACAGGGGAAGTTATTAAAACCAATGGAATGTAAATAGGAAGAAAGAAAAGTGGATGAAAAAATTACTAACTGTGAGCAGGAATATATATATATATATATATATATATATATATATATATATATATATATATAGATGAAATAGATTATCAGAGTTTCTTCCGGCTACCGTAATAAAAGTTATAAACTTCGAGAATAGTGCAGTATAGGAAACAAAACAATACAATACAAATTTTATTGTTTTGTTTCCTATACTGCACTATTCTCGAAGTTTATAACTATATATATATATATATATATATATATATATATATATATATATATATATATATATATATATATTATCAACTGCTGAATTGCCCAGTGCTTTTTTAAAACGAATAATATAACATCGCTTGAACCATATGATACAACGTCGTAAAACTCAAGGACACTCCAAAGAGGTGAACCCTCAGAATGTAGTAGATATTGTTGTTTCATGTTTGCTTTTCAAATTACTGCCATGGTCTTCACGGTCGTGTTGAACCTCAAATGTAGTGAATCAAGTCATATAGGATGCGCCACCAATTCCGACAAAAATACATTTTTCAACAGAGGTGAAGGATACATACATACATATATATATATATATATATATATATATATATATATATATATATATATATATATTGCACCAGGCCAAGCCCCGTGTTGTAAGGCAAAGGCCGATAGCGCGTTACAAAGTTGCCGCGGAACAACATCCCGATCACTCCGCGCCTACTGGATCACTCCGCGCCTACTTCTTTCACGTGGACCTAAATTACACAGGCTTCAAACATTTTTGCTTCCACCGAAAATGCAGCCGCCACCGCCGGGATTCAATCCCACGACCTTCGGGTTAGCAGTCGCGTGCCATAACCGCAAGACCACCGCGGCGGGGCGTCATCGCAATCTAAGATCACAATCTGACAGCACATCGTACTTCCAGAGCACGTTGGCTCGGACTCGTAGAGAACATGTGTCCTAAACTCATAAACCACAGGTGACGCTCTCAAGGGGGAACCGAGGACCGTAGCCGGCTGGGGTGGTCTCAGTCGTGAGCTTCAAGATGCCCCGCTCTTAGAACATAATTGTTCGATTCCGTCAACAGGTGGCGTCTCTGGTGCGAGCCGTTAACACCGGACCGGCCGCAGAAAACAGCCGTTTGGCCTGCGTGAACGCAGGGCGCCTAATTTGCCGACCATGTCTCAGCGTAACGACTTGTCCGCAGCAGCCCACGGGATATCTTCGCGGAGCATGGGACGCGCGCGCTTTCATTGTCCGGTTCGGATGGCGTAACTTGGAGCGCGTTTCGCAGGGGCAAGCCGAGCACGCCGCCACTGGGTGGCCATTATGCGGCCCCGTTGACCCCCTCCCGAAATCGGCCAGCATTCGTGGCGAGCTGCTTAGGGGCCGAGTGGCGTGACCTCCGAGGCCGGCGTGACATCGGACTCAGGCGCCGCTAACCAGGGGTTTAGAGCGAGGCGCCGTTTGAAGGATGACCGCGCCGAGCGCGCAGTCCGAGGAAAAGCGGCCGAATTCGGTGCGCGCGCGCGACTGGTTGTTCCACGTGCCGCTTAAACCTCCCTCTCAGAAATAAGGGATCAATCAAAGTTTCCCGAACTTGCGCGTCTTGACCGATGGGGAGGAATCGCCGAGCGCGTGATGTGTCTTTCCTCTTGCGTTCTCTCGGCCTCCTCTGCCTTGTCTCTACGTTTTGCTTCTTCTTTCGCAAAGTTCTTCCTGCGCTACCTGCTCCGTACGCATTGCTCGAGTCTCTTAGATCCGTCTCCTGAGCCACATATTCTTTTGCGTGCTTTTTTTTTTGCTTTCTGTCTACGGGACTGCGTGCATGGGATGCGGCCTGGCCTTCTCTGAAGACCCAGGGTGTTTTTGGTTGGTCAGGCGGCATAATATTCCGGGAATCACAGCGGTCGTTGCTCGAAACACGCTCCAGCGTTCGCGGCATTCCCAGCGGCATTCCCGTCCACGGGAATGCCGCTGCGGCGCCGACACATATTTTTGTACGCTTGTCAGACACATAAGTCCGCGCTTCACCAAACTTAACCTGGGGTCGCAGAGTAGAGGAAATTAACTACGGAGAGTGTACGCATCTCGATGGATAGGCATGTCGAATTTAATGTAAATATAAATGGTACATTTTCATCCTGAAGTAGAGCATCACGTGCTCAATCCTTGTTCTCATGCATCAAATTTGTTCCGTGTGTAATGCTACCGGAAGTCTGCAGTTGGCAAGGAATGTCTGGTAAGAAAAAGAGACAGAGATTGAGAGAAGAGGAATAAAAAGGTGCATGAGGAATTAAAAAAGTGGTCCACAATACCTGAATACTTATCGACCATAAATACCAATAGTATGGGAGATATCTGGCCCCTTCTAATTCCCAGATAACATGCGCGTTCTTGTTTTCTCAGTGCTAATTCCGACGTCGTCCACAAAAGCGAGAAGAGTGGGATTCGGTAGAGGTGAGGGTTTTCGACGTTTCGAGCGTTGTGTAAGCTAAAAAACAATATAAAGAGTTCCAGCTATTGCATATTCTGTTGTGCCAAAAAAACGAACAAACTAAGAAGAATCGTTCTTATATGCACATGTGTATAAACGGCTGAACAAGTCAAGTGTGTCAACGCAAAATTAGCAAACGCATACCAGTCTTGACAGACATATGTCGTTGCCTAGCTAGATCACGATATCAAGCTGAGAAAATGTTAGTTTGGTTTTTCCCATGGCAATGACCTTTTTTCTAAGTGTTCTAAACAAATTGCGCGAGAAGTGTAGTCTCAAAGGGTAGAACTCGTTGAGGTAATTGATCCATGTAATTGCGGGTTGTCGCTGAACGCTGCAATCGTCCAGGTGTGCTGTGTAGCTAAAGGTTTCAACCACGGTGCAAGAATCCTTTAAGTAAGCGAACGACGCGAAGCGAGTGCTTGGCGGGGAGGGACCGATTATGTTCTCGTTTTGCGGCATGCCGATAGATGGCTCGCCGGACTGAGGACCGTGGCAGGCTGCTGGCGAATTCCGCGAAACACATCCGGCACATGAGCGACGGTTTCGAAATTTGAGAAAACCACGTAATCGTGCGATATCAACCACGCGACTCGCATGGAGTGGTGCCGCGAGGAGAGAGGGTGATAAGGGAGGAGATTGACGATGCGGCGAGGGTGTTGTGGCGACGATAAATGAGCTTTTTTATACTTTCCTACATCACGGGGCTGTCCTATACTGAGAAGGGGGAAGAAGAAGCCGGGGCAAAGTTTGTAGCGCCATCTCCCAGGCTCCTAGCGAAGCAGAACATTATCGGGCAGCGGACTGTCCCGCCGTTCTATCAACTAAAGTATTCTTGCACCGTGGTTTCAACTAAGCGATGAGAGACAGGCTCATTACAACACTTTACAGGAGGACGACTGTAACCGTCCTGCCCTAAAGCGACAAGCTTGCCTGCGAAACAGCAAAATAAAAGAAAAAAGTAAACGAAGCGCTGCTCAATCACGCAACATTTCAAATGTCACTCAGTGATGAAGAGCTTGCTTCAGTGAAACTTTTTTTTTTTGAGAGCCCATACCCTGTTTTCTATACCACCGTTCTCACTGCTTGCGTATACAAAGCTTTTTTTTTTGTCAGGAAATTGCAGCATCATTTCAAGTTTCTTGTGTAAGACGGTCATTGTCGGATGTAAGAGCGGTTTGTTTAAGGATGAAATAAAAAAAAATCGGCAGATCCCACGTACAGTGGGAATCGATGATACGCGAAGCACGAATGAGGAATGTTAATATGCCAGTTTAAAATCACAACAACGTTACGAGGTGGAGTTAAATTATGCCGTAGATAACTTCCATGTCATCATTAATATGTTTGAACGTAACATTTACCTTCATCATCTACTCACGCCACCTGATACCGAGTTTGGTATATGTGGAGTTAGCGAAACGGCCGCGAGCGTGCTATGAGCGTAGCATGTAGTCATCATGTTTTACATGACACGCATGTAATGATTATCATGTCCGGACGTGTCATTTAACTTCGCTGTCTATTGACGTCATGCAATACCAATTCGGTATATGTGTAGCTAGAGAAACGACCGCGAGCGCATCATGAGCGTGGCATGTGGTCGTGTTGTTACATGACACGCATCTGATGATTATCATGTTTGCACCAGTCATATACCTTCATCGTCCATTCACGTCCCGTAATACCAAACTTGGAATATGTGAAGCTAACGAAACGGCGGGGAGAGCATCATGAAGGGCCCAATATACTGTCATGTAACGTTGACGAGCGCACGCTGGGCGCAGTGACGCTACGCTAGCAAAACGCGAACACTCTCTGACGCCAGACGTGACCAGCGTCTGTCGGCGTAGCCCGGCAGCAGCCGGTGCGAAATGCGACATGTTGCATTTCGCACCAACCACGTTACCGAGAATGCACCGCGTCTGCCTAGCTTCGTGACAAAGGGACGCCGGGCGTGCTCAAACGCGCATGCGTCAAAGCAACGCAGTGCGGCGCGTGCCTGCGAGTATAGGCCAGGCAGATCGGCGCCTGGCGTGGCATCGCCGCCATGACGCGACTAAACGAACGCTGGAGCACACGCGCACCGGGTCACGTCTATCCCCCGTATTCAGAACGTCCCTTCACTCAACGCTCCACCTTCACTTGAGAAAGCCGATGGGAGCGCCGTCTCTAGTCACGACAAGTCACTGCACATCGGCGATAATTTGCTGCGATTCTTGAGTAGCGCAGTGCCATTTTCAGCCGAGCGACGGCGCAGTGCTCAACTCTGTCAAGTGAAGGGTGAAAGTCGAGTCGAGGAGCGTTTGGTTAGTGTATTGGCACCTTGAGTGTGGCATGTAGTCATGCTCTTACATGACACGCATCTCATAATTATTATGTTTACACCAGTCACATACCTTCGTCATCCATTCACGTGACGTAATACCAAATTTGGCATATATGAATCTAGCGAAATGGCTCCGTGCGCCTCATGAGTGCGGCATGTAGTCATGTTGTTACATGACACGCATGTCATGATTATCATGTTTGGACATGTCATTTACATATGTCGTTCATTCGCGTCACGTAATACTGAAATTGGTACACGTGAAACTAGCGAGATGGCCGCGAGAGCATCATGAGTGTAGCATGTAGTCATATTGTCCCATGACACGGATCTAATGATTATCATGTTTTCACCCGTCACATACCTTCGTCATCCTTTTGCTTAACGTAACGCCGAATTTCGTATGTGTGAAGCTAGCGAGTCGACTGCGAGCGCATCATGAGCGTGGCGAGTAGTCATGACTCTTGACTTACATGACATGCATGTCATGATTTCCACGTTCACGTCTGTCGCTTGTGTTCGCCATGCAATCATGTCATACCATACCAGGTTTGCAACATGTCATGGGAACGAGACCACCGCAAGAGCAGCAAGACCATGAAATGTAAATCATGACAATCATGAAATACATGTCATGATTTCTGTTATATGAATAGTCAAATATGCTCGTCATACAGTCATGTTATGCCATACCAAGTTTGGTATCGATACCAGTATCCAAACGGCCAGGAAAGCTAAATGTCGTAGGCAGCTAGATAGATAGATAGATAGATAGATAGATAGATAGATAGATAGATAGATAGATAGATAGATAGATAGATAGATAGATAGATAGATAGATAGATAGATACATAGATAGATAGATAGATACATAGATAGATACATAGATAGATAGATAGATAGATAGATAGATAGATAGATAGATAGATAGATAGATAGATAGATAGATAGATAGATAGATAGATAGATAGATAGATACGCTCAAAGTCGCCGAAGTTCGCTAAGAAATGCTTCGCATTTAAAAGTGCATGTGACTATAATGGAAATGGTTCACACTGTGTTGCACACAGACGCGCACAGGGACGAGCAAACATACCTAAATGATGCTAAATGGCCACTATCCCCCAAACCGTTGAACTTATACCTTGAGATAAGGAAAAAAAGAAATAGCACGCAATAAGCATGCATATCACGTAGTATAAACACTAGTAAGTTCTATCGTATGCACGAGTCCTGATTCGAGAAGTCTGGCACTTTCATCATTCGTCTCTATTAGTTTTTCCTATGCAGTAACCAACCGGTGGAAGCAACGTCATTGTAGTGTCATTATTCCAGCAGAGCGTGCCGAATCGCCATATGAAAACATTTACGAAAGCATCTTACTGTCGAAGCTATTCCATGCAAATATCCGATGCAGTAATATAAGCAGGCGCCCACACTGCTCAGCGCACTGCAGTGGCGACCTCTGCCCTCTGTGACGTCGCCTTGTCAAAACGCATTTCGAAGCCTCTATGCAGATAATACAGTTTCGCCAAAGTGGCATCACTCTCGAAACATTTTGCGGGCACGCAGTCGAGACGTGGCCCGCCCAATTCTCCACCTGCCTGTTCTTCACCCAGTAAGCTGGTGACACGCAGTGTATGACATTTCGCCGCCAGCTCACGCAGGCACGCACACACACACCGAGTCGCGCACGCCGGTTAAGTGCGAGCAGCCGAACAGTTTTCGGACGTGTGGCGGCAGGCCCCGTCACACTGGCGTCGCGCGCTGCAGAGACGACGGCGTTGTCGCGATCAGGTCGTTTTCGCTACGCGTCGGCACTTCAAAGTCTGTCAGCACCGGGGGCGCCAAATTACGCCTAAATGAACCCGAGACCGGCAGCGCGGCGACGACGAACGCGCGTCAGCTCGCGCATATATCCGTCTCCCTGCTTACACTCCTCCATCAGGAGGGTTTTATTGTTGCTCATCGCGGGCAGGGAGACGCTCGGGCGATTGTGCGCCGCTCGACGGCATTCGCAAACGAATACGGACGGCTGTCATCCGAGACCAGTCGCTCGGAATGCGAAACGTGCGCCGGCAGTCTTTGTTTCCTCGAGTCAAAAAGGGCGTCGATGGGGCCCGACAGCCGAGCGCGCACGTTAGCCGCTTTATCTTATGTCTGCGCGACTCATTTGCCTTGACGGCTCAGAGCGACGTCCTGCGCCACGGATAGCGAACGCGGCGACGCCGGTTGGCGCTGCGGGCTACGCACGCCACCACTGCTTTCGGCCGCTGTGGGGCGCGGCAGCCCCGGCTCGAGGTCAAGTAAACAGGCTCCTTCATGCATCTGTCACTTGCATGCGACACGCGCCGAAAGTGACCGCGCGCGAGTGTGGCCTCACTCGATTATCGAACCATCCCGTTATGCGAACGCACTCGCATGCGTACACGCATTTCTTCAGCTGTAGCTTCCAGGGCTGTGCGTTGTCCGTGTTCGGCCATTTCTCGTCGTTGCTGAGTGATAACACTGCTGTGTTAAGATGTTAAAGAAATGCTGTTGAGTGAACAGCGAGTTTCTTTTTGTAGACAATACATTTTTTTTTTGGAAACATATTATGGCAATCGGGGACCAGTTAACAGTCTTTACACATAAGCCCTACGTCGAGGCGGAAATACCTTGCCCCACACAAACTTACAATGAGACGAACAACTAAAGCTTTAGGCAAGTTACAAAAACTTGTAGCACGTGACGATTTACGGCGCACCCATTTTTCAGGAACCCGCAAGCGTCCACTTCTTCACCATTACGTGGGAGGCTAGAATCTCCACCCGGGACCGACCGACGAGAGCTTGTCACCAGAATCCGGTATTCGATTGCGGCCACCGTGTTGCTTGCATAAGGGACACTGAGCTTGCACGCTCAGGACAGTTTCGGAAATAAATGTTTATTTCAGCCATGCAAAGACCCACGTACTTTGTGACATTGAATCATCGAGATTGCAAAGCCCGATCTAGGAGATAACAATTAAAACTTAGCGCGCCGGCCACGCAGGAAATGACATGCCTGTGTTAGGTGAATTATGTCGGAATGGAACTTCCCGTGACGAAAGCGCGTCGCAAAAGTATCTCACGAAGAAAAACAAGTCATCTCAAAGACACAAGCGGACCATTTACACTCTTTGCGTTTGGTGTCACTAATTTCTTTAGCTATTAAACTTTAAATGAGCGCAAAGAACAACTAATTTGCTTGTCTTCCAGAAGAAGCGCCACTGTAACTGCCGCATATTGTGGTTTCTATGGGGAAAGGGCGAAAGGATCATACAAACATTACACGCCAAGCGAAAAGAATGAGTGGTCCAGTGCGTATTTGAGACGACTTGCCGGTTTTTCGAACCAGATTGTGCTGCAACGCACCTTTTTTCAAAGTTCGCCTCGTAAAGCTTCTGACATTAGACAGCAGTGACATCTCCTACGCGCATGTGGCACCATAGAATAATAATTGTTGCGGTGTCACGTTTCAAAACTCCGGTGCCATTAAGAAGGACGCCGTAGTGTAGGGCTCCGAGAAATTCTCGATGCCTCAGTTTCTTCAACGCACAGCTGTACGTGACTCAAACATTTTGACCTCCATCAGAAATGCGGCCGCCATGGTCAGGATTCGATCCCGCCACCTTTGGGTGACCAGTCGAGCACCATAACTACTAAACTACTTCGGCGGTGCTAGCTGGCGCGCGCACTTTCAATATCGCATCTATCGAGGTATCGAATTTCGATCATTAATGTCTCAAATTGCGTGCGCTTTATTGAGAAATTCATAAACACAGGGTGGGCGCTAGCACCGACGTTTTGACAAGCAGACTTGTCTTTTTCAAGGCTGCAACAGGTCCACTTGTCGAAACGTCAACTCCAGCGCTTATCCTCTGTTTACGAACTTCTCATAGCAAGCTGCCATCTTCCCCTTCTTGCCTTTCAGTGTTTTAATGAGATTTCTAATTTAAGAGTGCCGTACAACGCCACGTCCTGCACCTTTGTCGTATAGACAACTGCCCTAAATTTCATTTAAAAGGTTAATTAGCGAATTTTTAATTGTTCATTTCACTATAGGTTTAAGTGCAGCGTATTTCCGCCATGACGTTGAGTTCGTGAGCGAAGGCGAAGGAGGCTATAACTGAAAAAGCAGACCTATAGAAACATTCACTGTCTACAAAAATATGAGAGTTTTTCTAAACGCTATATTTGAATTGTCAATGTCTGTCTGTCCTCGCCGTTCCTGGGTAGATATAAATTGTCAATCTCCTGTGGCTCATATATACCCGCATTCTCCGGTTCGTGGTATACAGGTGTGCGCCACACGTGTCTGGAGAAAAGGATTTGACGACGTACACGACGGGATTTTTGTGTTGTCCATGACGCGATCAGGCAGTCGTATTCGTCAAGCCGCCCTGCGCTCCCACTAATATTTTTGTTCTTCAAGTAACGGAGACGATCACGAGGGCACCCAGACGTGGGCGGATATATATATATATATATATATATATATATATATATATATATATATATATATATATATATATATATATATATATATATATATATATAGATAGATAGATAGATAGATAGATAGATAGATGCTCAACGTACCTGTAGTACATTGACGTTATTAAATGCTTCGCATTTAATAACGTCAATAGTGTTTTTGGTTTATCGACGAATGCTTCTCATTTATGTTACACCAGCATCAATCTAACGATGATTGTGACAGCCAACGAGTATGGTATCATCGTTCAAGTACTCTAGCCTTCCTACATTCGATTGAACGGTGACTTGAATGCACTTCGTCAACGTTGTGAAACAAGCTGGCTTGCAGGAAGGAAGTTCTCAAAAACATCAGCACTGTGGAAAACACGTCAAACATCCGAACACACAAGGAGCATTCTGACAGGTGTGCTGATGAGGCAAGCGCCCATGGCGTAGTATAGCGGTGGAACATTAGCATTATAAGAGTGTATGGTGTTTACGTGGACGTCATGTGAGTGTCTGACACCCTGACGCTTTAACAAAAGAAAAAAAAGAACATGATGACATGGAATTAGACTGTTTTGACTGGTATTCGAGAACAAAATAGCATGAAAAAAGAGAGCGCCCGTGACGTAGTTATATGGAATCATGCGTTGCGTGCAGACGTTAACTTGTGTGCGTGCGTGCGTCCATGCGTGCGTGCGTGTGAGAGACATGGAAGCGGAGCCGTTGTCTTCTACCAAAGTGTTAGCCGCTGCAAATCGTTCAGTTTCCATGCCAAGCTAAATAACGCTGAAATAGGTCCATTGTGCGCGCAGCTGACCACGAAACAAAGCCATTGGCCGGAATACAGACTCCCGCAAAGCAAGCAGTTTGTTACGGCACTGCTCGTGAGTGTTCCAGTGTTGCCCGACTCTGAGGCCGCACTGGTTCTTATCAAAATATTTCATTATAAATGAGGTCCTACACCAAATGCGCTGAAATTTCGCCAGCTTTTTTGCTATTGAACTAGGATTGACCAACATAACATAAATGATGTCCGAAAACTGGGTGTCATGTCTCCTGACGCAATTACACCCGCATACACAGCATCTGGGCGCCGAATCAGGCTCACTTGAGAGGGAACTTGCAAGCTTTCTTTCCCCTTTTCCTCTCAGGCTACGATCGCCCGTTAGAAATATAAGACATAGCTGTTTCGGGGGAGCAGCGATTACCTAAAATAAGAAAAAAAAAATCGGCAGCTGTAATCAACATCATGCATGAAGTTTCTTTTACTTTTTTCAGTTATACTTTAAAGTCTAATTACACTCATTAACTGATCAGCCAGCCCAACATCTAACTGACGTTTCCTTACTTTTCTTTAATATCTGCCTTTCGGTCCGCTCAATTATCATGATAGAGAGCAACGTCTTCTAACACGAGTCGGCGAGTGCTTTGACAAATGTGGAAAGATAGAGCGAAAAAATCGGCGAAGTGTGCAAAAGAAAACAAAAAAGGAAAAATAAATCTATGAAAAAAAAAGAAACGAGTGAGTCAGTCGACAAGGCGAGCACGCAAAAACGAGTGCGTAGAGCTTTCTTAACAAACCAGAAGCCGATACGCCGGTGCCATATTTTTCGGATAACGATCTAGTAGAGTTATTTTCTGCCTCTCTTGCTTCGTCTTTCCTTTTCTTTTTTTTTTTCCTCGCAGTCCTCTCCGGGCGTCGGTGCGCGCCCGAAGGCCTCGCGCAGAAATAAAATTAGACACGGACGTGTGCGAGCGTGGGTGACATTTTGTTCGTGGGTCTTGACAGTTGGAGAAGAGCAAGAAAGCTGGCGTGTGGGCGGGGAGAGGAGTCGTCTCCGGACAAGGCCAAATATCGTAGGACACCTAAAGCGAACAAGAAGATAGATGTCATAGCGGCACTTAGATGTTGTTGACAAGCCCAAAGGAAATGGGTGGCAAAGCAGTTGCCTTCTTCGGCGGGCAAACAGAAAATTGACACTTGAGGAGGAAGTCGGCGGTCGAAAGTGAAAATGTTAAGTGCGATGCCGCCCGGCATCGGCGCTCCTCTCCGGGAAGCTGCCGCCGCTGGCCGCGTAATCCAGCAGTGGGAAGGGTGCGCGCACCCGTCCGAAGACCGTTCCCTTCTCTGCGGATCCAGTGTGTCCGTAAAAAGCGGATGGCGCCGTTAACAAACTGAGGCGCTTGTAGTGACGTCATGGTGCGCGGGCTCCGCCCAGCCCAAAGCTCGCCCCTATGCTGTCCACCACCGTCTATATGGTGACGTGTTTACGCGGGAGGCCTCCGACGAGCTCTGTTCGTAGGCACCTTTGTACCTGCTGTGCCAGTTATCACGGGATCATAGACGGTGGGGGCGAGCTTTGGGCTGGACGCCCGCGTGCCGTGACAGCTATAATAAACGCCTCAGTGTGTCGACGGCACCTATTACTGTTTACAAAGGGGAAAAAGGTCTATGAAGCGAGTGCGACCACTGGAGAAGCCAGTGCATGCTATCGCGGTGACGTAGTAAACGACATCTCGGGACTTCCTTCCCTGTGTACGGTCGTCAGAGTAGCACGCTTGCTTTCAACCACGAGTCAGCTCATTTTCCAACTCACAGGTTTGTACTTGGGAAGTAAAAACCGCGCAAAAATATAGACAAGGACAGAGGAAGAGATGACACCGTGCTGACATCAGCGCGGTGTCGTCTCTTCCTTTGTCCTTGTCTATATTTTTGCGCTGTTTTTACTTCCCAAGTATGAACCACTAACTAGCCCAACTTTCGCTATTACAGGTATGTTTTAACGCTCGTTGCCGCAGTATCGGACGCATTCGAATGAGCCTCAATGTGAATGAGCCCTCCCAAAGCATCGCGGCACTGATACACTGGACTGATAAATCTGAAACTGACCACACAAGTCAAAACAAGTCAGTGTTAATCCTCAAGAGTGAAGCTCATTCACCGGCCACATCTTTGTTGTTGTTGTTATTATTATTATTATTATTATTATTATTATTATTATTATTATTATTATTATTATTATTATTATTATTATTATTATTATTATTATTATTATTATAATTATATTTGTTTAGCGTCTATGCGTCTGCAAAGATTTTGTGTCTGCATTTGGAGATAAAATGTTCGGTACACACGACGGCGTATACTTCGCGGATCTGTTGGCACAGGAATTTATTGCCTTTATTTGCATCAGGCTGGAAAGAGCGATTACTGAAGCATGGAATCACAGCAACCATTTTGATCAGCCATTTTTTCGCTCTGGTGTGAGTTCTCGTGCATACGCTAAAACTAAGAAGCAGCGGGATGCATGTTCGATAAAGCCGAGAATGGGGAAACAACTCAGCATTGATTTTCGCGCATGTGGCAAAAACTTTCTTGAAAATATTTTGTGTACGGCGTTAGGGTTGATATCTGGTGAGTACGACGCGGAACTGTCCGGTAATGTACTTATAAAAATTCGTGACATTTATTCGCGCCAGGCTGACAGCAGCCCAGGGCGGTGAGAATGATTTTGTCCGGATGCTGCCGTTTTGCGTTGCATATGTGGATGGTCTCTTCTCTTAGCAGCCGTGATGTGCTGAGTTGCTGGTTGATGCCAGATACCAGCAGAGTCCCTGAAAACAAGATTCGGCAATTGCGATTAATAGTCAAGCAAACTATGCGAGCAGGTATTATTGCAACGTTTGCGCGTGTAGTGAAAACGAGGATTAGGGAGACAAAATATATGCGGATGCAGTTCCACTTATTGAATTGTATATAGCTTTAAATATTCGTCGAATAATAATTCTGGTGAAAGTATCAGCCCACACAAACCACGGTTGTAGGCCCGTGTGCTCAGATTTGGGTGCACGTTAAAGAACCCCAGGTGGTCTAAATTTCCGGAGCCCTCCACTACGGCGTCTCTCATAATCATAGAGTGGTTTTGGGACGTTAAACCCCACATATCAATCAATCAATCAAACCACGGTTGTTGTTAAGAGTAACGCTATTGCGGTAAAAGGACTCTATAGATACCATCATGAAAGGTCAAGCGAACTTTACCAATCCCAAAACATCGTTCCCCTTCGGTCACTTATACCGTTCTCAAAACTATAGGACGCGGTGTTGCAGTGAATTCTGCGCGCCAGTTCACACTGATTCAAATGTTACCTCCCGGCCGTGCACTTAACGCGCGAAAATAACAGGGGTGCATCATCGCGCTTGTCTCAGTGAACATAAATGTTCGTGCAATGTGAGAATGCTTCGATTTACAGATTACTAGATCATTTTCATAACAACTCACCTTTTACCCGCTAGAGCGCCTCTTCACGTTGTGCGTCCGTGCCCCTTGCGCACGCGCTCCGTCGAAAGTGCACGGCAATGACCGTATACGTTGGCTCGCTAAATAGAGAGTTTTAGTACTGCGTACGCTGCGTACGTGGCGGCGTTGCGTACGTAAGAACGCCACGTTCTGCGTAGTGCGCATGCGCAGACCCCAACGCGCACGTATCGCGTTACGTGCGCAGCCGCCCCGTACGCACGCATGAGATGCGTGCGTGCGTACGTATGAGCTGATCGCGCCGCTCTCGAACAAGTTCGCGACAGCGCGAGACTTCGTTTTGCAAAATGGCGACATCGAAGGCAAGCATCGACCGGCTCTGTGGCTTAAAATATGGCCATAATCTGGCTATAACACTTGGATTGGCTCACATTGGCTGTCAACAACACGTGCTTCTATTTTGATCTACCAGGTGACGCAACACGCTTCACGCTCGTTACGTACGTGGGTACTACGGCGTACTAAAAGCCGATCAGTGGCAAACGACGCCACGTAACGCAAGGCGCTTGCGTGATGCGTACGTAGCACCAATTCCGCAGTACTAAAACTCTCTAATATCTTTGTTGCCAAACAACCGACGCTTGCGAAGCGAAAACAACCACGGTAGAACAGCCTGAATCACAGGCGTTGTCGAACACTTCACACAAACGGCACATGTCATTTTATATACGTCACAGAAGGATTCCGGCTAAAGGCGCCGCAGTGTGTCCTCGCTGCCACCGTGCATGGCAGCACTGAAAAGGGACCGCACAAGGACTGTTCGCATTTAGCGTCGCTCGCTGTTGTCCGTCATGACGTGGCCTTGTTTCGCTTACGTTCCTCCGCGGCTCTTCTTTGAATCTCGGCCATAAAGACCGTGGTTGCGCAGCGAATCTGTTGGATGTAGCACTTCCGGCTTCCGCTTTCGTCCTTGATTTGGACGCCGCGCCTACGGAAACCTCCTCCCGTCACACAACGCTCAAATGAGATGTGATTGTCGAGCTCTATTCAAGAACGGTGCATCTTTTCTTTTGTATCGGCGATACTGGACAGCGATGCGATAGCGCTGCATGCTCCGCTAGCACGCCTTGAAACGCAATTGTGTGCATCGCGTTTGCTGGCTAAGTGTCATTTGGAGCACGTTTTTCAGCGTTTGTCAGCAAAATTAATATCATCACATATAACAAACGCAATGTCTTACTCTTTTTTTTTTTAATCGACGCGAGGTGTCCTCTGAAGTTTTCAAAGTCTGTTTTCGCTGTTAGGGTTAATGATCATCATCATCATCATCATCATCATCATCATCATCATGACTACGTCCACTGCAGGACAAAAGCCTCTCCCATGTTCCGCCAGTCAACTCGGTCCTGTGCTTGCTGCTGCAACGTTATAACCGCATACTTCTTAATCTCATCTGCCAACCTAAACTTCTGTCTCTCCCTAACCCGCTTCCCTTCTCTGTAAATTACGTCTGTTACCTTTAATGGCCAGCGGTTGTCCTGCCTACGCGCTACATGCCCAGCACATGTCCATTTCCTCTTCTTGATTTCAACTATGATATCCTTAACCCCGGTTTGTTCCCTGATCCACTCTGCTCTCTTCTTGTCTCTTAAGGTTACACCTGTCATTTTCCTTTCCACCGCTCCCTGCGTCGTCTTCAGTTTAGGCTGAACCCTCTTTGTAAGTCTCCAAGTTTCTGCTCCATAGGTAAGTAGCAGCAAGATGCAGCGGTTATATACCTTCCTCTTGAGGAATAGTGGCAATCTAATGACTTGAGGGTGCTTGAAAAATGTGATCCACCCCATTCTTATTCTTCTAGTTGGGGATAATACGGACTGTTAAACACCTGTGACGCATACCCGCTCCAAAAGCCTTGGTACACGGGGCACGCGCTACACGTGACTGGGAGAAAAGGTTTCATAATGCGCGCAACAAGCATGTCATGGCCTGTCAGTCACGTTCTTAGTGCACTCACCCTCTCCGAGACAGCCACAAGATCAGCTATACGTAGGCGGCTAAGATTTTGATAAACAGAAGTGGTCAGAGTTTCTTCGGTTCGCAAAGAATACTTCGTACTTTTTAGCTAATTTCGGAATACCACTCAAACCTGTTGCAGCTTCCCGCGTCATCGAAGAAAAAAAAAATGATGAAAAAGACAAAACAAAACATCCTGCATCCTCCGATATTATTATCAACAGAATCACTCAGTACTTACGGGAATAAAATGTTTCATTATACTGCAGACATTTCGTTCATCAATCATTCCTCGTACTTACTTTGAGTCGCGGGCCAGTGTGTATTGTATTTAAATGAAATCGCTTATCACTTGCCAAAGATTTCATTTACGGGTCGGTATTTTACCCTTTCTCCAGTTACGACATATATTCTCTTCATCAGAGTACATAATATTTTACATTTACCGGCCTTAGGCAAAACAATCAATATTATCTAATTATCATTTTGAGCACCTGCATTTCACACAATGCCGACTGGAGTGCTGCCGTAGTGTGCCGCTCAGTTTTTACTCCTATCTACAGGGTTTTTCTCACGAATCCTTTCCCTGGCAATTCCAGAATGAACCGGTTCTATTTGATCACTACTATTTATTCTACTGACCATTCTCGCTTAAAAGGAAAACGCTTTTTGTGCATCTTTTTCGCCTACTTGGATTGACATTGAATTTTCTGTTTATTTTTTTTCCATGCCTTGACTATTACATCTGCCGTAGGGAAGTCTGGCTTGCAATGGACAGTTTAATATATAACACAAATGGTGGCTGCGCTGATTGTACAAGTTGAATTTTTTTTTCTAAAATTTCTTGTGAAGTATGGTCTTAAATTCCATTGATTGATATGTGGGGTTGAACGTCTAAAACAGCGACATGATTATGAGACACGCCTTAGTGAAGGGCTGCGGAAACTTCGTCCACCTTGGGTTCTCTAACATGCACCCAACCTCATATTTCAGAAATCCTACGCATTTTTGTCCCGTTTCAGGTTTCGATTGTCCATGATTCCTCAAGGATTTCACCAGATACCGCATTTTACTGCATATGCCTGCGGATATGGAAGACTCGGCAACACGTGCCATTTTGACAAGCTGGCGCAATTCAAGCGCATTGGCGCGCCTTGGTCATTCAGGTGAAACACGGTGGAGGGGTATTCACTAATGATTAGATGTCCTCGCTTTTTGCACGGCGCGTCATTGCAGCCAGTTGTTGTTCATTATACGGGATCTTGTGACAACAATTCGTCCCCATGTTGTTTATGTATCAGCACTTCGTACATCTTCTCCCTGTGTGACTTTTCTCTTTCGAAGATATGTATATTTCGCGGGCTTTCTTTACAATGTGGACAAAATAACGGCGCGAGACGTATCGTACAGGAAACCACTTAGTCAGTGGTTTCTGAAAGTGCTCTACGTCTCAGTGCTCATATTTTGGTTTTCAAGCTTATAAATAAAAAATAGGTAATTAGGAATTAATAATTAATTAGTGTGGGCAGAAATAAAAAAATAGCCTGACCTGAGTACCTACAGGCTAGTACGAGTAGTATGCGTTTGGCTAAATACGCCCCTTAAGTGGCTTTCACTTTCAAATTCTTGGCTCAAATTATGTGGGACACCCTGTATATATATATATATATATATATATATATATATATATATATATATTTGCAAGGTTTTCAGAATACTAGCACCCGCGCTTATCCTGGTTGGTAGCGTGGAAACATAATAGTATCACTCGGTACTCGGCTGAATAAGCACCCAAACGTACTCCTGCAATGGTACAGGGCCCAGAAGTTCATAAAATTCGACAGCCATGGCCTTCGGAAGCCAAAGGAGGATATATATGCTCGCGGGCGAAGCTGTTTCATTACTTCTTGACAAACGAACCCTCTCAATGGCTGAGGCGTGCTGAGATTGGCTAATCACAATTGTGGCAAACTTGTGTACCAAAAGAAAAGAGACAAACATCAGATCGCTGGTTGCACGTGCAGGCGTATACGAAAGACCCGACGAGCTCTCTCTCCCTGGACAAACACGAGCTCGCGGCGAAGTGGCGCAGGGGCGAGCACGAGTCAGTGCGACTATAGTTATCCGGCCAACATCTGCTCACCAATAGTGGGCGAGGGCGAAATTAACGAGCACGGCGCGCCTGACATACTGATGACGGCTCTGGACGGCCATTTGTTTGCGACCAAGGTAACGAGCGCCGGCGCTGACCGACTGAGGAGGGCGTAGAGCACTTCCTTGCGCCGCGGCAGTTCGAAACAAACTGTATAGGCGTAACCCGCCTGCGCCTGTCGTGCGCGGACTCACGCTGGGACCGGCTAATTTGATCTCTGACCTGAATGTCGGATGAGTCGACTGAGCGATGGCTGCCTTCGGCGCCCGACGAGGCCTTGGAGACTCGCGTCCCTCTGTCTGAAACGGCGTTTTTTACGTTTGCGTTCGGAGGGAGCGAGCTGCCGTTAAGATGGGAGCTCGTGGTGACTGCGACGACCGCCTTCTCGAGAATCGCCTCTCGGCAGCTCCCCGTTCGCGTCAAAGCAACGGGCCCGACTGGCCTAAGCGCTTGTGTCAACGTGTACCCACGAGCTGCTTCGTAAGGGTGTGTCCTCACGCTGCCGAGTCATGTGAGATAAAGAATGAAGCCGTTAGAAATACGGCGGCACGTGGAAACAACTGTCAGAATTTGGCTGTTCTCCAGTTCGTCTACAGACCGTACATTTACGCGAAGATTTATTATCGGGTGAGCAAACAATGATGCGGATATAGGGCGGAGCACACCACCTTATTGCGTGTTATGACTATGGAAGAACGGCAGGAAAATGAATGTATACTTTGAAGTGCGAGGCCGAAAAAGACATGTCCGCTTCGGTGTGCGGTATCTTGAAAGTGCATCGCTTCATCACTATGTAGCACCACCTTGATGGGGTAATACTATGACATACGTACACACACAAAAAAAATGATTTAGTCAGACCTCGGAAGGAAATTCTTGGGTAAGACTTCGTTGGAATTCAGCGTGTTAATATAATCATATAGCAATTTTTAGAACGCTGATAAATCTTGCTGTCATAGTCAGCTATTATAATTCACGCCTTTAAAGGCCCCATACAGCAAAAGCTTTAACGTCGAGGAGTCAACGCAATATCTGAGCGAAAACATGAGGCGCTCCATTTTTATGCCAGTCACAACCGCTTGAAGAAGGAAAGTAAAACAAAAGAAAAAATACATCTGCGGAATGAATCGTTGCGTTTAACTGAAAAATAGTATGGAGAACGAAAAATGACGAAAATTATTTTGCCAAATTCCGGTTTGGTTACCGGCCACAGCAGTCACATTTCGACGGGGACGCAATTAATGCACGAACGATGCGGAAATTTATGTGCAGGTCACATAACAGCGGGTGTTCAATACTATATATCGAAGTCCACAGCGGCAAGGCGAATAAGCTGTCCTAATATATATATATATATATATATATATATATATATATATATATATATATATATCTATATATATATATATATATATATATATATATATATATATATATATACTCATGGCTCTCCTCGTGCAGTCCCTAAAGCGTGAGATAAGAAACGAAATTTGGAAATGATTACCTGAATCAAAGAACATGACGTAATTCAAGTGCGGTATGCAAAACGTATGCCGCGTATTTTTATAGCCGTCTGTACACTTTGTTTCCAACCGAATTCTGCACTCAGATGCAAGTTTTTCTGTTGTCTTTTCTTTATCTCACGGCTGGTCTTACATTTATATTTCAAGTGTTTTTATCCTATGAACTAAGCGTCATCATTGAAGCGGGGATGCGGGGAATGCATCGGTGACTTATGGTGCCATATGTGCAGAGTAAAACGGATTCAATAGAAGTGAACAGCGATTTTCTCCCGTTGCGCCCATGTATGTGCGTGCGTATTTGATCTCACGTTCAAAAGAGACAGAGGAGAAGTGCGCGCTGTTCGATTGTCGATCAACAGGGGACGCACCCTCTAACGCTTAGCACTAAAGCTCGAAGTTTCATGCACGTAAGTACGAAGATCCGATTAAAGTCATTCCTTTGTTCACGGGTACGGCGACAGCATGCAGGCTCAAAGTGCACAACCGGCGTGTAGCATTTCCTTCAGACTAGCACCGAAGGATTGCAACGCGGCCACCGCATGCATCGCGTGGCTCCTAACTATAGGATCACGGATGCGGCGGCTGTCGCCAGTGCAGCCGCAGCGGCACCCCATGAAAGGCTTCGGCGTGCCGACTGCAGCGATTTCTCGCGGCGAAGAGCCGCCCGTGTCGCTCCGGTGAGACTGGAAATAACCGCGACGTCGAGCGACAAGGAAGGCAGCGCATCTCACATGCTCTCACGTTTTGACAATATTTATCCGACGCCTTCTCCCCACCTAGCCGTCGCTCTTCTGCCATTGTCTGTCAACGTCAGGCAGCGCCTCTGAGCTGTGACAGGCTATGCCTTTGGCTTTTTGTTCGCCGCGGGCTCCCGCCTCCCACACTCGCCCGACGCGTCGGACGCAATATACGTGTCCCCGGCGCCGAGGCCGCTTTGTGGCGCGTCCGCGTTGCGTGGACGCTGCTGGGACAGACGGACGAAGAGGGATTAGGGACGGTGGCCGCAACGACGCCTGCGAGGGACGTAGAATGTAATACGCAGAAGAAAGGCAGCCGAGGTTCTACCTGAATGGCACTGGCGTTTCTTACGCACTTACCGAGGGCCTTTACTATGGTTCAGGATTTGTTTTAGGAGTACCTCTGCTACCTATTTGCAGTGTTCTCTTCCTTGTTGCGGATAAACAGAAAAGGGGGCGGGGCCTAAAAGCAGCAAGCTTGTCGTGGAACATTGGAGGAGTCCACATATTTACCGTAATTCGCTGGGTCGTACACCCGCAAGAAAACCGCAATGGTATGCCCGACGGCACGCGTGTTGTATATGCCCCTGCGAACTAATAGATGGCTACAGTATCATCGAAATCCGTGCGGGACGTCACCACCAGTATTGCCGCGAGGCCGGCAAGGGTAAGGCTAAATGCGGCCCGTTTGGTTTATGACAGTATAGCGAGACTTGGGTTAAAGGAGACGGAGAAAACGAAGGTTCGGGGAGCGCGCTGTCTGTGCGTCTCGCGCCTTGGCCTCTGACAGGCAAGCCGACGCGCGCGGATTCGCCTATTGGAACAGGTCTGGCCAAAGACAAAAGCGCCACGCTGCGGCCTTGAGGCACATCGGCGGGACGCGGCGACACGTGTCAAACGTCGGACGTGTCTTGTAAAACGGCTGACGGGCCGACTCTGTCAAACTTCGTTTTGGGATCGCCATGCCTCTCGCTTCAGCGTCTCCCCTCTCTTTTATATATACTTTCTAGCCTCTCCTACGCTGTCGTTGCCTTTTTGTTTGTTTATTTTGGCGTCTTTCGTTTCTCTTTTATTGCTTCTGCGATCCTCAAGGCGGGGGCTTTATCTGTTTGCTTCGCTGCTCATCCAGCCGACGCCGTTGTCCCGATCTGTGATTGCAGTAGATGTGTCTTTCTCTCTCGGATCACTCGGCGCGTTCCTTTTCTTTCTTTTCGGTCAGCTTTATCTCCCTCCCGCGTTCTTCTAGCGGGTCTCCTCTCGCGCCTCTCGCACCACCGTTCTCCGAAGCCTGCGACCCGCGTACAGGTTGTTGTTGTCGTTTTTGTTGTTGTAGTCACTACCACTATTCGCCTCTCTGTTGCGAAACAAGGGTAGCGGGCTTTCGTTCCTCCTTCGTCGGGTTTTCCTTTCCTTCCTCGCGGGAATACATAGTGAGGGATATGAACGAGTTGACGCACTGGGTTTGTCTACAGAACATTGCTAGCATCACTTCAGACGTATCGTTATTATTTTCTTGTACACTAACCCCCACTCTTTCCCCAATTTTTCATTCATAATTTGTAGCTGCATGGCTTAAACAGCTGATGAGCTGTGAATTTCTAATGAGATGGCCAGTTCAGAGGCTACACATGTCATATATGTAGTACCTCTACATGACGTATGGTAACATGACTATCTGGCGCGAAGGTTTGTCGACACATGTGCGATAATTTACACGTCTTACTTTTTGGTGTTTGTTCACCTACCAACATTTTATCAAAGCATTTTAACGAACATCTCTGGAACTCTAGTGTGCGCTCATGCATGACATGTACCCAAATGAGGTTGCATTTCACGCCAAGTGGACCAAGATATAAATCAGTGTGACTAAAATTTCTCTACCTGAAAGCATGAGTACATGAGTACAGACCATTTTTGGTGAACAGTGGGTAGGTTGTGAAAGCGTTGGGTGCCACAGTTTGATTATCCATTGCGTCAGCAACGGATCTAAAAAAAACTGCATTTCGTCGCGCACCTCCCCCCTCCCTCGTACATTGTTAAAGAATGAAACATAGAGAAAAAAAGAAATGTACCTGAAATTTACTGTTGTCTGTTTACCCAAGCAAGAAGAAAATGCAGTGATCAGTATGGTTTAAGGCTCATGCAGTTACCCCATGTATATGGCGATGCCATTTAGGACCTGTCCCGTCTGTCACAATGCGTGTTGTAGCTTCAAAAACTGCCACCGCAAGGAAGTATTTTAAATAAAGAATGGGTATACAATGCTTGCAGGCTCGTAGCTGCAGCTATTGTGCAAAAAGGAGAACTTTCGCACAAGCAAGATCAAAAAGGTGTCTCCATAGCAGGAACCACACAACTGCAACGATACACTTGTAATACAAAAGTTATTATAAACGCATGAAATAGTCGTTCTGCAGGGCTTATAGATTAAGTGTTTGAGGGTTTATGTAAGATGTATCTAATGCGGTAGGATGCTTTTTCATAGCATTTGATGGATGTGCACATTCCATTATTATAAACACCTCCATCTCCATCACCTCTGTGATGTCTTAATAGCATGGAAGGTATACCGTGGTAAATACATGAAAATGTATTGGCCTGGAAAACTTTCATGCAGCCATTTGCAAAACACCCCATAAAATGATTCGCGTGCATGCGATTGTGTGTGGAAAGAACATTGCATGGGCGCAACATATATTTTCTGCTGTAAACATTGCTAAGTGCGCATTTCACTGTTATTAGGCGGACGAAACACGGTCGTAATACGTATTATTTAACTGTTTAAGAACTGTGAATATAAAAAAACTTATAGAAAAGCCTTTTTTTTTCAAAAAGTCCCAGCTTTGCCGCAAAGGCGAAGCAATGAACGCGATAGCAACAAATTGAATGTCACGCGAAGAATAGCAAGCACATCTAAACATGTCCCATGTTGCCCAGCCACAAATGATGCACGAAACATACTCACAGGTACAGATGAACGCGATTGAGTGTCTCAATTGTTATTTCGCTGTATGAAAAGCGCGCCCTTTTCGCAAACGGAGACTGTGCAGCGAGTACAGTGACCTTTGTGCGCCCGGTAACTACAACAGAATAGTTCCGAAGAAAGCCTAAGGCGTGCGATTTTCCTCATCGCGACATAAGCGCACGCACGCGTAAGCGTCTACCCCCCCCCTCCCCCGGCACCACCCTCCATGGGGCAAAGTACGCGTGGGAGATCAACGCATGAGCACGCGTCACCGCGTCATGACGATCTAACGACGCGCGCTCTTTGAGCCATCTCGACGGTAATGCTGAAGACGAAATATTTTCGCCAAGATCTGTATGACCAGTGGTAAGTGGTAGATATAAATAGCTTGCGGTTTCAACGCTGAAGTAGGTGCTCATTCGTGGCTCAGTGGCTAACGCCATGCACTCGCAACCAAGAAGTCGGACGTTCGGTTCCGCGCGCCGGAGTCTTTTTTTTCTGAATTACTTCTTTCTTTTTTTGCGTTTTTATATACATATATAGAAACGTATACATATACGTTGAATAACGGCAGTCGCCGACACCGGTAGCAAAACCCAGCCGAAAGTGCCCATATGATTGCTATCGCAATAAAAGCTTCGAATGGCTAAATAAAGTACGAATATGCGAATGATTTTCGTCAGAAAAGCAAGCTTTGGGACACGTGAGGTATTCTTCTTCCTGTTAAACTGTAACAAATGTTGATTTGACTGCACACAATTGTCCAGTGAGGCCAGTTGAGCTTGAATCACTGTCGAAGCGGCTAAACACTTGCGTCACTAAGCTTTGTTCAGTTATGAATGTAAAAAATATTTAGCATGACGTAGTTCATTATACACATAATTTTTTTCACATTTAAAAAATGAGACTTCTACACGTTACAAAAAAACTAACCGATTACATTTATAATTACTTACTTTCAAATATATTTATTTAAGGTTGTCGAATACATGCAGCCCCATAAATGTGACTAAGCAATCATAGAGATGTAATCGATTAGTTTTGCGTTACTTTCTTTAGAAACCAAAGGTACTAGTAACATTGTTCGAAA
The DNA here is from genome assembly GCA_013436015.1 of Rhipicephalus annulatus. Taxonomy (NCBI): domain Eukaryota; kingdom Metazoa; phylum Arthropoda; class Arachnida; order Ixodida; family Ixodidae; genus Rhipicephalus; species Rhipicephalus annulatus. Next base: position 45,355 of record WOVY01012763.1, on the reverse strand, counting down.
CATTATTGCCACAACACAAATTTACTCCGATTACAATCAACTACTGTGGCTTGCATGATACATATAAAGAGAAGGCTGGAGGCTTGCATGAAGGCCGCGAGGCCTACTGTGGCCTCTGTGATGTAGTGTTGCACGTTATTAACTCTCAGTCGGCGTTGTTTTCCAGTGTTGTCACTGATTTCCCCGTGTTTCTTTGTTTTGAGGTCCACTGTTACACTGACCACGCTTTCATGCGCTAGAGAGAAGGGTGGTATTACAACGTAGGAACACCTTTCGTATAACAGCTCGTAGGAAGGAAAAAAAAAAGCAAAGAGAGGAAAGGCAAGGATGTTAACTAGCTTGACATAACCGGTATACTATCCCGCATAGGGGAAAAGGGATGAATAAAAGAAGAGTAAAGAAATAGAGAAAGAGAGGAATAGCACACATTCACACACATAACGTCACAGTTCAGAGCATTTGCAGTATTGTGTGGTATACGGCATCACAGTCTGCAGCCGCTCGTGCAAGTCCGTTGTCCATGGTAACTTTAGCGATGCCTTCTTTGCCTGAATTCTCGATGACCTTTTAGGATGTAATTGGACAATAGTTGCTAGGGTCACGGCTCTGTTGTCAAGAAGAGCGAGGGCTAGTTGCGCAGTGCTTCGACGCTATAGAGCCCACGTCCCCTATGAAGCTTCGCGCTTCGCTATTGCTGGCGCTCGGGTAAGGACTTATAAGTAAGGTCAAGAAAAAGGGGGAAGAACTATAGACTTTACAGTGAATGACAGAATGATTGGTCCCTATATATATACAGAGTGATTGCATATACGAGAACTGCCGGGCAAGACTGGCAACAACTTGATTTAAGAGATATATTCTGATTGATTACCGCTAATCAATTACAAGAAAATGTAATTGAATTAGCGAGAACGTTAGCTTCGATAAAAACAACTTATATTACAAAACTAACAGAAAAAGGTACGAGTAATTGATTACTTGTTGTAACGCATTGCGTACAATTCTCAACAAACAGGGAGAACACACACGCGAGCTCTCTGTGCATGCTTCAACGCATTTCACCATCTATCGCACTCGAATGGTATAGATCCTCAGAGTGACCACGTTTTCTTTTATTTTTTATTGCTTTCTCTTTTTCGTTTCTTTTTGTTTGCCCAGCTTCACAAAGATCCCCATTTTGATATAAAAAAATGAGCTACCAGTAACAGCAAAATTCCGTGCTTCTAAAATTACCATTAAACAGTTCAGGGGAAAAATTGAGCCTCTTTGGTAAAATATTACGTAATAATTAGCGCAAGGTAACACACGCACCAGAAGGAAGGATTCTCTCTCATCCTTGTTATTACGTTTTGTTCAACAGACCCTCGGCAATATGCCATTGCTGAGAACATGCGCAATATACACATGCGTCATCTGGAAGTGGCACGTAACAACATTGAAGCTGATATCAACTTCTGGTCGGCCTGAAAAGAGCGCGCGCTCTGGACCAGCGATATGCTCGTCGTTCCCTTTTTTTTTTCGCAAGCACGTGCTTGACGAGGCCAGTTCATCGTCTGTTCTTAAATGGCCCTAGAACAGCGTCCTTCGTGTCCTTCTTGTCTCTGTGTCGTCGTTTTGTTCTCGCGCTATAACTATCGTCATGCCATACCAACTAGCCCAAGCTGCCACAGCCTTATAAAGTTAAAAAAAAGCACTTCATTCTCTCCTGGTGTTTCTCGTCTTTGAGGCACAATTCGTGACGTCAGCAGATTGCTCTCGTGACGTCAGAATGAAATAAGCTTTCGGTTGTTCGATATACGAGAGACACCTGTTGTCAATGGTCCCCTACCTTGCTTCGAAGTGCAAGTCGCGTGAGCGTTCTTTGTCTCGCATTACTCTCGTGCGCGATAAACTGATGTCACTTCGTTTTCTACATTTGCAACTGCACAAGCGGAGCCAACAGTCTGTAGTCAAAGAACGCGAAATATTGACTGTCTGTCTAAACACTTATTGCGAACATTCCACGTGATCTATAAAGAAATAAGTAACGAGGAGGAGAGAGCACCGGTAGTGAAGGCGAGGAAGAAATTACTCACTAGCCTTGCATATCTAAGTGCTTTAGGGGCCCTTCTCCTTAGACCACTCGGAGTTCTGAGACGAGATGGTGATTTTCACAGTCCTTCATCAGTCATGAGAATGTCAGCACTAAGTAATCAGCCAATCAAGATTTCACGATTTTCGTCTAAACAATGTTACATCAGGTCGCACACTCGAAGACGCACAAAAAAAAATCACAGCATATCCACGGAGTGAACGATGATGAGGGGGACGAAGCGCCGGAGGGTTTCATTGCTAAACCGTGAACCATCGGCGAATGTCGTCCACTATATCAGCAGAAGCGTGACAAACAGTGTACGTGTTTATACAAGAAATTTTATTATTCGTAACTGGTAGCTGTAGGTCGCTTCCGTTCCCCCTTCGTTATAACGGCTTTATGGTCGGGGATGGGGTGGAACGGTGATGGGGCATAGTGGGATCTTTGCAAGGCTGAAGTAGTTGGCACCTGGCAAAGGTCGAACTGTAGGCGGTAACGTGCAAACAAGCGATGGGCACAGTGAGACATTTTATGGTTCTTTAACGTGCACCTGGATGCAAGTACACGACCATCTTGCATTTATATTGGCTACTTCTCAGCAGTATTGGCTTTGTGGTCGGTGAAGTGGTAGATCGGTGATGGGGTGTAGTGGGATGTTTGGAAGTGGGAAGGGGGGGGGGTCGCAATGGTAGAATTATAGGCGGTCGCATGCGTACGCGCCTTTATAGGAGCTTCACCCCTAAAAACAAGTTGAAATAAGTTGATTGCGCACGATGGTCACGCGAGACGAGACAGAACTACCGGGGGACTGCACAGAAAAGAAGGGTAGGAGACGATTCACAGCTGATCATCCATCGTATATGGCCCAATGCAAAGCTGATTTTTTTCATGACGTCACATGAACAGACTTCTGGCGTCACGAATTGGGCCAAAAAGATAAGAAACACCAGCAGACGCACTCGCTCGTATTATTTGATTGATATGTGGGGTTTAACGTCCCAAAACCACTCTATGATTATGAGAGACGCCGTAGTGGAGGGCTCCGGAAATTTAGACCACCTGGGGTTCTTTAACGTGCACCCAAATCTGAGCACACGGGCCTACAACATTTCCGCCTCCATCGGAAATGCAGCGCTCGTATTATTTGAAAGGCCGATTAGGGGCCCTTGAAGAGGCCACTCGACTGTCTCCAAATTAGAGTATCATATATATATATATATATATATATATATATATATATATATATATATATATATATTTGTTTGTGTGTGTGTGTGTGTGTGTGTGTGTGTGTGTGTGTAGGACAGAGCACACAATTAGAACATGCTTACTTATACTTCTGCATGCGGCGTGATTTATTCATGCATGAGGCTCATTGACCCATTGACTCACAACAAAACTTAGGGTAGAAAGACGCCATAGTGGTAGGCTTAATTTTAATCACCCGGTATTCTTTAACGAGCAACTACACATACAAGCATACTGATGTTTTTCATTTATATTGCTTATGCACCTAATTGCAGCCGTAGGTGTTATGTTAAATTAGGTGTTACGTTAAATATGTTAAATTGTTGCCCACCCGTCATGGAAAACCCCCGAACAGGGTCCTTCGGGGTATTGAAAATAAGTAAATAAATAAACCGGACACACAAGCTCAATAGCAAAATATCATCGCTATACAGACTCCGAAGGTATATGGAGGGCCGTGCGCAAGAGCGACACGTGAGAACGTTTTTTTTTTTTGTTTTCTTATATCTTCTGCGCACTTGAGGACACCGTGCGTAAATTTCGGGAGCCGTCCGCCACGGCGTCTCTCATAATCATATTGGTGGTGCTGGGACGTTCAACCCCAACAATCAATATTAGGACACCAAGCGTGCTCGCATATCTCGTGGTACGTCAATCCATTTTTTCAGCATATAAATTTCTTTTTCGAATGTCCTTATTACAATATTTATGTCTAGCATAAGCTTCAAGAATATGAACTTTGCGCTGCGTCGCGCATTTCTGGATTTGATATGCTGATGGGCTACATTCTGTGCAGTTTGTCAGCTGCGACGTAATGAACAAGGCACATCAACTACACATGTGCTTTCACTGAGCCACAGGTGGATCAATAAGCTTGTATATGTATATATCGTCATTTCGTATAGGCTTTCAGTGGGTGTCTCTTTCCATCTGACTCGACGAACCAAACATTTGCTCTTTTGCCAATATAAGAAGCACAGTGGAGATCCTTACATAAGCTTGCGTCTAACGAGCGATCTACGAGGTGCCTAAAATACGATGATTCGGTAAGAATGACGGAAGCAGCCTCGCGATGGCTCTTACGACACCGACAGCACCTGCTCATGATCGCAGTTGTGTGAGGTATGGCGGGCCGTCCATGCTTTGTCCGTTTGTTCGCTCAGTCTATGCCCGAGTGAAAACCGATTGTGATGGGGTTGCAGCGTGCAAGCGAGTAGAAGAGAAAGAGAGCGCCGGAGAAAGAGGGGGCGAGGGCAAGGTTGGATCACAGAGAAGAATGTCGCCCGACTGGAGAAGAATACCGCCGGGACAAGAGTAACGAGCTCTACTGGCAGCGTTGCGAATTAGCTAATTTATCGTTTCTCCAATTAAAAGCAAAAGCACTTATTAAGGAAGCCGTGAGACCCCCCAATTATTCGCCATTTCTTGCGTCTTGGGGGCCCCACGCTGACGATCCTCACTTCCGATAGATCCGTCCTGAGTTATAGAGACTTGAGAAGTAAACAGCCAAAGCGTGGCTCTCTGCTCCACTGTTCCCGCGACGGGCGAGGGGGTGCGCCGGGGTTGTTCTCTCCTACACTGCGGCTTTCGGTCTTCTCGCGCGGGACCGCCGCGGAGCATCGGGGAGAGAGTGGGGGGGAGGGGGACAAAGAAGATCGCCGTTGTCAAGTCGCTTCTCCCCGTGCTCCTCCTGTTCGATCTGATACTGACCGGCCGGTAATTCATCACACGAACGACTCTGTCGCATCAGACCGGGCTCTGTTATTAGGAGTGGTATTTTAACTGCGCCGGGAGCGCAGCCACGTGCGTTTGAGAAGCCCGACGGACGAACGGTGTGCGATCTCTCTTGTCTCGCCTGCCCTCTCTCTCTCGTCCGAGACTGGCCGTATTTAGGTTAAACGCCGTCTCTGTCGTGCTCGCGTTCACTCGCCCCCAACCGGCTCACTCCCATCTTTGAAGCAATGCACCGCCCCCTTTCGAAAAAAAAAAAAGGCAAGCCGCATACTCGGAACGGCAGAAATGGAAAGTATCTCCGCGAAAGGCGCTTCGCGAGAGGAATAATAATGAAAAGTAGAGAAAGAAAAATATGAAGAAAGAGGAGAGAGATGAAAAAATAAAAGGCGAAGGTCTCGGCTGACGAACAAAACGGATTGTTTTCGCTTCCCTCAAATTCGGGGAGTGGCCTCGCCAGCTGATAGGTGGCATTTCAAACGTTCGCGGTTCTCGAACTTTTTTTTTTTCACGTGTAATTTGGGGATGGCTGCAGTTTAGGAAGCAGGGTAGTTAAAACGGAGGACGTGATAAATGAGATCTCTTACGCCCAAGTTGGGCTCCCTCAAGCGCAACCTTTGCACGCGGCGCCCTTTGTGAACAACTCCCCCCGGTCTCCCGTTGGAGCTCGGCAGGGCACGCACCCGCTGCTCACCTCGTCACACTGCCGCCCTAGAACGGGGCAGTGGTCATCGGACATCGCTCGCCCCCTCCTCCCACCTCACTCGCTACGTTCCCAATGCGGCTGCCTTCGGCAGCAATATCCACCACTTAGGCTGTTCATTCGGCGGCAAATAAACGGGCTCAGTTGACCCCAGCTCGAGCAATATCTGTCACGTTGCTAACTGCTCCCTCTCATTCCGTTCCATACATATATATGGTTTTACACTGTTGGACGTGATGTATTGTTTAAATAGTCCGGGTCATGCGGGGCAGTGCCGTGCTTCTGTAATGTTTCTAGCAGGGATTGTCGGGAGAATAGATGGCCGCTTCTATGAATACAGGGTTGATGATCTGCCAGAGGAGAGCGTCTCTCAGCGCGTTCGTGAACACCTGTGGGAATGAAATTTCTTCGTGTTGTCGTTGCCCGTCCAACCAGCGTTTTGTCCTCCTTGATCCTCTACATCCTTCCTCTTAATGTTAGGGTATATACACTTCGGAAGATTGTTAAAGGTCATAAATAGTATTTAAGTAGTCTGTACTGCTTCTCTGAAAGTCTTAGACACAGAGCAAGAACGAATCTATGCGTACGACATTTATCATCCACAGTATTTAAGTAGTCTGTACTGCTTCTCTGAAAGTCTTAGACACAGAGCAAAAACGAATCTATGCGTACGACATTTATCATCCACGGCGCTCCTTTGTCTTTTTTTTTCTGTTCATACATGATACATTTTCTCCTTCTCCGCGCAGCTCACCGTGAATACCATCGTTGATTGACTTTTATCTTCTTCAGGAATCGACTTTATGATCATCAGAGAGAGGGAGGGAAAGAGTAAAGGAAAGTGGAGGGGGTTAAGAACACTGTGTACGTCTAGTTTGCTGCCCTACACTCGGGAAGGGTATAAGGAAGTAAAAAAGAGATATAAGGAGAGAGGCATTTCACAATGCTCAAACTGTGCAGGGCTTCACATGTGGTCGCTCAGTGATGCTTGCCTTGAAGCACTGCAGACAGGCTATTACTTAGGGATGGTGCCAAACACAATACACGTGGAAATAATTAGTAAATATATCAAGGGAAGCAGTAGCAGTAATGTAAGCGCACGATAAAGCATACAAATGAACATGTTGCTGGCGTAAGTAAACCAGAACAGTGCGCGTGGGTCAGAAAGCCAGACTGGTAGGGAAGAGTACAGTAAAAGCAAACATATAATAGCGCACACAATATAAAACGTCGAATACTACATATGTTAACATTTGGCCGTTCCGGTGAGCTAATGACTTATACGAACTAGGCATCCGCATATTGGACACCAAAAGGTCAGCAGAATACCGGCTGCCTATTGTGTAGAGGACGCGTAACGATAAAACAATTGAACAGCTAAGAACTAAAGTTCAATGCAGTCACAAAATGAGAGACTTCATATCAAATTCACTGTCTTAAGGCATCACGTCAGCTATGGTTTCAAGGTCGCGTATACAGTGGAGGGTATCGGAGCTATTCATATTTGCCTAAGTATATAGGTATCTTCAGAGGCATCTTTGACAGCAAAGCTAGAAGGCACGGCCTTGTGAGTGGAAAAAGAGATACTTGGTAGACATGATAAACATTAGCCATGACTGAATTTCCTATCGCGATGCAAAAGTATGTGTACTTTGAAAGAGCTTATGCGCTTACTGCGGCGATTCATGAACCTTCGAGGATGTTTATTTAACGTTATTTTACTTTCATCGCGGCCCTATATCGGTCGATGACGAAAAAACAAAGCTCACAGATAGATGGATTGATTCGTGTGTGCTATGAACGCCCCCTTCGAAACGGGAAGCTTGCGTGCCACCAAGCTCGGATATTTTTTTCTCTTACAGTCACTTCTAATTCACCTTGGTGTCTAGTCTGCCCAAATTGGACTTTTATTCTTATAGAAAAAACTTTGACAGTAAGTATAGCACCCGATGACCAGTGCACGCTGCGTATATATCGTGTCCATGAAGATATTCACTTAAGAACTCTTTTCAAATTGCCTCTCCATTCAAATACAGCAGTGCAGTCGGGAAACAAACATGCGACCTCGAGCTCAGCATAGAACGACCATTGGGGTAGGGCAGTGGACGTGTTAGCTTCACGGCACGATATTCTGTTCTCCCAAGTTTAGTGTACGCTGCCGTCGACAGTCATGAATAGCATCCACGGTGCTGACAGGTTAAGCCGGTTAAGCAGACTTGCTGTTAGGCTTATATGTAGTGGGGCCTCCTTTGTTTTCCTCGTGACGCCCTCAGAACCGCGACACCATTGCCCTATGACATGTGCAGCATGCCTGGAGAAGTGGTCCTCATATGCTTGCCACACTATAAACAACACTTCTACTTCCAAGGTTTCTGTGGCACGGAATGGTGCGATTGTGAATGGCGTGGTGTTTAATGTCATAAACGTTAATTTTCATTGGGGTAACGACACCCACCGGCACAAATAAGCTAGTAGTTCTTTACAAGAGACTGGCTTGCCAAATCGCATGAATGGTGCAACGGCAGCTAACATATGCATGGAGCATAACATGAATAGTAGTTTTCATGAGCTTTGCATGCTTGTCCTTTTTGCCGTCGTACCCCACCACGGTGGTCTAGTGGCTAAGGTACTCGGCTGCTGACCCGCAGGTTGCGGGATCGAATCCCGGCTGTGGCGACTGCATTTCAGATGGATGCGGAAACGTTGTAGGCCCGTGTGCTCAGATTTGGGTGCACGTTGAAGAACTCGAGGCGGTCGAAATTCCCGGAGCCCTCCACTGCGTCTCTCATAATCATATAAGGGTTTTGCGACGTTAAACCCCACATGCCAATCAATCAGTGGTGTCTGATTGTTAGTTAGTTAGTTAGTTTGTTTGTTTGATTGTTTGTTCGTTTTCCTTCCATATATGGCACGTATACGCACTTTGGGGGATTGGCCAAGAATGCAGCTTTGAGACTTTTCAATGTTATTTAGGCAGTGGTAGGTGATCAAAAATAAAAAAAGTAATGGCAATACTACCTACTACATTTTATTTCAACTACAAGTATTATTCTTTTGAGCTTATATTCCAGACGGCCATATTAACCTGATAGGGTCAATATGGAAAACTTAGGATTCACTTTGTTGAAATAATGAAGAATTTTAAATACCATATTAAAATGGTACCTGATGAGTAGTTTTAATGAAATTACACACGGCATCAAAGGCATCCCTGTGGCAGTATCTTAAGCCTGACGCACTGAATCTATAAAAAATCTTCCTCCGACAAGGTTAAGCCTACTTTTTGAAAGAGGGGTAATGTGAAGTCCAATTCTAGTACGAGAATATTTTAGACAAGACAAAAAGTAGTGTGCATTTCTTTCCAGTTCTCTGAAAAATTGGCTGAGGCGTGATATTGTCAGACCAACCTTCTGCAAGTAGAAGTTTATTTGGGTAACATGGCATTGAAATCTGGTGATCGTCACTTATGTTTATAGAGATGGCTGATTGCTTGTGATGAACTTTTTTCTTCTTCTTAATATTATTACTACTATTTTTTCTAATATGATTAGTACTATGTCATTGTTTTTTAACTTTTAAAGGCTGGAAGCCTAACTGTTTTCTAACGATATCAATTAGATCGAAAACAAGCTATGCCTCTATGAAATACTTTTTTCCAGTAATAGTTGTGCGAATTCAAAATATAGATAGATAGATATGTGGGGTTTAATGTCCCAAAACCACCATATGATTATGAGAGACGCCGTAGTGGAGGGCTCCAGAAATTTCGACCACCTGGGGTTCTCAAACGTGCACTTAAATCTGAGCACACGAGCCTACAGGCTTTTTGCCTCCATGGAAAATACAGCCACCGCAGCCTGGATTCGATCCCGCGACCTGCAGCTAAGTAGCCGAGTGCCGACCACAGCGGCGGGGAAATTCAGAATATCGCTACATTTGTTGCCTCTTTTATTGATTTACATTCCCGTTGTCCACAATGACCACAAGAGTCAGCAAATGAGAAAATAGAGCAGAATAACGAAACGAACGTGAAATACAAGAGGCCGTTATTATGATGGTATAATTATTTTCATCAGTGCCTAGTATTACCTTTTTCTGCACGATTGTTGGAGCAATAATTGAAATGTTGAAAAAAACATTGAATAGTCCGACATGCAGCAACCGCCACGTTTTCGCGTGCCGCGCAACTTGCGCGGGGGTGCCATCGAACCCGCGACCGACCCGTCGGACCGCGCGCGAATGTGACTGTGTCACGTCGGTCACTGGACGGTTAAGGCACGATGCCCTTCCCCGTGCACTTATCGAACGCCACAACTCATGCAGTCCCGCTCCCCCCATCAGCGAGCATAAATCATTCGCGGCTCATAATTGGAAAAATCATCAACGGCGTCCGATTGCGCGCTCCAACGCGTATACACCGTCCCCGATTAAGGCTCAATTCCTCACGATCGCGGGTGCAAGAATTACTCCGCTTTCGCGGACACACTGCCCTGGTGCGGAATAATTTGAGACGGAAATGCCTGCATAATGGCCGCGTACACGGCGTGCCAGACACCGTGATGGATAGTTGGGGGCCCGCGCATGCCAGGGCGCCCATTGCAAGCGGCGGCCTTCGTCGCTGGTGTTTGTCGGAGCGCGCAAGACGGGAAGGACGCTCAGCGCGGCGTATAATCAACCCAGGTAAAGGCAAAGGCCGAGAGCTACGATCCAACCATGGATGCATGCACAGGCACGGGGGAAGCGAGTGGCAATTTCGTTTTGAATTAGCACGTGCGTTTTATTCCACTATTGCCATACCGCACCCGATTCACGGCGACGGTGAGAGTTTTGATTCTGGGAAGGTCGCAGGAGGGGAAAAGGCAGCACGAAGGAGGCGTGGTTACGCTAATAATTGAGCAGCTTGTTACGAGAAAATCCGAGGAGCCACCTGTTATTGAGCGTTCCTTCAAGAAGAGAAAGAGGCTTTTTAGACTGCTCGTAGAAATGCTGCAGGATTAAGAAGACATACAGCCACGATTGACTTTCTGAATTACGCGGTAACTAATTTTGCGCAGCACTATAACCTATCATTACTCCTCTTATCTTGATAATTGCTTTGTTTCTCGAAGATCTGACGCTGCTTTAGATAGATTACACGAGTAGGTTTATTCTATGATGCCATTGTTACTGCCCCGCCGCGGTGTTCTAGTGGCTAAGGTACTCGGCTGCTGACCCGCAAATGAGTCACGGGATTGTATCTCGGCTGTGGCGACTGCATTTCCGATGGAGGCGGAAATGTTGTAGGCCCGTGTGCTCTGTTTTGGGTGCACGTTAATGAATCCCAAGTGGTCGGAATTTCCGGTGCCCTCCACTACGGCGTCTCTCATAATCATAGCGTGGTTTGGAGACGTTAAACCCCACAAATCAATCAAATCAATGCCATGTTACTGGATTATGTCGTCCGATGTTTTTCTACTACTGCGATTCTGCGCAATGCGGCAGTTACAATTAACATCACTTAGAACATGTTAAAACAACAGCACTGTAAAGGTGTAACATCGCAGGGTGGCGGCGACCGCGCCTTGGGGATTGAGCGCCGTGATGTATGAAGTGCTGTGGGTGGTCGACCTGATATTTTTGTCTTCAGTGAGTGATCTTTCACGAACGTAAATATACCACGCGTTTTAGATGCGGAGCATCTAATAGTCGAGGCTTGTAGTGCGGCGCCGTCCGCAAGCTTCCTCCTCCTTCTTCCACCATCTGTGCATTCCTTCCTCCTCTACACACCGCGTGCGCTTCTCCTCTTCACGAACATTCGCTAGCTGTATAATGTAGCGCGCATGCGCCGTCACGCTTCGAGAACATCGGCAGCTGACGCGCGCGCATGCGCCGTCGCGCTTCGCGAACATCGGCATCTGACGCGCGCGCATGCGCCGTTGCGCTTCTCCCCCTTCCCGAACATTCGACAGCTGACAGTGCATGCGCCGTCGCGCTGTATATATACTCAAGGTCGGCGCTCGCTCGCTCAGTTGCCGCTCGTCGGTTGGTTTGTACGGCGCGTCGACGTCCAAGGTCGCGGTGAAATGAATTCCAACGAATCCACAAACACAATGATCGACGTCCCTTCGACCAGCGCCGCCCTTTCGCATACGTGTGTACGTGTTCACTCATTTAACACCCCCTCCTACAACCACGTTAACCAATGCAGATTCTCGGCCGCGGAACAAGTAAACTTGCACGTTCTCGACGAGTGGAATTCGCCATTATATTTAGCAGCGTGCCACTATGCAGTTTTCATTAAACCCCACATATCAATCACTATGCAGTTTCCTTATTTTCTTTCCATCATTTGGGAAGCAAATATTTTGATTATGTTTTATTTAGCAGCGACTCCCGACATTTTCAAAAGCGCGCTTCATTCAACAAAAGCTAATCTACACCATGTTTAAGCCCCGATGATTATAGTACCACGATCGCAATAGCTCACTAATAACACGCATGGATGTCGGAGAAGCCACAGACAAGCTTGGACGTCTTCAATCGCCAACTTTAGGTATATAGTGTTGCAGCCTTTATTTGTTGTAGGTAGTGTTGCTAGATCGCTCGATGACGTGCATAAGCTACGTAACTGATGTCGTGGAATGTTATCGCGGTTCCACTGAAAGTCTGCGCATGCATATTACGATAACGCACAACTAAAACAATCATTCGGTGCTTCTTGACCGTGGCGGCAGCGTTCGCTTCGATTGCGATAGCAATGTAACATGGACTGTCCAGGCGGACTCATGCTGTCACCGTGATGTTTGATATGAAGTCCAAGGGCGACAACATCGTCCCACGCTTCGTGCGCTCTGTGTGCGAGTGAAATTGCGCGAGGGCCGCCGATGATCGCGGCTCAAGCGGAGAGGAGATGCACCGGACGTCTTTCGTCGTGCGAGGGGCCCATATATGGATACCTAATGACAATTGCGTGACTCCTGTAGAAAATGCGCCCTACGAGTTTTCGGGTGCGTTCGCGCGCACGCTATCTTCACCGAGATTAGCTGGTGGCTCACGCCTTTGTACGTCTTCTGTCCTCATGGATCAGCATGCTCTGAAGCGATAGAGAGCAAAGAGTTCACTTCGCTCGATGTACCGGACGCGTTCCTTTACGCCACCGTTTGGCTGAGCACACACCAAGTCGCTTACTTCGTTTAAGATTCGAATTTGTTGCGGTCGCAGACAATGAATCGCGACTACAGCGAAAGTGTTCATTTTTTTTTCTTTTAGCGAGATGCTCACCGTCTAGCTCCCACATGTACAACACCCGCACGCTTAAGGCGGGAGTAGGAACAGTGGACTCTGCTAAAATGGCACTCGAATATACCAACGAAATTCAATTATTAAGTAATCGTCCGAGTGTTCTCACACTACTGTTACAAAAAAAACACACACACACACGTTTGTCTTCAGCTCGTCATGTGGTTTCTTCTGTTCAAGGCTGTATGACACGAAACGATTGCTTATAATTTGGTTTAATTTTCGCGTTCAATATATCACTGAATCTGCTTCAACCTGGTCTGAGAGAGTAATGTGTATCCGCATAGTAACACATACGTGCCTTTGGAACGTTCTTTATGTATATTTTTCTGTAATGTCAGTAAACAGACAACGTCTGTTGGTGGCTTAATCAGTAAATCTTCCCGGGAAGAGGACGGGAACGACTTTCCTATTGTTTGTCCGTGTGCGTGTTTGTAGTGTGCATGTACGTAGGCATATGCGAAAAGAAAAAAAAAACAGAAGAAAGTTATGAACCTTCCAGACCATTCCCTTGGCTACGCCAGTGATCTCTGATGTCTCTATACATAGCGCCGTGAACAAGGCAGTAGCGACTTTATGTTTTCAACTTCAAGTACACTCCTATTTCCGCCTTGTTTTCTGAAGAACATAAAGATGATCGTGACGAGGAGGTTGATTATGAGGATGATAGTAATAAAAAAAGATCCGTAATGCCTTCTCATCTCGATGCTATACTCATTTTCTTGAAGTAAACAATGTCACGAATTGGACATATTTTGTTTGCGTTAACACTGCCGCAACTTCTAGAGATATTCGCTTGTTTTTCTTCAATGTTTCTATCATCATCAATAGGCATGTCTGCCGGATGTCCTTTTTTTTCCTATCGTACGGTAATCATACCTGCTCCAACCAGTTTTCATACATGTTTCGCTGCCCTGAGCAGCGTGTATTTTCTCTCCGATCAACGTGTCTCGTATACACAAAATTTTGCCTCGTACGATGGAGTAAAATATACCATGGGGAAAGTTTAAAAAAATAGGTTATTTGTGCCTTACATTGGCTACCCCCCCTCTCCGCAATACTAAACTACTTCGGTATAAAAGGTTGATTAGACATATTCTAGAGCACACATCTGTAGTTTGGTACCCTGAGAAACAATGTGACCTAAAAATCCTTGACAGTGCCCAACGTAAAGCAATCCACTTCATATGTCATAACTACAACCACAGCTTCTCACCAACACAGGCTCTGCAATCACTGAACAATGTATCATTACATTCTCGTTATCACATCAAATCTTTAAAACTATTATATACAGTTATCAACTCCTCTCCTGGCATCCTTGATGGTAACATCGCATTTGTGAAAGAAATTTGCACCCGCAGCTGTCACAACTTGAACATAAACCTTTATTTATTTGTTCGTACAAACACATTCAAATTTAGTGTTTTTTTTCAACGTACAAAACATCTCTGGAATTTCCTACCGGGCAGTATTTGTTCCCTACCATTAAAATATTTCATTGATGCGGCTACTAAAGACTTCGAACATATGTATATTCTTGTTTTTAATATGCCAAGTGATGTATTTCTACGTATTTCTCTAATGCATTTCAGTTCTATTTTTGTTGCCTTTTTTTTCTCTGTTGCATTCGCTTCGTATTACGTACTCTCCTGCTATAGCCCTTCGCTTGGGCTGCAGTATATTCGAATAAATAAAATGGATAACAGCTCAGTTTGATGCTCAAAAAAATTGCCCGCAGCTTCCCTCGGGGAACACTGAGGAGGATGCGGAGCATATAATTGGTTAACGGGGTGTTAAAGTGCGACTTACTTGGGTCGATGGCTAAATTGGTTAACGTGGTTGTGAAATGGGGTGTTAAATTGCGACTTACTTGGGTCGATGACTAAATTGGTTAACGTGGTTGTAGGAGGAGTGTTAAATGAGTGAACACGTACACACGTATGCGAAAGGACGGCGCTGGTCGAAGGGACGTCGATCATTGTGTTTGTGGATTCGTTGGAATTCATTTCACCGCGACCTTGGACGTCGACGCGCCGTACAAACCAACCGACGAGCGGCAACTGAGCGAGCGAGCGCCGACCTTGAGTATATATACAGCGCGACGGCGCATGCACTGTCAGCTGTTGAATGTTCTCGAAGGAGAAGCGCGCGCGCGGCACAGATGGCGACGGCGCGACGGCGCATGGGCTGTCAGCTGTCGAATGTTCTCGAAGGAGAAGCGCGCGCGGCACAGATGGTGGGCGACGGCGCGACGGCGCATGCGCGCGCGTCAGCTGTCGAATGTTCGAGAAGCGGTGCGGACGGCGCACTACAAGGCGCGAGTATAAGATGCTTCCGCATCTAAAAAGGAGGCAGTTTCGCATCTTCTTAATCAGGTACATATAGCGTCGCTACGCCGCGGTGGTGTATGGCACTTCATCACAGCTCGCGGGTTCTTATCCGGGAACTGGTGTACTCTTACTTCTCCGGGAAAACTGCCTCGTGCGCGAAAAAGCGAGAGTGGGGACGCCCTCAGAAACGCACGCTCCGAGATGACCGCGCCGTGTGCTCGGGTTGAATTAAGCTGCGCGAGCGCGCCCTGCGAGCGCAAACAAAACGCCCGCGCGAAAGTGCGCGCCGCCGGTGGCAATCAGAGGAGGTTCTCGATGAATCTCATTTCTCTTTGACTGGTTGAGTTATGCCGACGCTTATTTTGATCACTCAAACCAAGGCGAGTTTCCTCCCGAACAGCTGAATATGCCCGCATGTATGTACCAGCGAGGCTAGCCCCACTTGAGTCGTATTTGTTAATTACTTGGCCATTATGACCACTGCCGCTAACTGCACCGTATAGCATTACCAACAGCGAGGCCGTTTCTTTCTTACCTTTGTGGGAATAGAATATTCGCTTCTTCTGCGCCGCTCCACTCTTCTCTCTCTCTCTTTTTGTCCCGCAAATATCGCCGGCGTGGATGCAGCCAAAGCAGAGCCACTACTCCCCTCCTAGAGTCCAGACGGATGGTGATGGCTGAGCGACAAGCGCTGTCATTTGCAGGCGCCTTCGTAATGAACGAATTCGTGGTAATGTTTATCTCGTGATAGCAAGCAAATTTTCTTCCGAATTGCCTGTCCGACTTCTTTTTTTTTGTTTTTCTGCGCCGCCCATGGATCCACGCGGCCGCCTGCGCCGTACGCCCGAAATGTGGCCACTGCACGGCTCGTGCATCACACCGGTCATTTGCAGTTTTTCGAAGCGCTCCCCCGGTGTTCAAATAATCACCGGTTGCACCAGTGAAGCGCTGCCGCCGACGCTGGTCTTTCTTTTCCCGCGCAGCATCCGCTCCCGAATAGCGGCCGCTGATGTAGCTTTCCATTGGATCGCGAACGCTCGCCATTTGTGATGCCTTCCTGGTCTCGTTATTCCTGAATAGCTTGGCCGGATGGTTTGCTCCGAAACCATCACGCAAAGCTGACTGATTGAATTCCGCAGGAAAGCGCAAAAGAAGAGCCGGGGCTCATACGGAACGAAGGCGGATAGAAAAATCTGTAACTCGTGCATTAAACGTCCTGCTTGAAGGCTATAATTGATAGACATTTAGTTCTTTATGGGCGTCCTTTCAAAGATGTGGTATTTTATTTTACCAACGTTTATTTCTTTCATTTTTGGAATTGTTTTTGCAACTCTCTCAGCCATTTAGAAGGTTCTTCTGATGCGGCCTGGTTTGTCTGCGCTTATTACACACTGATTAAAAAAATTAACGTGCCATAGCTAGGCTTCAGGGCTTAGACAAGGTGTGTTCTCTTTCCTTGAACTGTCCTATGTTTTCTTGCATGTTCTTGCTTAGAGTTAGAATGCGCCGCTTCCTTATGCTATAGTGTCACACGTGAGCCGCCGCGGTGGTGCAATGCATGGTTTCGGGGCTCGGCTGCTCATCCGAAAGATGGGGGTTCCAATCCGGCCGTGGCAGAGGCATATTCATTGGGGTTAAAAAGGTTACAGGCGTGCGTGCGCTTATATAGGTACACGTTAAAGAACCGCAGGTATAGTAAATGTTTTCAATGCCACGGCGTGCCCTATAATCATACGATGGCTCCTCTCCATCTCTCTGTCTCTCTCTCTCTCTTTCGCTCCCTAATGAAGAGAAATGCTTGTGGTACTTCACTGTAGGAGCTCGTTAAGAAACTCTAAGTGGTCACCACTAATCCATATATTCACCCACTCAGTGTACGCCTCATTGTCATGTCACAGTTTTAGCGCGTAAACCTGAAATTATTTCTTTAACACAGAACACCATGTCACGGAGTCTACGGCCAGTCGTGTAGAGATTTTCTCAAAGAACATCAGTGTGTCATCGAGGCTTTGTTTCGAGACCACGGCCGCTTTCGTACAGTTGGTCGCGCTGCGAGAGCACTTCGCCTGTACATATGAAGAGAGAGAGAGAGAGAGAAATAAGGAAACGTTCAGCCAGGGTATGTACCGTCTTTATTTCTTTGTTTGCCTTCCCGTCCCACAGGCAACTATTCCATCACAATAGTGAAGCCACTCGCAAGACCAACTCCCACCAACTACCTGCATGCAGTGAACCGTGGATAAGGCACCAAGCGTTGTGGTGTAGTAGTTGCACGCCTACTGTGATACAGTGGACAAATGAAAGAGCCGATAAAGTGGCTGCGAACAGTCTCAAATACGACCCGGAAATCATTAGCTCTCCCTGTATTTGCCGCAACTGAATTTCATAAATCGGATTGATGCCACGTGGTATTGACATGACATCAGTGCAGGAAATCCGTTTGAATGTTACTCAATTAACACCTATTATTCAAAGCAACACTGTAGCACATTAAAAATAATACACAGTCTGCATTCGTGAGTACTTGATATGGAAATTTTAAAACCTGTTTGTGTACACGTTTCGTATTTTAAATAAGTAGCTCAACTATCTCGTGAAGTGGCCGTCAGTGTACAAGATCGGTACTGCATACGGTATGCTCGAAACCTTTGAAAAAACTCGGCTTTTCATACGTTTGACTTCATCCTATTCTTTTTTTATTTCTTCCTTTTTTTTCTTCACGTGGCGCCACCTCACAAGTAAACCGTTCGCGTTCCCATAATGCTGCAACTTTCTTTCATAGCTTTCTTTTTGTTCTTTCGAGCACTTCTTTCGGACGCTTTCAAATTTAAGCGTTTGGAGCTCTTGTCATTGCAGGAATAATTTGTCTTGAATTTTGGCAGGGTGTCAAAGTAATCGACAGCAAAGAAAAGGAAGAAGTTGTTCTGGAATTTCAGTTGTCTTTGACGAAATCATAAAGGACCGCGGGACTTTTGTAACAAGGATTCTGCATCAACATTGTTGCAGTCAGTAATCGCTGTGTATTGCGTAGCGTGGAAGCCTGGCTTCTGAATGTAGACGACATATAAAGACATTAAATTAAACTCATCTTTACTCGATCAACCCGTTCCAGTTTTTAACAATTGCGTTGTCGAAGAAGCTGCCACGCGAATCGGTAACCATAGCAGCTCTTGATGAATGATACGCTAAGAGGTTTGAACATTGAATAACTCCAGGATACTCTATCTAGCATGTTAGATAGAGCGGGTAACTCACTACCTCACGTTCAAATGATACTTGAACAGATATAACAACCGTGACTTACCAGCCAGCAATATCTAAACTAGGAACTTGCGTGATTTTTTAAAGAAGGAGTTGCCTATGCGAGAACATGTGACAGTATGTTACGTTTCACACGTACCGCATCTACTTAGCATCTGACCTTCCTATATGACTTTCTATCTAATCCGCTTCAATAATGTAGGGTACCATCAGTGTGTTACTGCTTCTATAGTTAAGATCTCTCACTTGTTATGTCAGTGAGCTGGCGCCTCTGTGGTCTGATCAGTCGTGAGCTCAATTTAATAATCAACTGCTTTATTAGACCATTTTAGCCCCCTACAAGATGCATGCCACTCCAAGCGATCTCTAATGCATGACTGTGTAAGCTCATTCGACATAATTTTTCGTAGTGTCACAACAACAATCTACTATAGTAAAGTTGATTCTGCAGCCGAAGAGAAACATTTATTGGAGCTGTGCTGATAAGGCGATTTAAACACGACTCACCCAAAGGCGTCATGTTCAAGCAGTGATTTAAGCCGAGCTATCGCAAATCCTTCAAATATTGCGAAAGTGGTATAAAAGAAAGGGCCCATTACCCACACCGAAGTGGATGAAGCGCTTCATCCTCATGCCTGCGCGTGTAATGTGGCCATATAATAAAGCGTGAAGCGCATTTGTGGGATGGTCAAAGTGGACGTGACTCTTTCACTGGCAAGGGTGCTTCCTTTCCCTCGTAAGAACAGGCGCTATAAGCTGGCAGCAGCGGCCAGCGTCGCGTTGCGCTGGCGATCGGCGTCCGTGCGTATATAAGCGACGTGGGTGCAGGCTCGGTGGACGGGGTCTGGACGTCGCCTGGGGAGCGACCAACGGGAGGAACGGCAAAAGGAAGACGGACAGGGAAAGGAGATCTTCCAAGGGATGAAGCAACCTGGATTTATGACGCTGTCACACTGGGGGACACCCGGTTCAATTTCCTATCAACTGCGCCGGACAGGCGACTGATGGCCTCGAGTTCATCTTCCCTCCTCCCCCACACGGCTGAGAGGCGGAAGTAGGGCGGCGAGATAAAGAGGTGCGCAGAACAACACAAGTCGCCGATGCGAGAGGCAATAAGAGCGGGGCCTCTCGCGAACCGGGGGATGAGGACACTGCCGCGCTCTATCGGTCCGCGGCCACTGACGGAAGGCTTTTCAGACAAATAACTTTGTCGCACCGGACGACTATGAGCTACAACAGCCCGAGGAAGGGCCCGATACTCGGTGATGAGCTCGGCGGCTCTGATTGAGTTGTGACGCGGCCGAGAGGCGCCCTGTCAAAGGCTTCATCGGCCGCCGCCCCCTTCACCTCGTCACCATCGTGAGCGCTGTCGCTCAGTCGGCTCGTGAGCGGGCTGTCTCTCGTTTCGTTGCATCGTCCCTTTCACCGCACTTGGCGTGCGTCCCCCTTACGCGCACTTTCCTTACGTGCGGCTCGGCTGGTTGATTTCCGCATCTTTTTCACCTTCGCGCGTACGTACATCCCACTGATATCGGGAAATGAGTATCCTTTATATCCGCGCATAACGAGGCATCATCATCATCATCATAATCATCATCACCATTATCATCATCAGCCTGACTATTCCCACTGCAGGGCAATCGCTTCTCCCATAATCCGCCAATCAATCCGGTCTTGTGCTTTCTGCTTCCACGTTATAATTGCAAACTGTTTAATCTTATCGACCCACCTAACTTTCTGCCTCTCCTTCGAGCGTCTGCCTTCTCTGGGAATTCAGTCGGTTACTTTAATGGCCAGCGGTTATCCTGTCCACGTGCTACGTGTCCGGCACATGTCAATTTCTTCTTCTTGATTTCAACTATGATATCCTTAACCCCCGTTTGTTCCCTGACCCACTCCACTCTTTTCTAGTCTTTTAAGGTTACACCTATCATTTTCCTTTCTATCGCTCGCTGCGTCATCCTCAATTTAAGCTTAACCCTCTTTGTAAGCTTCCAGCTTTCTGCTCCATACGTAAGTAACCGCAAGTTGCAGCTCTTATGTACCTTCCTCTTGAGGGTTAGTGGCAGATTACTCTACCTTCCTCTTGAGGGTTAGTGGCAGATTACTATACATGATTTGAGAATGCTTGCCGAATGTGTTCCACCCCATCCTTATTCTACTAGTTATTCCATTCTCAATGTTCGGTCCACTGTTACTACCTCTCCTATGTAGACATATTCCTTTACAACTTCAAGCGTCCCTCCACCTATCGCAAAGTGCTGTTTTCTGCCAAGGTGGTTGCATAGTACTTTAGTTTTGTGCATATTATTTTCAGATATACTCTTCTGCTTTCCGTGTCCAGTTCAGTAATCATGAGCTGTAATTCATCCCCTGAGTTACTTATCAAGTTAATGTCATCAGCGAATCACAGGTTACCAAGATATTCTCCATTAACTCTTGTCACTAAGTCTTCACAATCCAGGGCCCTGAAAACCTCCTGTAAACATGTGGTGAATATAGCATTGGAGAGATTGTGCATCCCGGCCTTACACCCTTATTTATTGGGATTATGTCGCTTTCTTTATGGATAACTATGGTGGCTGTGAATAGATTGTAGATTTCTTCCAGTATGTTTATGTAGGGTTCATCAATGCCTTGATTCCGTTGTGCCTGCTTTACTGCTGATGTCTGGACTGAATCAAACGCCTTCTCGTCACTATATGAAAGCTATGTATAGCGGTTGGTTGTATTCAGCGCATTTCTCTATTACCTGATTCATAGTAAGAATATGATCTACTGTGGAGTATACTGTACGAAATCCTGCTTGGTCTTTTGGTTCATTGAACTCTAATGTTGCCTTAACTCTATTAGCTATTATCTTTGCAAATAGTTTGTAGAGAACCGAGAGTAAGCTGATCGGCCTGTAAATTTTCAAGTCTTTGACGTCTACTTTCTCATGGATTAATATGATGTTGGCTTTCTTCCAAGATTCTGGTAGCCTTCCCATCAAGAGACACTTCTTATACAAGATAATCAGTTTTTTTTTAAACGATTTCTTCGCCAACTCTCAGCAAGTCCGTTATTACGTTATCCTCACCAGCGGCTTTGCCTCTTTGCATTCCTTCTAAGGCTTCCCTAACCTCATCTGTCGTTACTGGTAGGATGTCGAATTCCTCTGGGCTATTATTGCTTCTTCTGATATAACCCTAGTTGTGTCGATTACTGTGCAGCTCTCTTTAGAACTCCTCCGCCACCTCAACTGTCCTATTCATATTGGTTTTGACATTGCCTTCATTGTCCCTGGATGCATGCACCCGATTTTTGCCTATGCACAAGTTTGCCTTTGCAGCTTTTAGGCTTCTGCCGACATTTACACCTTGCCCAGTTCTGTCCATGTTATACCTTCTGATGTAGGCTAATTTACGTCTATTGATCAACTTTGAAAGCTCCACTAGCTTTATATTGCCGGTTGCATTTTGGGATTTCATAGCTTGTCGTCCCTTAATGAGATTTTTCGTCTCCTGAGTTAGTTTGCCAGTGTCCTGTCAAGTGACTGTACCTACAACTTCCATTGCACACTCTTTGATGACACTAGTAAGATTATCGTTCATTGTGTGAATGCTAACTTCGGTTACCTCGTTCAGAGCCTCGAATCTATTCTGAAGCGAAACTCTCAATTTCTGTACTTATTCTCTTACCACTAGCCCATTATTTGGCCTCTTGCGTGTCAGTCTATGCTCTTGCTTTTTTAAATCTAGCTGAATACGAGCTTTTACTTTTTTGTAGCTGCTGCATCGGATCTAGCCAACTACTTCTAGATCCTGTACAAAATGACGGGGTGTGCACACAGAATGAAGTCTTAAGCCTCTCTTAAGCCTTTCAACTACGTTCATTCACTGGCACGTTGATGGCTTGAGGCTAGAAGTTGGGCACGGAAGATGGGTCATCAGAGAACCTGAAATCAGCGTGAGGCCTTTCCAGGATAAAAAGTCTCCTGCATTAAGATGTGATTTATTTTTCGGAATGTCCATACTTATGAACCATGCCTCATTTATTCTGTGGAACATAATGGTGATTATGATTATAACCATGATAATTATTTCTCCAATTATGAATATGATGTTTATCGTCGTCATTGCCGTCGACGTAATCCGTGAACATACCCATCACGGTGGAAACTGGCAGGTCATGCCCCTGTGATTGCAAGCATTTTACAGACGTAGTTGGACAAGTAACCTTTCTTTTCATTTACTTCTTTTGTGGTTAAGAAACAGGCCGATAATGGGACATGGAGCCACATGAGAGATGGCACGGCGACCAGTACCAACGAAAGAACTTAATAGCTTATAAGCCTCGAGAGCTCGTTACCACTGTAGATTCACCACCATCCATGAATCTAAGATATTGTGGTCATTATTGTTGCTTCCATTGCCAGTAGCTTAACGTTACCTGGACGGTTTTACAAAATGCATGCAACCGATGCCACGAGACACAGATGTTTCAAGAACGGATCTGCTGTCAAGTGATAGACAAATATTTGCGTTGTTTCCACTTTTGTGTTCACAAGAAAAAAGTTAATATAAAGATTGATTAACACTAAAAAAGCATTATTTCGATGGGGAATTCAGTATCTACCATCTGCATATTAGGGTTGGGGGGGGTGAACGCGACAAAAATATTTAAATAGCGAATATTTATTTTTATTCGCTCTCAATAAATAAACATCAATGCAAAATATATTCTTTTGGTACAGGGTATGTGCTACAAAAATATTGCGATGTGGCCACCATTCGAAACATTATTTTAAAAATAAATCAAAAATGCCCAAGATGTCTCGTTTCGTTCCAACCTGAGGGGCAAAATGAGACGCTACGTGGCGCAAAACGAGAGTGTGTGAAAAAATTCATCCCTTCAATTTTTACAGCAGACAGACTTGAAATTCTCTCTGCGGGCCCTTACGCAGTCTCAAGGAGCCCAGTATTTCGACTTCACGCATTGAATCTAGACAGAACGCAGTGTTGTGTTGCTCCGAAACTCCTTGCAGATGAAACAAC
This sequence comes from Rhipicephalus annulatus, assembly GCA_013436015.1. NCBI lineage: Eukaryota > Metazoa > Arthropoda > Arachnida > Ixodida > Ixodidae > Rhipicephalus > Rhipicephalus annulatus. Next base: position 21,691 of record WOVY01012763.1, on the reverse strand, counting down.
GTCATTCTTTCTTTTGTTGATCGCTTGCCCCTCATTGGATAATTCAAATATTGGATGCTATAGAGACATTTTGACGTATCTTCTTCACCTATTTTTGCTGTTTTATTGCAGAAGTGGTCAGGCGTTTCATGGATTTTAACTTCACGCACCGGAATTTGTGATGCAATGAATTTATAACGGCTAGATTCATATTTTGTAGCGCTTTTTTTCAATTAGGGTATTGTAGAAACGTCTTGGAGATTCCGCAATTTTTTATGCGTCTCTGGAAAGCATCCTTGAGAACACGAAAAAAATATCGATTCAGTGCGAATGAAGGGAGTGATTTCCTGAACAGCAGTAAGAGATTCTTTTTTAAATTGCTTTCCTTCCTGGAAGCTATTTATTATATTCTCTTGTATTTCCATATGGGTGCACGTTAAAAAACCCCAGGTTGTCAAAATTCCCGGAGTCCTCCACTACGGCGTCTCTCATAATCATATATTGGTTTTGGAACGTTAAACCCTACATATCAATCAATCTCTTGTATTCCCAAACCCTCCTAGACAAAGAAATATAACATAAAAAGAGTGTAAGTTTACGGTTCAGTTATTAAGATATGTGAACTTTCTAAGGCATTTGAATGCCTTTCTGTCGCGTTCTGCTCCTCTCATACACCAGAATTATTAAAAAATGCGCTTTGTCCTCGGGTACCGAAGGAACAAACCTTATGGTGTTAGGTAGCTCGTAGTCTAAATAAACAAAATGAATATTTACGTTGCTTTATTCATGCAGGAGTAGCTCATGCACGGATCCGAAAATTTGGCTGATCAGAACTTCATTTTTTTTTGACGGGTCATGAACACAATGACACCAGCTTCGTATTTTTTTCTGCACGAATGCTGTAAGCAATCATCAAATTTTACACATGAAAAACTAGACGAGGATCAGCACTTATTACTGGAAGAGATAAACAAAGAAAATCAGCTTTTGTATAAGCTGCAAAGGCCGGCATTGTCAAAATGTCGCGTTTTGCCACGCGTGTCTCGTTTAGCCCCTCCTTGCCATGTTGCCTTTGAAAAACTATTTTCAAAAAAAAAGGAAGAAAGAAAGAAAGAAAGAATACATACCGAACACATCTGTTTTTTTTTATTTTCGTTTTTTAGGCGTGGAGTTGGGGAAGTACACAGAATAGCGAATGGTCAGTCATTCCCTGTGTTGAAGCATTTAGCCGACTTCATACGCAGAGAGAAAGAAAAAAAAAACAGACCGCACTGCCCTGCTTAACTAGCCAGATAGCATTACCTGCAGTTTCGTCCTTGCATGTTCCTAAGTATAGGCGCAGGCATTCTTGTACTGTTGGACGCGTAGGCAGGTTTTCGTGATCGCTACTATTGAGCCTCAGGAGCTATACTAAACGAAATCAATACCATTCGACAGGAAACCCCATTTGGTGCCTTTCTGAAACTGCAGAAGTTCTAAACGGTGAGAAAATGTCCAGTGCTGCGTGTCGGACGTGTGGCCGTCCCATTGATGTGTGCTGATTAGGAATACAACTGCTTACAGTAAAAGTGGATGCTTGGGCGTATTGGTAGGGCATCTCAGAACAGATAAATTGTTTTTGAATAAATTTTGTTGCAAGTCAGCGCTGTTGTTTGTGTCCCCCCTTTCTATAACGCTCCCTCTTTGGCGTTGTTTTCTGAGATGCTTAGTCAGAAGCGTAACGTTGCAACTATTGTAGTTTTAGAATCACGAGCATCGCATAATTTACTGTTAGCCTCCTGTATTTGTTTTCTTTTCGTCGCATTTTAAGGTTGGAATTTTCTTTTTGGCGCAATAAACTGCTGAATAAGAAGTAAATGCTTGACAGGACACAAGTTATATAGTGTCTTGTCAAGCGTTCTTTGTCGCATGTTCAACCGCGCTTGCTTGTTCTAGATCAGCTAAAACTCTTATTCCTTCAACTTACATGCATGCAACCTGTGCAATAAAAGAGGCAGTTCCACCTTAGCCACGCGTGACTTTTCTTTAAAAAGTCATTATTTTTGTTCCGCCGCGGCAAAACACATTCGAAAGCATGAGTTCCAGGCTACGCTTCTGCCCATTACTTTCTTCCGGTTTTTTTTTTCGTTTCAATACTTTCTTCGGTTATGTTCACAACCAATTGAACTTTAGAATGTTGATCTTTTTTTATAGAAAGCTGTTCATGTCGCTACATGGCAGCCGTTTTTTTTAGCAGACACTTCTTTTATTTCGTAATCATCGGCGTACTCGTCACGTCCCCTAGCATTTCTATACCGTGCTGTCACACTAAAACGTGTTTCCTTACAGTTTAGGCGTTGTAGATGATAGCGGACTCGACCGATGTACACTGTACACAGTACGCTAGCGTTGTATTAGTATCGATGACGAAGCGTTCGCAAAAAGTTTATTGAAAACTTCCTTGTAGGCGAGCTATATTTGAAAAAGGAAATATGCCGCATTTGAAGCTATAAAACAGCGGAGGACAAACATTACAATACTCTAGAAACGCATTTAAACATGTATGCTGTCAGACATTTGCGGGTTTTTCATCTGCTGCATTGACGAAGTGAAATGTATGTACCTTGAAACGCCTAAAAAACGCAAGGTCTAATGAAAGGCAAGACCGCAAAGGCGAGACCGCAAAGGCATGACCGCTACCATATGAGACAGCCAACGAAAACTGCCAATTACTTAGAGAAATACCTTGATTTTCACGCATCAATTATTCTCTCATCCCTTTCCGGTTGCCCATTCACAAGCGAACGCGTTGGCAAGGACGTAACAATGAGCTATGACCCATTGCAGTCTCCCGAAACAGCCTTGGCTTTCTTTCCGCGCGCACTTTCGCTTCGCTGCGACTTCACCTTTAACTGAGGGCGACACCAGCCGGAGCCCCGTTGCCAATAAATCCCCTCGCAAGACAAACAAACCTGCGCGCTCGAAACGCGAGTGATCTGCGTCGGCCGCTTTTCATGCAGGATCCACTCGGCTGCGGAGAGTGGAACGGAAGGCGCCGAGCGGCTAAAATAAAGCGGCCCGTCGAGCGACGAGCCGAAGTGCGTTTGTTCAAGGTCGGAACTCTGCTTCCTGCGTGACCAGACTGTGGAGAGCTACTTCGATGCGATGCTGTAATCACTCAGCGAGTGGTCGCCGCTGAGCGCGCGCCCTCGCTGGCGGGTGGGGGAGACACACAGCACCGGTATAGGTGCACGCGCGATCGAATTCTGGGCCTCCATCCGCGCAAGTGGGCGGGTGAGCTCTCGTGGTTCCTTTCAATGAGCGGCTCGTCTTGAACTTGCGAGACTCCGCGAGGACATGCTGCTCCGTTACGAGCTCATTCTCGGTGTTCAGGCTGCCGAGTCAAGGAGTCGCGGTTGGTAGTGATGGTGGGCAGGTTACTTTTGGTCGCGTGTGCAACTAGGGTGCATAACTGCGAGGTCCGAAACAGCGTGCCCCGTTGTCCGCCTTCGCTCTTGACGAGTCATTCATTGGCAGCACCGCTGGCTGCCCCGCAGTAGCCTATATATCCTTTGCCGCCCAGATATCCAATACCTAAAAGTTCACAGCGCGGTTGCTACATTGGACCACCCAACGTCGTCGGCATCTCGTTTATTTCGTATTCTTGCCTTCAACTAGAGCCATTAAGGTTGAGCTTCAACTCAACTATTTCGTATTATTGCATTCAACTCTGCTCAACTAGGGCAGAGACTGAGACAAAGAAAGACAAATAGAAACAGGTGAAGTTTGGCCACACACATACGGCTTCTGTCATGCGATATATCATGGTGTCAGTAGATTTCCTTGAAACATACTTCATAAATACGGTCGTTAAGCTAGGCATGCATACATTACATTATAGAAGTGTGCCTAACAAGTCCTTCATCCCACCCCAATTCCCGCCCCTTTTTTTTTCTACTCTGCACGAAGCTTGGAGTTTAAAGGAGGAAAAGGACAAAGTACAATACGGCAGAACAACCGGTGAAAGCGAGCGTCTGCAGACATATTCACGTCCCCCTGCCGACAACGCTTTCTCTGTTTTAGGACCAGTTTACGGTGATGTAACATTTGCTGCAGCAGGCTGTAGCCAAGGTTAATCAGTTATTAACACAAGATTATGCTTACTTCATGTTTAGTGAAAGATAAACTTTAAATATTACTAATATTTCACGCATAATGCTGACAAATGCCTGCATGAATTGGGAAGAGCTTTAAAGGTAGGAAGCCTTCTCACATTTTTTTCTCTCCTAACAAAAGTGGTCGGGTAGTAGTTTAATAAGGCCCCGCCGCGGTGGTATAGTGGCTAAGGTACTCGGCTGCTGACCCGCAGGTCACGGGATCGAATCCCGGCTGCGGCGGCTGCATTTCCGATGGAGGCGGAAATATTGTAGGCCCGTGTGCTCCGATTTGAGGGAACGGTAAAGAACCCCAGGTGGTCGAAATTACCGGAGCCTTCCACTACGGCGTCTCTCATAACCATATGGTGGTTTTGGGACGTTAAACGCCACAAATCAATCAATCAAAGCAATCAGTAGTTTAATAAATAAATGCACAACACTAAATTATTAATCCTTAAAGAATTACATTCACCAAGCTCAAGACATTTGGTTTGATTCAAATCTCAATTTGAATATTTACAAATTAATTCAAATATTTTTGAACAGAATCACACCGAATGACAACAACAACAACAACAACAACAAAACAAAAAATTACGCCATCTCCTACTAATGGGAACCATCAGTAGCATGTGAAGCAGCACATGGGTCGACCTAAACAGCCCTGAAACACTTTTTTGAGTAACCGTGGAATTAATTCACTGAAAAAGCGTATTACCTCACCAATTAAACGCAGCAAAAATTTTAAGAATCCGTCCAGTACGAGCGGTTACAAAGATTTGTCACACGCTGCCATCACATTCTCTCTTCTCTCATCCCGACGAAAGCGCTTGAAGCCGAGCAGGGAAGGATGGGAGGGGCAAACAAAAAACGTCATTCACGCCTCGTGACCTTGAGCGTTTTTCTTTTTTTTTCTTTGAATACGCGGCTTTCTCAGTGCGATCGTGTGCGCACGCGTGCACAAGTGACGGCCTCTTGCAGCAACCTCTGTAACAACCGAGTGCGCCATGTTCGAATCAACCAACGGCTGATAGATGGGCTTACTGGGCTTAAGTTCGTGATTTGTCGAGAATAGAGAAAGCTATTTTTAGCTTTGATCATTTGTTTTGAATTCCAGGCTACGTGCTACGCTAAATATTTGGCACGCGTGTTGTCGGGAGCTTCTTTTACCGATCGGCAGCGTTTTCTGACCATGCTCAAAAAGTGTTGCAGGGCCCCTTCAAAGTTCCGTTCATCACGGGCATCTTGCCGGATGTAAACGCGTCCTTGTCAGCGGAGCACACCATGAATTCATTGTAGTTTCTGTTGCTGTTACTCGCCCCGAACTCTTGTTGGAGCACGCCACGCAGGCTCATCGCCACGCCACGCGGGAGCCCGTGCGTTCATCGCGCGTCTGCGGAATCTCGTTCTCCGACGCCATCACATGGTTGCTGAGAGAGTGTATGGGGGAGAGGCCACAGCTTCTCACCCAGATCCTTACACAGGCCGAAACGCTCTAGCGCGTGAGCGCGTACTGGCAGTGCTTGAGCCAGCTGTTGCGCATGTGCAGTAAGGGTGGTCACGCCGCACACCGGTAAGAACTGTTGCGCATGTGCAGTAGGGGGGTCACGCCGCACACCGGTTAGAACTCCGCCATAAGCTGCTTCGCATCTAAAACAAAAAGAAAACACTCTTGCCCTTATATGGATGTACCCACTAGGAAGCTTCAGGTTGCCAAATGAATTCGGAAGACCTCCACAACGCACTATATTGTTTCGGGATCTTCAAGGCCGTAGCTTATTTGTTCATAATAAGTCCCGAAACGCGATCATCTTAGTGGTCATACGCGTATGCCTTGTAGGACGCATGCCATCTTTTCAGAGTGGCAGAATTTTGTTTAAAAACTTTATCATTAGTCGCTCGTCACAAAACTGCCGAACACTGCAGGAGAAAATGAAGTGTGAGCTTACCATGATAGAATTTTTTTTCTTCGATGAGGCTTCTGAATCAGGCCGAGTGGACGTGCACTCTTGGACTAGGAATTGTTGGTCAGAAGCAGGCATGTTACAGGAAAGGAACGAGATTTCTAATAATAATTTTCGCTGTTCATGCTAATTCGTGCTTCCAAGCTCTGCCCATAGCAGTATACGTGTTAACAGGAGCTTATTCGCACTTGTACGCCGGTCCTTAATCATTTCAGTAACAGGACACATACACCTCGAGGTATCGCGGGGCATGAGAGCACGCAGAACTATATAAACTATTGTTGTTGTTTTTTTGCCTTCGCTTGCCGCTGTCTGCGTGACGGCGCTGCTGCCGGCATGCAAAATTTCAGCACTTTAATCCCATTCGTGTGCCGTTATGCTATTATTATTTTTTATTTTTCATTTGTCCTCATTTCTTCTTGGACCCACTAATGCTTCATAAATATAATATTCTCTTATCATCGATGTTCACAGAGTTAAAAGGACATTGTCACAATTTCATTGATCCTTGCTGTATTCTTTCACATCAAAAAATCAATCGTCAGCCCTTGAACATGTGTCGTAATCCGTCCATACAACCGATTCCTTCCCGCAATCATTCTTAAATGAATAATTCAGTCCTTTCCTTGAAATATACAGGTTGGGTGGCTCTTGAACCATTTTTTAAAAATATGCTTGGGGTCCAATAGTTGGAGACTCCGTGGCTTCCCTTTACGGGGCCTTCTGTGTGGTCATCTAGAGTGTACATTCACCGCCAACTGCTGCGGCTATACCCCGGAATGAGGACTTCTCGACAGAGGGTTGCCAAAAAATTAAAAACGACTGAAACACAATTACCATGGCTTAACAGCAAATTCGCTGAGCTATACACTTTCGCGATGTCCGCCTGAGACTCAGTTTCAGGCTTAAATCTCAATGCACACCAATCTATGCAGATCAAGCTTCAAAAATAAGAATCAGTGAACGAACTCATCCATTTGTATTATTATCGTCATCATTATTGGTATTCGCTTCGAGGTGCTCTTATCACACAGTTTACTGTAAAGAGCACACTGTGTCTTCGGAGTGTAGCACTCCGAAGATAAACTGAGTAATACTAATAATTTTCCGATTACGCCGTTTTTACACAATCGAGCTGGGGGGTCCACCAACGGGCGAGGTCAACGAACCCGCACATAAGGGGCCCCCCTTTAGGGCTGTTCATATTCTATCACGAAGGACACCGAGCGTCGTCCGCTCAGCATCCCCGCATATATCGGGTTCGACTACCGGGCAGTTGCTCGCTGCACTCGGGGAGCGAGTGGGCAGGCGATGGTCCATCTTTATCACGGCTATTGCTCGGGGGAAGCCGCTGCATAAAAGGCCGAAAATCAAACTTTCCTAGCACGTTTGGCGACCGTTTTCGATCGCGTGTGAGTGGCTCGTGAGCGGCATCTCTCTTTTGATATACAGTCCGCGGAAGGAGATCTTCCGGGAACTGCCCGCTGGTCTTTGATTTGTGCGAAACTTCGGTTGAGGCCCGAAGAGTGAGTGCTGCTTCAAATAATAAAAAAGAAAAGAGCGAATAAAGAAACGGATGGCGAAGTGTGCAAACCTGCAAAGTTATGAAACAGAACCTAAGGCTTCTTGAATGCAGGAGAAAGAATGTGCAGCAACTCCTCAAGGCAGGTTGATGCAACGGAGCTAGCTATAGGCACGCGTTGACATCACAACTATTGTTTTTTTTATTCTTTTGGACGTCGCGCATGTATGTGTAAACATTGCGAAGAATGCAGTAAATGACGCGATTCTCGTTATAGCTCATTGTCCCGAAACATTAGAAGGCTGAAAATTACGCAGGCCACCGTTAAAAAGAAGAGGACCAATTCGGACAGGATTTCCTTAGTGCTTCTTTTTGTCACTTTATCTTTCTGGAGTGTTTTCTACTGAGCCGCTTCTTACCCATTCAGGTAACGGGGTCCCGTTTATTTGAGACAGGAACCCTCCGAGTGCGGTCTTGATCAGAATGAAAGCGGCATACGTCTCTTATTTGAAGCGATGCGAAGTACCGAAGGTCGATATAATACATTTCAACGTGCGTTCTCGGGGATGATCAGTGCAGCCGAACTGAATATGAAGCGCAATAGCGGGTGTTCTCAGTAACATACAAAGATAAATGGGCCAATTATGTGGCAAGTATTGAAAATTTCACGTTAATCGACACCAACGAAAGATACCACAAGTGACGTTTCCTTTAATACAAAATACAACTCGCGACCGCTAATTGTAACGCGAGACGAAGCCGTACTCCCCAAAAAAGTTTCCTCTTCAACGTCACAAAAGCTAACATGCAATAAATGGTTCCTAATGCAACGCACAGAGGCTGGAGCGTTCAGCTGGCTCCAATTCAGTTCTACCAGTCTTCGTGGATAAACAGACTCGAAGATTTTGCCCCTAAAGGGTAGACGAATGCTCAAGTAAGGAAATCTTCATGCCAGAAAACCACGTTGAAAGTACTACAGTATTTACAATATCATCTGAAACGTAATCGTATCAACTTCACCCCTTTCAATACGCATTATCGCTTGCCCTTTAATACCGGTGCATCAGGCAGCTAGCACCCTTTATGCCAGATTTGCTATTTATAAAAGCGACGAATCGCTACAAATAATTTAAATACACAACAGAATGGCGTATGCGCATCGGGCATCTGACACTTTACGAAGGCCTGGTGAAACGTGGTTATGAAATGTAGGAGATTTGTTAGCTACATCATATAGACAAGCGTCACTTCGCAAGGATTTTCTATTTTGTTATGTCTCAAAGGAGATACAAAGGGCATCGCACGCCTAGCAGAGAGGATGGTGTGGCCCCTGACTGACCTGATGTAATCTATACAAATAGCATATCGTATAGATGTGGTCGTAGATATGGGCAACATTGCCTTAAATACAGCACGGAGAACTCCTTCAATTTCCTTTATATGCAGTCCTACAACCACGAGGAATAGTTTTTACACTTCAGTGATTATCTTCCTGGTTAACCTACCTGCCTTCTCCATTTTGTTGCTTCCTTCCTTCCTAGTGATGACAACACTGCAATATACAGTATTGACGTGAGCGCTCCCCGAAAAGAAAAAAGTTTGCCGCTCACTGCAGTCTCTCTTGAATCAGTCATCGACGAGTTTTTTTTTTTTTTCACTGCGAGACTGATACAATAGGCCAACAAAGCTTTTGACAATAGCTTCCTGCGTTTGGCTGTGCTGATACCACACAGCCTGTCAGTATATTCAGCATTTTTATGCGTGGCTCCCATACGAATATCGCGTTCTGATCTCGACAATAACTAGGCCTGTATTCGCATTATTCCGATTTTATTTTAATTTCGCAACTTCTCGCACTGCTTTAAAGTCAATGAGCTTTTGGCTTGAGATCATTTTCACTCGTCGAGTTTTTTATAGACGCCGTTAGCTTGTGAATAATTAGTTCACTGCAGGCTGTCGATAGTTTATAGACACGTCGTAAGGAAGCCCGATATATTTCGCTGGATTGTGGCCATGTGTAAGCTTTTGAATTTCATTCTTTCTTCAGTTCTTCATCACCACGTTTTCCTTTGGGGATGCAAGTCTCTCAAAATTCTACCATTGTCCATGCATTCACTGCATCCTTCACCTCACGGCCCCTGCTTAATGTTTTTTGATTGCGAAGCATTTCTTAGAGAACTTCGCCGACCTTGAGCATATTTATTATCTATCTACTAGCCGCTTACGTTTGGATGCTCTCGTGGTCACCCCCTTAATTGGCGTGAACTCAATTCTTAGCAACGGAGGGTAAGATGAATCGACGAATATGATGCACTGGTCAACACTAAATAATATCACAATCCTGTCGTCTACGTCGTCAAACGCTTCCCGCCAGACAGTGGTACACAACCGCGGGCGGGTAGGTGCCACTGGTAAGCGGGTATCTGCCACAGGTGATTGACACTTTGTATCTACTCAGAACGACGAGAACACAGATGGGCAATTATAACGCGTGAGCGTTAAGCAATACCCGACATCGATAGCGTCAACCCAACGAGGCATAGAATAAATGTCAGTGTTAAGAAAAATCTGAAATAGCCAGAGTTGGCCACCCGACGAGTGCAAATAATAAATTTCAGCGTCCCAGCAGGAATCGAACCCAAGCATTCTGCGTGGAAGTCGAGCGTTCTACCACAGAGCTACGCCAAGTCTCGGAACTACTTTTCAAATAGACGCTAATCTTCGTAAAACGTCAATAGTGGTTGCAGTGCTGCCTACCAAATTTTATAAACATTACATATGTACTCCTTTCATACAGCCGTCACATCGGGTTAACGTTAATTGTGGTGAGGTGCCATGCGCTGAAATTGATTTATGTAGCAGTATCTAGGGCCAGCATCTTCGCGAGTATCAGCACTTCATATCAGCTTCTGGTGTTGCTAAAACAAATTTCCAGCTGATATCGTTGTGCAAGTGGAAACTGGTTATATAACCATCTGCAACTCTTCAACACACATGTTATCTTCAACATATGTCTCTGGCGTGCAACATTTGTAGATATAGTTAGCGTAATTTAATGACGTGTCACTCAATAAAAAAAATGCAACCTGGTCACCTTCCCTCCACGTGATCCGCATAAAGTTGATTCCCTGGAACGTGGGATCTGCCGAATTTTTTTCTGAATTCCTGCAATGTGGTTATGGACATCGGCGGCGGCGGACAACTACGGCGCCGCGCGTGACCCGAATTCCGATCGCATAACAGCTTTCGCCGTAAAATCTGCCCAGTTTGACGCATGCTGGATGCCCGATCCGGCACGGAGTATGAAGGAACGTCACCGAACCGGCTGCTACACGAGTGCGTCTGACGTCGAATATGCACTCTATAGCATTAGCAGCTGCCTTAATGGTAATTTGAATGCCACGGAAAATTACCTGAGCCGAAAGCGGCGGCAACCACGCAGTCCTAACACAATGTGACGAATGCTTGTAAGCCCGTGTGCTCAGATTTGGGTGCACGTTAAAGAACCCCAGGTGGTCAAAATTTCTGGAGCCCTCCACTACGGCGTCTCTCATAATCATATGGTGGTTTTGGAACACTAAACCCCACATATCTATCTATCTATCTATCTATCTATCTATCTATCTATCTATCTATCTATCTATCTATCTATCTATCTATCTATCTATCTATCTATCTATCTATCTCTCTCTATCTATCTATCTATCTATCTATCTATCTATCTATCTATCTATCTGTCTGTCTGTCTGTCTGTCTGTCTGTCTGTCTGTCTGTCTGTCTGTCTGTCTGTCTGTCTGTCTGCTGCCTGCCTGCCTGCCTGCCTGCCTGCCTGTCTGCCTGTCGTGTCTGTCTGTGTCTGTCTGTCTGTCTGTCTGTCTGTCTGTCTGTCTGTCTGTCTGTCTGTCTGTCTTGCCGCTTACGTCTAGGTTCTCTTGGTATCGCCCCCTTAACTCGGGGTAAACCAAAATTACTACGGGAGGGTAAGATGATTTGACGAATATGACTCGCAGAATATGGCATGAATAATGTCGCGATTCCGTCGCGTACGTCGTCAGACTCTTTCCACTAAACGTGTGGTACGTACCCATGGACGCGTATGTCCTACAGGCGATTGACAGTTTATATCTACCAAGGCATGGCGAAAATGAACATGGGCTATTTAACGCGCAACATCAGCAGCGTTGACCAGACGAGTGCAAAGAATAAATGTCAGGGTGCCAGCAGGAATCGGAACCCAGCATTCTGCATTGAAATCAAGTACCATAGAGGCACGCCAACACTTGGAACTACTTTTGAAATAGACACTAATGTTCATGAAACGTAAAATGTGGTTGTATTGCTGGCTATCCAGTATTATAAACATTGCATATCTACTCAAACATTGATATAGTCGTCACATCAAGTCAATGTGAATTTTAATTAGGCACCATCTGCTGAAGTTGATTTATGTAGCAGTGTCCATACCATAGTAACCAGCACCAGCACTTCATATAAGCTGCCGGTGTTGCCCATATTTATATCACTGTTGGCATCGTGACGCAACTGTATAGAACCGCTAATGTAAAACGTAAGCGGCTGTTTAACATATGTCTCTGCGTGCGCCCATTCGCACATATGTTTAGTGCCACATCGTAACGTCTCGCTCAATAAAAATTAGAACACGGTCTACTTTGACTTGCAGGCTTTGCACAACATCAATTGTTTTGGTACGTGCGATCTGTTGAATTTTATTTTCTTTGTCATGTGTTCGTTTACTTTGTACAACGCATTATACCTGACGGAAATACGACGACAGTGAAATTTTAGAGGACACCAACAAAACATTTTCGTGGTAAAAAAAGGGGGGGGTGAAACAGGGAATACTGAATGAAGATGAAGAGGCGCAATCGGATATGCAGTTGCCAACAAATTGGTTCCACTAAACTACCACGGCAAATCCCCGTATACAGCGGTTGACCAAAGATGACTAATGCCTTTACTAAATCCACCACGCGTGAAGTACTCCTTGCACTCCTGCTGCTACATATAGGGTTCAATACTCGGGCGCGGCGACCTCGATGTTAATGAGTGTGGTAGAAACTTAACCTCCTCAGAATTAGACTCTCTTTAAGACCTCAGGTAGTTCAAACTGATCCTTGGCATCCCACCTTCAGGCCTATGCCCCCAATCATAAAATTACGGCTGCCACTGAGGCACCCAAATGATTCCGTAGCAGTAACACTACCAAGCTGCTATTCGGTTTCCTTTTATTAATTAACAAACGAGCGTTAAAAGCACTTGAATATCGACGTGTGGTGGCGATGTCCACTAACATCGCCAAAGGGCAGTTTTCTGAATCAAGAGATGTGTTGCAGGGGAGCGCAAAATTGCACATCTCGCCAAGAAGCTTGTTGAGCTGGTCGAAGACGTGCTGTTCTGCCAGCTCAAACACTTGCACTAGCAACGCTATCCCAGCTTGCACTTGCCCCAAGACCAGCAGCAGCTGCATTCTGATGCAAGGTCACAGTCAAAGTTCTGGGGCCACTTGTCACGCCGAGTTGGGAGCTTTTTTGCGGAGGTGATATGCTCAGCATCCTTTGACTCCGGGAAACCAGCCGAGCTCTCCCGATCTCGGATAGATTCTTCAACGCAGCTCCGGAGCACTCTGGAAGTCAGGAAAAGGCAGGTTCTTATAAACTGGATTTTCTTTCATAATCCCAATGCATAAACATAATCAAAAAGTAAGTGCACTCTCGCTGAACTGATGTTTTAACTTCCTCAGCCAATTCAACATACTAGTTAAACGAAAGCTTGATCTAGTTGCACCCTTACCTTCTGGGTGCAGCGGCCACCACCTCGAAACAGTCGAAATCTTCGAGAAGCGTCATCAATATTTTCTTGGTGGTGCGCTTGAACGCGTACGCGTTGCCTTCAGTTTCGCCAAGGGCCTTGAAAAACACGAAGCTCTGATCCCGGTTGGGCGCTACAAGATTTCGGTAAGCAAGCTGTCCATGGAAGTAGTCGGACTCGGTCTCAGACTTGGGGATGAACAGGAGGTACCGGTTGTACAGGAGGCGAACAACGAAGCCGGTGCATGTCCCATGCCTCTCCAGGCTGAAGATGCCCCCAGCTGAAAAGCCCCTCGTAGAGACCGGCGGCGTAATGGGGCAGAGCAAGCGCAGAATCTTCTCTTGGTGCACCTCAAAAGGATCAGCCACGACGGTGCACGTCTGACCCATGGATCGAAACCTGTCAACGCACTGGTGCAGTTCCTTCATCGTGACGCAGACCACTCCAGGGCGCTCCTCCAAGACAGGCCTGGTGGAGGCATTGCTGGCCCCTGCCACGGTTCCGAAGCAGCTGAATCCCTCAAGCAGCGTCATCAACATTTCCTTCGGGGTGGGTTTGACGGCACGAGTGCTGCCCTTTTCGTCAAGTGCCTGCATGAATATGAAGCTTGGTCTTGAGGACCCAGCAGGTTTGGTGCCCATGGATGGAGAACGGTTCTGCCTCAACCTGGGGTCGAACACAAGGCACCGGTCATCCGATATGGGAGGAACACGGATGGTGCCAGCCACACGCCCGTCCATCAGGCGCACGCGCATCGCCTGTCTAGCACCTGACAGCAGGCGCAGTCGTTCGTGGCTTGCTGGTCGGAGCGAAGCCTCTTTGGAATGCCTCGTTCAGATCGTTGTCGATGACACGAGGTTGCGACTCACGTCTCCTGGACTTGCAGAAGCAGAGGTGATTTTGTGAATCAGCCGCGGACAAGCACCAGCAGAAGAAATAAGCAAGCGATCCAAGACTCGTTTTTCTTCTGCTTCTTCACCTTCGCGAGCCCTTCGAACGTTCGCACGCGAGGCACTAGCCAAATGTCATGACGATGATGATAACGAAATTTTTTTTGTACAGCGCGAGCCAGCTAAAAAGGGTAGAGTAACGCTATCTTTTAGAGCGTCAACTGTTCAGAGCTGCCGTACGCTTCACTGCAATTATCCTGCTGGACTTACAATATGTCCGGTAATCGGTGTCTCGGCCAGACGCACTTATGAGTAAATTCGCATAGACAAAAGACTAGAGGTTGCGACAGGAAACAGTGTGGAATAATAACCGGCATCATTATCCCCACGTAGTATAATGTGTATCTTGCGAAAATTTCGAAGCCTTGACGTATTGAAAGATTCGCACATGTGGCTTGGTTTAACATAACCGTTCTTTTAAAATTGTATGAACTAGCTCCATTGAGAACGCACAGTTCTGTGCTGCACTTGGACAGTTTTAAGCCAAAATATCAAGCAACACTTTCCGTCAGCCTTAGACACGTGAGCTTTCAAAAAGATTTCAATACTAATATTACGTAATTATAAGTTTGTTGCATTAACTATTGCTAGTTTGTACGAGAAGCATTGCGAAGAAAATACAATGAAAAAATCCCCTGCATTGGGTATTGTTAGGACCGGCGCCAGGTCTGACAATGGATCGGCGTTCCTTTTGATGTTCCTTTTGAGTCGCCAAACGGGTGGGCGGCCGGTGTCCGCCATGTATTGTTCCCACCTGGCCGGAGGGTGCGGCGTCCTGCCGCCGCGGCGCCGTGAGCAGTTCGGGAGACCACCGGTGCAGCTTCTTCTTTGGAAGATGACGGCGGCGGCGGCGGCCGGGAATCGTCCCGCTAATTGAACGAGTTGTTCGGCACCCTTTGAAGCTTGTTTACGGCGGCCCTTTCGATGGATGCAGTCATCAACTCCAGACCCCTCGCCCAGCGACACACCTTGACGGGGGGGGGAGCCGCGTTCGTGCCACATGGCCGTGCGGTGACCACGCTTCAGTTTTGAACGTTCGCGTGGACCGTGCGTGCTCGTCACCCTCGCGGGTAATGTGTGGTCCGTGATTGGACGGTGCCATCTGTACGCGGTCCCCGATCTAGGGATCTGGGGAGGACAGACCCTTTATAATGAGCCCCCACGGCTCATTCGGTGCTTTTTCGAGTGGAGAACTCGCCATGTACGAAGAACGCCACTATATATCTAAACTTTCTTATTGACCTCTCTCTAATGTAAATAAACGTCTGTTCTCTGTTTTCCCATATAAGCATTGCTTCTCGCTATAAGGGACGAGTCCGATGGGAGCCAGCTACCAACGACGAGACCCACAGGACCCAGACCACAACAACTGGATGGCAGCGGTGGGATCGAGCTCATCGACCAGGAGGCAATGCTGAGACCTGCTGTCTGGAGGACCTAGAGTCGGACAAAACTGCTTCGTGGCATCTCTGACAACACGGGAAGGAACGCGTCCGAATTCATGACTGCATAGGGTGAGTGCACTGCTTTTCTTTGCTGAGATATCACCAGGCTTTGCGTAGGATTGTAAACAAAGCAGTGATTTGGTAACGGTTGACGGAAGTATTGATAGTACGTCAAAGTTGTTTAGTTAAAAGAGTTAGCAGCACCAAGGACCGCCATGAATTTGAAGGGACTAAAAAAGCCAGAGTTGTTAGAGTTGGCCCGAGAGCTGGGCCAGGTAATTGCCGAGACGAAAAGAAAGCAGGAGATCATTGACGCCATCGAGAAGATCGGGGCAGATGACGATGAGCTGAGCGAATGCTTGGAGGCTATTACGCAAAGGAAAGAGGAGCAGAGGCTCCGTGAGGAAAAAGAGGAGCAGAGGCTCCGGGAGGAAAAAGAGGAACAGAGACGTCGTGAGGAGAAAGAGGAAAGAGAACGTATCGATCGTATGGAAATGAAACGCCTAGAAATTGAACTAGCAAAGGCTCAATCAATGAACGGAGCTAGCGCAGTGGCACGAGAAAGAGAGCGCCGAATGACAGATTTGATGCCATCCTACGCGGTAGGAGGGGACATGGGTCTTTTTCTGGTGCACTTTGAGCGCACGTGCGAGAGGGAAAATTTTGCTAAAAACACGTGGCCCCAGCGCTTGCTTACGCTGCTGCCGTGTGAAGTAGCTGACATTATAGCCCGTATGGGTAAAGAAGACGCAGACGACTATGACAGAGTCAAAGCGAGTCTGCTCAAAAAGTACAGACTGTCAGCGGAGGCGTTCAGGCGAAAATTTCGTGAGATCGAGAAAGCCAAAGACGAGTCATACCCAGAGTTTGCGTACACCTTAAAGGTAAATCTGGAGGAATGGCTTAGAGAGGAGGGTGCGCTTGGCGACGCGGAAAAGACTCTGCAGTGTTTTGCGTTGGAACAATTCTTTCGGCGTCTACCTGAAAACATTAGGTACTGGGTTCAGGATAGACAAGGAGTAGATACTATCACGAGAGCGGCAGAGCTCGCAGAGGAGTACGTAAATCGCCGTGCCCTCGAAGGCAAGGATGTCCCTAGGAGGGAGATTAGTAAATATCGGGCCGACAAGCCTCCGCGATGGACAAAGTCGGGTCGGTATATGCCGAAGGAGGGTTTAGACTCCAAAGGAAGCGGTGATGAGAAAAACAAGAGAAAGGAAGAAGCACCCGAGAAAAGGGCGGAAGGGCAACAGAAAAAGGCGTTCGAGGCCAAGAAGCCGATAGTTTGCTATAACTGCCAACAGACGGGGCATATTTCTTTGGGTTGTAAGAACCCGAAAGTTGTGTTAATGTCACTCTGTAGTAATGACGAAAACATGAAATTGCTAGAACCATACATCCGAGACCTAGTCGTGAATGGCCAACCGTGCCGCGTGCTCCGCGATTCGGCCGCCACTATGGATGTAGTGCACCCGTCCTATGTCGAGGAGAGTCAGTTTACAGGAGAATGCGCGTGGATAAGACAAGCAGTAGAGACAAACAGTGCCTGTCTCCCAGTAGCAAGAGTCCGCATCGAAGGCCCTTTCGGTGTTCTAGACACTGAAGCTGCCGTTTCGGCACATCTCCCAGTGCAATACCCGTATTTGTTCTCAAATAAATCAGAGTACTTGCTGCGACAAAAAGGAATTGGGTTCAGTGAGGGTATCGTACAGGCCTTAACTCGATCCAAAGCAAGGGAGCTCGCCGCTCAGACAGTTTGTAAAGATCCGGTGGCAGACGAAACAGCTTCAGCGGCAGAGCCTTCTTTACCTGGCACGAAACTGGACCGCCCTATAATGGAGCCTCAAAACACAATATCTAAAGAAAGATGTAAGAAACCGGATGAATCCGAGGCATCTCGAGAAGTAGAATGCACTATAAAGCTGTTAAATGTAAGTCCTACAGAACTGATAGTGGAACAGGAAAATGACTCCACTCTCCGTAACTTAACGCCAGACGCGAAGGAAGGGGTGGCTAAGCAAAACATTCAGTTCACCAAGAAGGGGGGCGTCTTGTACAGAAAGTACACAAGTCGAAAAGGAGTTCGGTTTAATCAGCTAGTCGTACCGTATCCTTTCCGCGAGGAGCTGCTGCACCTGGTCCACGGAGGTTTGTGGTCAGGGCATCTCGGCATCAAAAAAACAAAAGAATGTTTGTTACGGGAGTTTTACTGGCCCGGCTGCTTTCGGGAGGTGGAGGCATTTGTAAGAAGCTGCGACACGTGCCAACGCGTTGGCAAGCCAGGGGATAAGGCTAAAGCACCTATGAAGCTGGTCCCCATTATCACAGAACCGTTTCGCAGGCTAGTTATAGACACAGTGGGTCCACTTCCTGTAACGCAGTCCGGGTACCGGCACATACTCACAGTGCTCTGCCCGGCCACGAAATTCCCGGAAGCAGTACCGTTAAAGGAGCTCAGCTCGGAGGAGGTAGTTAAAGCGCTTTTATCTATCTTTGCACGTGTAGGCTTCCCCGCAGAAATTCAGTCCGACCAGGGATCTGTTTTTACAAGTGCACTAACCTCGACATTTCTAGAAAAGTGTGGCGTTAAAATCATCCACAGTTCAGTGTACCACCCTCAGTCAAATGCTGTAGAAAAGGTACATTCAGTCATGAAACGGCTGCTACGCGCCCTTTGTTATGAGCAAAAAGAGGATTGGGAGGCTTGCTTGCCCGCAGCTATGTTCGCGCTTCGGATCGCTCCTCACGAATCAACAGGGTTTTCGCCTGCGGAGCTTGTTTACGGACGTGCTCTTCGCTCCCCACTTCGCATTGTTCGAGAATCTTGGGAGGGCCGGGCGGACGACCCTTCGGTAGTAGCATACGTGCTTGAGCTGTTAGACCGACTTCACGCAGCTCAAGAACTAGCGGAGCAGGAAATGCGCAGAGCTCAAAACAACGCTAAGCGCTATTATGACAAGACAGCCCGGACGCGAAGCTTTCGAGTAGGGGAAAAAGTGATGATACTGAAACCCTCACTGAAGAATAAACTTCAGGTCCAGTGGGAGGGACCTGTTGAGGTAGTTCAGAAATTGTCAGACACAAATTACTTGGTTACTGGACTGGGAAGGCGTAAAACGCAACAGGTGTACCACACTAATCTGCTCAAACCGTACCAGCAGAGGCATGCCGTTGTAAACATGTCGCTCAATCAACCGGAAGAAATGCCTATTGATTTCCCGGAGTTAACAACAGAAAACAAAGACATTGGCGAGACTATTAGTAACCTGGTAGAGCAGGCGGAGTTGGAGCCAGATCAGAAAGCGGAACTGAAGGAACTATTGTTTGACTTTAAAGAAACATTTTCAGACACACCTGGCAGAACCAAAGCCCTAGTTCATGATATTGAGCTGACATCTTCGGAACCAATTCGTTCTAAAGCTTACCGCGTTTCCCCGAGGCAACGGGAAATAATGGCCGCGGAGATAAACCGAATGCTCGAGCTAGGAGTGATCGAGCCAGGAGAGAGTGATTACACCTCGCCTCTGATCTTGGTTGAGGTCCCAGGGAAAGAGCCGCGACCGTGTATTGACTATCGGAGGCTCAACTCGATTACAAAGGACCAAACTTATCCAATTCCGCATATTGAGGAAAGGCTTGAGCAAGTCAGCAGTGCCAATTTCATCTCGACTTTGGATTTAGTCAGGGGATACTGGCAGGTGCCTCTAACTGAAAGGGCTAGTAGGCTTGCGGCGTTTATTTCCCCGATGGGAACATTTCGGCCGAAGGTCCTTAGTTTTGGATTAAAGAATGCCCCTTATTGCTTTTCTGGCCTAATGGACAAAGTGTTACAGGGTATGGAGGACTTTGCCCTCCCGTACCTAGATGATATTGCTATTTTTTCTTCTTCCTGGATAGACCACATGAAACACTTGCGAGCTGTGCTATGTCGTCTGCGTGAGGCCGGCTTAACAGTGAAGGTTGCGAAATGCCAATTGGGGCGCGCTGAGGTAGCTTATCTAGGGCATGTAATAGGCCAAGGCTACCGCCGGCCGTCAGAAGTAAAGCTGGCCGCAATAGACAACTTTCCCCAACCACGAACCAAGAAAGACATTCGGTCGTTTCTTGGATTGGCCGGTTATTATCAAAGGTATATCCCGCGTTACTCTGACATTGCAAGTTCCTTGACAGACGCTCTTAGAAAGACTGAACCCCAGACCGTAAAATGGGATGGGGCCAAGGAACATGCATTTTCTACGCTAAAGAAGGCACTAAAAAGTCAGCCAGTGTTGAGCGCGCCTGACTACTCTAAGCCGTTCATTCTTCAGTGTGACGCCAGCGACCGGGGTATGGGTGTCGTGCTTTGTCAGAGGGGAGAGAACGACCAGGAACACCCTGTACTGTATGCCAGTAGAAAGCTTTCTGTTCGTGAGGAAGCATACAGTGCCTCAGAAAAGGAATGTGCCTGCGTTGTTTGGGCTGTGCAGAAGCTAGCTTGCTACATCGCCGGTTCTAGGTTCACAATAGAGACTGACCACTGTCCCCTCACATGGCTACAGTCCATGTCATCGAAAAACGGCCGTCTTTTGCGCTGGAGCTTAGCTCTTCAACAATACACCTTTGATATCCATTACAAGAAGGGTAAACTCAACAGCAACGCAGATGGTCTGAGTCGTTGTCCCTAGTACCCCGAGGGCTTCAAAACGATTTTCTGCTTTCTATCCTCGATTTGAGGCCCACTAGTTTTCTGTATTTATCCAAACATGTGTCAAGTGTTTTGTTTAATGTCTTCAAAAGTGGCTGATGTGGTGTTGCGACTCGGCGGGGGCCACAGGAATAAAGTTGAGGTAGAAGGAAATGACTTCCACAGGTGAATCTAAGTCTGGTGATTCTGAGTAGGGAATTGCCGTGTGCTTGCTCGTGTGTGGGTGTGCTTTCGGCGCAGTTTCCGCAGTTCCTCATTGGTGGTGGGCGGAAAATATGGTGGAGAGGGGTCACCTCATCCCTGCGAGCAACGCCCTCTTGGTCAATGATCATCGGATCCAGTGTTCGGGACAAAAATAATAGAGGAAGAGCCGACAAGCTGCAATACAGATCCCGCTGCACAGTACCTGCTGGCCACTGCACCTCGGGATCTTCTTTCCCCGGCGGAGAGGCTGTTAGGACCGGCGCCAGGTCTGACAATGGATCGGCGTTCCTTTTGATGTTCCTTTTGAGTCGCCAAACGGGTGGGCGGCCGGTGTCCGCCATGTATTGTTCCCACCTGGCCGGAGGGTGCGGCGTCCTGCCGCCGCGGCGCCGTGAGCAGTTCGGGAGACCACCGGTGCAGCTTCTTCTTTGGAAGATGACGGCGGCGGCGGCGGCCGGGAATCGTCCCGCTAATTGAACGAGTCGTTCGGCACCCTTTGAAGCTTGTTTACGGCGGCCCTTTCGATGGATGCAGTCATCAACTCCAGACCCCTCGCCCAGCGACACACCTTGACGGGGGGGGAGCCGCGTTCGTGCCACATGGCCGTGCGGTGACCACGCTTCAGTTTTGAACGTTCGCGTGGACCGTGCGTGCTCGTCACCCTCGCGGGTAATGTGTGGTCCGTGATTGGACGGTGCCATCTGTACGCGGTCCCCGATCTAGGGATCTGGGGAGGACAGACCCTTTATAATGAGCCCCCACGGCTCATTCGGTGCTTTTTCGAGTGGAGAACTCGCCATGTACGAAGAACGCCACTATATATCTAAACTTTCTTATTGACCTCTCTCTAATGTAAATAAACGTCTGTTCTCTGTTTTCCCATATAAGCATTGCTTCTCGCTATAAGGGACGAGTCCGATGGGAGCCAGCTACCAACGACGAGACCCACAGGACCCAGACCACAACAGTATGAGCCAT
>WOVY01012762.1:0-17810 GCA_013436015.1 Rhipicephalus annulatus | reverse complement strand
CGGAGGACACTTTTTATGTAGACCAAGTATGCCCTCAGTGCAAGTGTGTGTTGGCTGCACTCGAACGAGGCGTCGTGAAACGGCAACCTTACGCGCCTTTGCGAGTGCGGTTGCCGATTCGCTTTGACAACGCTAACGCCAGCAGAGCCATGGCGCATCGGCGCGGCCTTACTGGAGCTAATTCGAGACAACTGCGGCACATGCATGTGTATGGTGATCGATTTTTTCATATGTGCAATGTAGTGAGGAAGACGCACATGGCGCTTGCTACGTTGTTGATTAAACGAAGCCTGCAGTGCCATTTGATGCAAAGCAGCATTTTGTTTACGTTCGCGGGCGATACAATTTGTAACTTGGCTCGATTCACCTAGCCAACGCCTAAGTGGGTTGATTAGCATACGTTCACGGTAGAGCGTTATTATGCCCCGAAACAGTGGCGTGTGCTTGTTGAAAGATATAATGTGTGTGCCTAGTGTAGAGAGAGAGAGGTGTTCGTGCAATCTGCATGTGTACCTGCAAGACGCTTTTGCTTGTAACTATAATGTACCGGCAGCACCTACATTGTACGCCTGACTTTGAAGAAAACTTGCATGCACAATGTGAGATTTTGTAATCTGCCAGAGTTGCTTTTTATAAAATAATACACTGCCAGCATGTTCAAAATATGTTTCGCTGCTGTGTGGCAGGGGTGCGGTTATCACGCTGTTGTGTAGTTGCTGATGCAAGCACTTATAGTTTTGATGCGTTAATATTTCTCATCTAACTCATCAGGTGTTTGGCTGTTTCAGCACAAACAAGGTATCTTCCAGCCCGGTGACCATGCAATTTTTTTCTGCACACAGCGCAAACACCGAGATGTACCCACTCGCAGATGGTCGCGTCAAGTGCATATTTACCTTGACTAAAATGTCGAATCAAGTTTTTTCATCGACCGGTCCCTGCCCTGAGTGCTAACGTCTGGCAAAACAAGAGACATTGTTATGGACACTGCACACACCACACACAATATTCTCAGTTGAAACCGATATTCTCAATACCTTTCAATGCACACTACATGCCGCAATCAACAGTGCACATTTTTGAGACTATGCCGCTGTTCCTCGCACAGGCCATTACGTGTGTTCACTTCTTCAAGATAAACAGACAGCGTAGCAAATATTTTACCACACAGTTTACCACACAGCTAGACGTTTTGCTGACACATACTACAGCTAATGTCGACATTGTAACGTGAAGTGTAAGCTTTGAAAAATTAAAACTTGCCCCAAACACCGCACGACTGTACCGGGCTGAGCCACCAGCGGGGAGTGTTTTTCCAGCCACATCTTTTACATGTGCCAGTGACATCATGCTGTGACGTACCTTGCTAGGGGCCTATCGCTGCATACTTTATGTGAATGAGGGTCCTGTTAGTGAAAGCAGGCATTGTTGATTTTGTAACTTGTTCATTCCCAACTGGACCTTCATTTGCACGAGTTGTCGGACTGATATTCAGGCGACTTTTGTGCAATAAATTGTACAGTTGGGAGTCTGTGCTTGCCCCATACTGTTGTTACTGGTGTTTCTTGTTGTTACTTTGCACTGCTCATTACTGCTCACCTACAGAAACTAGCCTATCTTGCCACTGTTTTGGACAAGATGCAGCTGGCAAGTGCGATAGTGTTCATAACTCTAAATTCTCAAGCAAAAAATTATCAATTCATATTCAGTTAGTGTAATTCATATCAGTACATTAGAAGAAATCATGGATTAAACATGAATCCATGTTCCTTCACATAATGCTCACAACTTTTATATCAAATTGAATGGTGTTTATAAAAAACATGGGTTTTAGCTAAGCTTCATGCTCTTTTCTCGAACAGCTGACAAATCGCTATGGCATGCTTACTTGCCATGAATTGGACTGTGTTTGAAATACATTGCAATTCTTCACCGGACTGCCAGTACACTTCACATTGGGGGAACATTTATTAACCATGGATTGATTAATCAAGAACGCAAAAGAAAGAAGCGGCAGGCCTGGATACTTGATAATGGCATCCGTTTTGCTACCCAGCGCATTATCATGCAAACTTCCTATAGAGTGGTTATGCGTCTTGCATGTGTGTCTGTAAACCAAGAACTTTGGGTAGAAACTATGTTTATCTTACAAATGGTTGCAGGACTGTGGAGGCTGTAGGGCTGCTTAGGAATGGTGGAATCCCTGGACATGTGTTCAACCTTGCTGCCATCAGCTCCTTGGTGTTTTCACGGCATCTTTACAGATGTGTTGGGTGAGTAAAACAAGCAGGTTTCAACACAAGAAAAAGTATAATATGGCAGCACCTCTTGTGCGTGCCTTACATCCCAAGTGTGTCAAATATTTATCTTGCACCTTGTGGCCTGTAATTTTTAAAGAGACACTTCTTTTTGCTTTATATTTGAGTCTTGATGCTTCGACAGCAATGTATTTGTGCTTGACAGCAAGTGTTCTTGAACAAATAACTGATCTCAATAATGACAAAACATTCTTCATACTTGGTGCTTAGCATAAGCTAGCACATATCTGTAGCAGATTCAATCATTCATTTTTTGCTGGGATGATAATGGGCAAGTAGCAAAGGCAAGTTCAGATTGGAGTGGTCGGTGACGTCTGTTTAGGCTCTGCCATATTGCTTTGCAGCCAGAGTTACTTGTGGCCACATATACAATGAAGCCACATGACGTGCATTCTACATGAGATTACCATATCGCATTTCACTGCATCTTAATATGTGCCAAACAAATGCAGATATCATTAGCTTGCCACTATAAAGGGATCCTAAACCAACACAAGGTTGAAATTTAGTCGTGGTGTTGCAGCTGTGTACGACTTTACAATGGATGCACAGCCGTGATAATTTGTCTATATGTTGTCTCAATAGTAATGTTACACACATTGTACAATACAAAAGAGGTCCTCGCTTATTTCGCTTTTTTTCGCAATGCTTCTTTCTTGTCTCTTCTTGCCATGTGCTCCTTCTCACTGTACAAGGAGCAAGAGCAGTGGGCTACACAAACACGTATTTAAAAAAAAATGTTTGTAAGGTGAGCACTGAGAAGCTGAACACTTTCAAAAGGCTCAAAGAGGTAAAGGTATTGTTTCTAGCTACTTTTTGGGCACCCATAGCTAGTTGTGCTGCTGCAGTTAAAAAAAAAGTTAAATGTTAAAAATTATTTGGAGGTGGTCTGGCACCCATAATTGCAGTTACATACAGAACTAGGTTTCAATGCGTAAGCAAAATCTGTTCACTCTAAATCAATCCTAATGATATCTGAAATTCAGGAAATATTCACAGAAAAGCTCAGGAAAAGGCTAAGTGGTTGCCCCTTGAACGTGAAGGAGATACCCTTCTTCTAAAAGGTCAATAGACAGTCTAGTAGTCTCGATATTACATGCACTATAAAATATTCTGGTGTGGTGCTTTTCATGCATGTTATAATGAGAGGGGTTTTTGACAGAACTGTTGTCACTTTGCCCTGCGTTGCTGAAATTGTTCACATAGTTATAATACATGAATGACTTTATGCCTTTTGATTTTATGCAAATGGTTGGCTTACCCAGTCGGTTTAACTTGATTTGGATAAAATCATAAATGCTCTAAAAATTTTTTTACTATACAGCAGGTTTATTTTTAAAATACGCGACCATTGATGTGAATGCAGTTGGTGGGCGTGCTTGATTAATCCTTCACTATCACCACTCTAACTACACCTGCTACAGTGCATAGTGTGACAAAAGTAATGGTACTTAACATTACTGGCAGCATACACTTTTATGTCTCAAAATAGGTTAAAAAGCCTGGTAAAAATGTGTGTACGTTTTTTTTTCGCTCCAAATAAATATTCTGGTCTACTCAAAGTAGCTTCCACTCTTTTAAGTTCCTCAAACTTTTAGGTGTTCAAAAGAAGTATCAATGCCATATACTTTCTTTGTCAGCCTACTCACCACTCTAATAATGAGAATTACCCGACAACATTACCCAGTAAAATAAAGGGATGTTATGAAAAGTAATGTCAATTCAATTATCAAAAAACGTTGCCAAGATACGTTTTTTTCACTTTTCTTTTCACAATTTTGTTAAAATTACTTTTGATAACATCCCCTATAGTTTGTTTGGCATCATTTTCTGCTAGTTCTCATTATAATGTGTTCAACAAAGACAACAAACCCTTAAATTTATAGTTCTTTCCTTTACTCATGAATCTGAAACAGTGAATCTCAGTAATCTTAGCGGTGTGTGACTTGTTTTTTTTTTGATCAGTTGTGCATGTGTTCAAGTACATGCATTTAGGTGGGAGGGCGAACTATTGCCTCCTCCTGTGACTAGCAGATTTTCTGAGAACAGACAGATGCATAATGCTGCCAAAGAAGTATAGGGATATTGGAAGTAATCGTTACGTCATTGCAATCGTAATGTAATTGCCAGTAGGCAAAAAAAAAGGTGTCCCACAATCGCCATAATGGTAACAGGCAGCGCTGACTGACTCTTCCATATATAAATGCTCATATATACCGTACAAAATGAAAGAGGGATAGCCGCCATGGTAGCTCAGTTGATAGAGCATCGGACATGTTATTCGAAGTTCGCAGGCTCGGTCCCTGTACAGGGCAGGTTATATATTTTTTTTTCCTGCCCCGCCACGGTGGTCTAGCGGGTAAGGTACTCGGCTGCTGACCCGCAGATCGCGGGTTCTAATCCCGGCTGTGGCGGCTGCATTTCCGATGGAGGCGGAAATGTTGTAGGCCCGTGTACTCAGATTTGGGCGCACATTAAAGAACCCCAGGTGGTCAAAATTTCCGGAGCCCTCCACTACGGCGTCTCTCATAATCATATGGTGGTTTTGGGACGTTAAAACCCCACAAATCAATCAATATCTTTTTTTCCTTTTACTTTTCTTTCTTCACAATTACAACACTTCTATTCATCTTGAAGATTTTCTGGTGTAAAAAAAGTACCTTATAATCTGAAGACGCAAACAGAATGTGCCAGTGTACAAGTTAGCTCTTGTAGTGGTTACAAGTAAGATATGTTTTGAAGAATAAATCATTCTGCCACTTGCCTGAAGAATGGCTACAGGACATGGCGCTGGATGCACTTTGTTATTTTTGAATCAAGCTATCTTGTATTCTATTTTTATAAATTACATGGGATACACATGACGGTATCACACACTTTAACGCCACAAAGATTATGCAGCGAACAATGTTATAAATGCGAAATTGCATAAAGATAAGGTGAAAACCGCACCCTCAACGAGAACGTACAGAAAGCACAGGGTGCAGGCGTCATTCCTTCTGCCCGTGCTTTTCAAGTGCGAGCTGTTTTCACCTCGTTCTGACCAACTAACTAGATTGAGATGTGTTGTTATAGTGCAAGAGGATGCTCCACGGGAAACTAGGTTTGTCTTAAAGTCTGTGTGTGTCTTTCAACCTATACGGTGCCCGGTTCTAGAGTTCATGCAGACCAGATCGTGTAAAACAGGACCATGTAAAATGAACCGTGTAAATAAAATGGACCATGTAAATAAACAGGATCGTGTAAAATGTCGTTTTCGTGTGCAACTGTAGTTGTGGTTGTGCTGAATGACCTTTCTTTATATACACTACATAACAAACTTGCTTGTTTAGAGTCGAGTGCATCTTCGGATCGATTGTAAATGTTTGCATATACGAGGCCTTAAGTTTTATAAGAAATTCCTCAGTGTGCCACGAGGAAATGTGGGTTCAGCGAAAATTTGTATATCATTATATACAACTCTTAAAGCCTCGTCTACAACTTTATGCAGGTTGACCTTGAGCAGAAAACGAGGAGCGGCAGCAGCCCCCAGAAAAGAGCAAGCACCCTCCAAGCTCCCGAAGCTCTCTTCGACAGGAACAGCAAGGTCACTGTGTGGCATTGAAAACCATTGCAAGGAGTGCCTTATCAGTACACTGTGCTGCTCTTTCATCGCAGAAGACGAAGTTGACCACTCCAGAGGAACTTCATGCTGTGTATTGTGAGTGCTTCAGTGGTTTTGTTTTTGTCCAGCCAGCAGTTAAGAAATCATGTGTCAGATTCAGCCAGGATGGCTAGAGGGAGTCGGGCAGGCATGTTTGGACATTTGTCTAGCCAAGTAGTGCCAATGTTCGCACTGGTCCTGTTGGAGTTACTGCCACAATCACAGAAGCTACGTCACCTCTCTAAATGTACAGATGTGTCGGGGAAGATTAGCTGCATTAGGTTTTTCTATAACTGATAGCTGCCAACATTCTTCATTATACAGGAGTTTTGTTCCTCACTTATGGGTGTAAAGCCCTCTACAAAAAAAAATGCAACACGTCTACTTCCAGAAGACTCCAAGGCCCTACTTGTAGGTTTTTTCGACTTGTATCATAAGCACCTCGTTTGGGGTACATGAACGTTTTATTAACATGTACAGCGAAAATTTTGGGTGGCTGGTCGTATTGTCGTTATCTTGTTCCTCGCAGTATTCTTAAGCATGTTGTGCATTACGTTGTCAATCTGGTTCATGTGCATAGAAGACATTACGAAGTTTCAGGCTACAGTATAAAAAGCCTGGAAGCAAGCTATCAATAATTTTTTAACAGAGTTGCTTAATCTGATATATGATACATCACTAAATTTTCGTGCATATTCATCAATGTAAGCTCGTCTTAGTGTTATCCAAAATGAAGATGTGAGTCGACAGATGGAAACATCTAGTGGGGTAATCAGGGTGAACAGTAGAAGTGCTTCAGACAGGCTGGCCGATGTTGCGATAGGAGGACCTATTTTTTAGGAGTCACCTTGTCATCCTTGGCGTGTTAGTTTAAATGGGGTCAGTAATGACATCATCTTTTGGTATAGGCGTGTGTGCCTGTTGGAAATGTTTGTCTGAAAAAAAAAACCTATAAGGCAGAAGAGTGCAGCCCTTGCTTATTTTCAAGTTAGGTTGCGCTGATACAAAGTGTTCTCCTGTCGGAGGTTGGGGGTAAAGGAAGCAAAAAAAAGATAAACGATAGAAAAGAAGAAAAAAGAAGAAAGAAAAGGGGAATGCAAAGTAAAAGTAGTGCTGCACTGCTCCTACTTTGCATCCCCACTTTTCTTCTTTTTTTTCCCTTGTTTTTTTTCACCTTTTTTGTTACATTTGCATTGTCCCATCTAGTGCATGAATCAATGACACATGGCTTTGCTATAGCAAAGATGCCTATGTGGTGTTGGATTAAACAGTGCATTGTACTTCATTTAGTTAATTACAGACTGATCAGTCTTGCAATAAGTGCTTCCTGTCTATCACCACACACAATCAATTGAAAAGTTTGTGCTTGGCTCTTAGTATGCTGGTATATAGCTTGTGTCTTGGACTACTCAAAATGAATGTTATTTTGCTGCTGTTTATGGTAATGAATTTATCCAACATGAAAATATCTTGCCTTGTGAACTTTGTCGGACCTGCCTTTCTTTTTCTTTCCTATGCAGGCATTGTATGTGAGGGAGGCAGTAACAGAGAGGTGATAGCTTGAGCTTCGGAAGAATAAATGCTGGCAGTGAGGCAATTACGCATCAAACATCCCAGCCATTTTGCCAACCGTCCTAAATGTGTTTTGAAAAAAAAATATTGTGCTCGTTTACTGTATTTTTCTGAAAACAGCAAAATGCTAGAGTATATCGCAGAGAACAAAATATTAGGCCACGTTGGTGCCTTCTGGACTTCCCACCCAGGATGTCGTCTGGGTGTTTGTAAAAAGTAAAGTGTTTCAAAAATACTGCCTCTTCTACACCAAATTCGGTCTTGGTATTAAGTAAAGGTGATTGTGTGTAATGCATGAAGCTCAGTAATATTAGTGCAATTTTTTCGCCACATCAAAAGCAAGGAAGCAGTTCTCTTTTATGGCAAGTTATATGATTACACTTTGTCTTAAAGTAGAAATGAATTTTTGAAGGTTTCTTATGATGGCTGTTTTCTGCATTTGATGTACGACAGCTTCCGTTCCGAAGTTCCCCATGGCCCTCAATAGGAGACTTCAAAAATCATTTTCCTCATTTAAACAAAAATTGTAATGATATCACTTGCCATGTAACAAGAACTGTTTATTTGCTTTCAACTTACATATAAAAGTAATTTTCAATTGGACAAACACACAGCTCAAATTGCATCTCAATGTAAACAAAAACGATTATATAGTGATATTTGTAATCTGGACCTAACATTATTTTTTTACGTAAAATATAACTTTTGTGCAGTGAGTATTTGTGGCTCAAATATTCATACAAAATGCAGTATTGCCATACAAGAAATGCAAACGATAAACAGTTTGGCTGAATTCTTCAAAGCCTATGTAGCAGAAAATTTGCACTAATGTTACTTGACTTCAAATACTTTAAGAAGCATCTTTACTTAATATGTAGATCAAATATAATATGGCAAGAAAGAGCGGTAACTTTGAAATTTTTCTCACAAATAACACCCGCACGACATTCTGCGAAATTCTGAAGGTACCCACGTGACCACTACTCTTTTCTCTTCAAAACATTTCTGCAAATAACTATTTTCAGAAGAGTAAATTACCATCATTTTTTAAACTATACATCTGTGATGGTCGCCAGGCAGTATGGTTTGTATGTTTGGTGTAGAATAGCCCAGTGCAAAACACAACAAATGGCTGAGCATCCTTTGATGCTCGAGCAATTTCAAAAGCATTTGTTTGTTAGCAGCAATTCAGTTAAGCCCTTGTCCTTATGCTTAGGCCCAGAAACAAAACACAAGTAACTAAAGTAGTCCTAAGAGTCATGTAGTCTCACTGTTCCAAGGCTTGTGGAGCCTAATTTAGTGCAAGCTTCACCATTTTTTAAAAATTCAGATTCAACCAACAGGTTTTGGAGGCACAGTGCATTTTCAGCTAACTTGTTTCACACCAGTTATTAGATAAAAAGCGGAAAGTAGAGGTAAAAATACCAATTTAAAGGCATTGTAGGTAATAACAAAAAAAAATTGCCTGCAGCTTCCCTCGGGAGAACACTGAGGAGGATGCGGAGCATAATTGGTTAACGGGGTGTTAAAGTGCGACTTACTTGGGTCGATGGCTAAAT
The DNA here is from genome assembly GCA_013436015.1 of Rhipicephalus annulatus. Classification (NCBI taxonomy): domain Eukaryota; kingdom Metazoa; phylum Arthropoda; class Arachnida; order Ixodida; family Ixodidae; genus Rhipicephalus; species Rhipicephalus annulatus. The sequence goes on along the minus strand of WOVY01012762.1, from coordinate 8,718 downwards.
TGGTTAACGTGGTTGTGAAATGGGGTGTTAAATTGCGACTCACTTGGGTCGATGGCTAAATTGGTTAACGTGGTTGTAGGAGGGGGTGTTAAATGAGTGAACACGTACACACGTATGCGAAAGGGCGGCGCTGGTCGAAGGGACGTCGATCATTGTGTTTGTGGATTCGTTGGAATTCATTTCACCGCGACCTTGGACGTCGACGCGCCGTACAAACCAACCGACGAGCGGCAACTGAGCGAGCGAGCGCTGACCTTGAGTATATATACAGCGCGACGGCGCATGCGCTGTCAGCTGTCGAATGTTCTCGAAGGAGAAGCGCGCGCGGCACAGATGGTGGGCGACGGCGCGACGGCGCATGCGCGCGCGTCAGCTGTCGAATGTTCGAGAAGCGGTGCGGACGGCGCACTACAAGGCGCGAGTATAAGATGCTTCCGCATCTAAAAGGACTGCTTTCTTTTTTTGTGTGGTGCTTTGCCTGAACGCTGTGCTTTTTGTGGTATAGTTCATTGTCTAGTGAACATAGGCATTAAAACTAACATTAGCCATGTTAAGGTCGATTTCTTGGAATTATAGTCATAGTAGCCATATAAATAATTATGACTTCAAACTTGATTGTTCTTTTGAAGATTTTTTTCCTTGCATAATGATATTTGAGAGTCTTAGTCAATTTTGTTATAAGAAAACGTGATGTCATAATAGGGTCACTTTTTGTAGAGTCGTTCAGTTCTACCTTACCTTTTACATTCCTAATAGAGCAGTTATTTTCAATATCGGTATTTAAAATGGAATGAGCATGCTGTATGTAGTAAGGTGTACAGATAGCACATGCACCCAACTTTTCTGTTGGCAGTTTATTTCTGTTATTCTTGATTTATATGTGGGGTTTCACGTCCGAAAACAACTATATGATTATGGGAGACGCTGTAGTGGAGGGCACTGGAAACTTCGACCACTTGGGGTTCTTTAACGTACACCCATTTGAGCACACGTGCCTACAGCATTTCTGCCTCCATCGGAAATGGAGCCGGGGTTTGATACTGCGACATGCGGGTCAGCAGCCGAATTTCTGTTACTCTTTCTCCCCTATATGTGTGCAGTTCGGTTATAGTTATCTGGCTTGCACAGATTTTTAATGGCACCTGCCTGGTCCTGCTTGCTTTCATGGTGATTTTAACCTTCATAAGTTGCATAGGTTTAACTCTAAAAATTGTTCAAAATGCCAATTTTGTGCACAAACTGTATAGTATAAAGGCAGCAGATGTACATGCACACACTATTAAATAAACATTGAGAGCTTTCACTTGCAGTTCCTAAAGTTTTACTGTGCAGGAAGCGTTTAAATCATAATTTCATAAGGACATATTGATCGATTATCTCTACCATTGAAAATCATGACAACCTAGTTATTTTCACTGAGATAAGCATGCTGTTTTTTTTTGATGTGGCAGAACTAATTTATACACTCATTCCTTCTATTATTCACATATGCATAACATGAAGGATTGTTTGCCTTAAATTTTCAGTTTCATTCTGTGTGTTATATTTCTTGTGCATGTAAACTATTGTGCTAACATGTGTCTCTGACATTATTTGTGCCAATTATTTTCATTTTCAGGTGCCTATGAAGGACACAAGTTCTATCGCAGTGACCTTCGAAATTTACAGTGGTGCCGGAGCCTCAAGCAGCGTTTCGCCGATCTCCACAAGGCATTCATGAAAAAAACACAGCGCCACACTTTCACAGTGCTATGATTATTATTTATGTTTAAAGATTTCGTTTTAAAATTGCTGTTACATTGTGCCACTATCCTGTGGCTTAGGTGGAGCTCGTGAAATTGTGGTGCAGTCACCTCATTTGTGTACGATCAACACTGCAATGTTACTATTCACAGCTGGAGCATACAAACAAATAAAAAACATATTGATTGTAGCAGGGCTGATGTGTATATTAATGCTTCTCTATTGATAATAATAACTTTATAAGTTCTTTAAGTCTTGCATAGAACACTGCAATAATGTGTTGCAATGTAACCACCATTTATGATTGCTAGCATGTTAATTTAGTAGTTTTGTAATGTATTTTATTTAAAAGGTAATTTTGCTTCCGCATCACGACAATTAGTAAGGTGCCGATGATTCAATCCCTCATCATGCACGTTTAAGAAGTATTGTGATTTGTACACAGTATTGCATGTACTCAAGATGTGGACGTCTATTCAATTTACACATTATATTGCTTTGCACTAGATTCAGACGTAACATGCACACATTTCAGTAATTTCCGCATGATACGTCTTTCCATAAGATGCGGAGGCCGCATCATACGTCTTATGCGGAGTCCGCATCATACGTCTTATGCGGAGTCCGCATCATACGTCTTCCATATTCCAATAATTCCGTATGTGAGGTCTCCGCATCTTACGGAATGTTTCAGTAGGGATGGCACAACATGACTGTATTGAGAACACATTTGACTAGTCATAACATGAAAATCATGACTTGTATGTCATGAATGTCATGATTTGTATTTCATGGCCTTGCTGCTCTCTGTAGTTTCGTTCAAATGACATGTTGCGAAGTTGGTATGGTATAGCATGATTGCATTGCGAACACAAGCGACAGACCCTCACTTGAAAATAATGACATGGGTGTCATGTAACAAGAAGACATTCCACACTCGTGATGTGCTCGTGGCTGTTTCGCTCGCGCCACATATAACAAATTTATTGTTACAGTACGTGAATAAAAGACGAAGGTATGTGACTGGGGCAAACATGATAATCATGACATGCGTGCTATGTAAGAACATTAAGAAATGTCACACTCATGATGCACTGGCGGCCGTTTCGCTAGCTTCACTTATACCAAATTTGGTATTACGGCGCGTGAATGCATGAAAGAAGGTATGATACTGGTGGAAACATGATAAACATCACATGCGTGTCATTTAACGATGTGACTACATGCTACGCTCATGATGAGCTCACGTCCGTCTCGCTAGCTTCAAATGTACCAAACTCGGTATTGATGATGATGATGATGTGTCGGGTTTTATGGCGCAAGGGCCAATTGATGGCCAAAGAGCGCCATTTCAATGAGTATAGAGATGTGGACAATGATAGGTTGCGTGGCTGTATAGGGGCCTTAAAATTCCTCGCGATAATGCGGGTAAAAACGTAAGTATTAAAGAGATGACAGTGGCGTGATATGCATATTAAAAAGGGTGACAAAGTTTTTGATAACAAACACATGTCAAAATATCTGGCACCAGCACACGTGCCTCATCAGCGCCCTTGTGTCCAAGGGCTGCGAGGCAAGTGCTTTTAAATGTAATCACAGCAGCAGCAACCTCTCTTGAGAGGTCACGCTACGCAATGCCTGGGTATAAAACATGGTAAAAAGTGACATCTCTTAAAAAAGCTAACAATGATTTATGGGTGGTTCGCATCCCGGCTGCGGCGGCTGCATTTCCGATGGAGGCGGAAATGTTGTAGGCCCGTGTACTCAGATTTGGGTGCACGTTAAAGAACCCCAGGTGGTCTAAATTTCCGGAGCCCTCCACTACGGCGTCTCTCATAATCATATAGTGGTTTTGGGACGTTAAACCCCACATATCAATCAATGATTTATGGGTGAAAAGTGGTTCCCTACCGACAAACATTGCAGGTTGCAAAGGTATATGTTGTTGGTAGGGTAATGGAAAGTGTTGTTTTTTAGAGTGTCTAACTGTTTACATTGTATTAAAACATGATGAAGATGATGATGATGATGATGTTTGATGTTTTATGGCGCAAGGGCCATTTGACGGCCAAAGAGCGCCAGTTCATCTTACTAAAAAATGGACAATGATTGCGATAAGCGGCTGTACAAGGGCCATAAAATTCCTCGCGGTAAGGCGGGTAAAAACATACAAGTAATAAAATCATGACCATGCCGTGAAAGGTGTGTGGTGTGAATAGATGACAAAAGTTGGTGATAATAGAAGACGATGGTGGATATGTATGGCATTAGCACAAGTGGCTCACTCGTTAATACCCTTGCGTCCAAGGGCCGTGAGGCAAGTGCTTTCTTGTGTAACCACCGTAGCAAAAACCTCTCTGGAGAGGTCATGCTACGGGATGCCCGGGTATATGATATGAAAACTATGAATTTCTTTAAAAAACGCTAACAATGATTTGTGACTAAAAAGCGGTTCCCTACCGACGAACATTGCAGGGTGTAAAGGTATATGTTGTCGGTAGGGTAATGGAAAGTGTTTTTTTTTCTTACAGTGTCCAATTGTTTGCACTCAATTAAAATGTGAAGGACTGTCAATGCTTCACCACATCTGTCACACAATGGTGGATCGCCACCAGACAAAAGGTGTGTGTGTGTGTCGTGTATGTGTGTCCTATCCTGAGTCTCGTTAGTATTACCTCTGTATAACGCGATTTCGATACGGGCAGCCAATGACCAAGGTGTGGCTTAATAACGTGTAGTTTGTTTTGTGTTTGTGTATCCCACTTGCTCTGCCAGTATACTCTGAGGTTTCGTTTGAGGGATGGTTTAAGATCGAGGGCCGGGATTGATATAGGTGTAGGGGCAGTGCTTTTGTGCACGGATGCAGCGAGCTGATCCGCCCTCACGTTGCCTTGAATCTCACGGTGCCCTGGCACCCAGCACACTACAACATGTTGTTTGAGTGTGTAAAGTGTGCATAAAATGGAGTAAAGTGAGACAAGGACTGGGTTTTTTTTGTTTTTTAAGACTGTGCAGAGCCGTTACCACACTTAGGGAGTCTGTATAAATTACTGCTTTTTGTATTTGTAATTGTTTGATGTGTTTAGCTGCCACAAGTATCGCGTACGCTTCCGCTGTGAAGATACTTGTGCGTGGATGTAGTGGACCAGCATCCGAAAAGGATGGGCCTACAGCAGCGTAGGACACAGAGGAGTTAGTCTTGGAGGCATCTGTGAAGAACTCAGGACATGTGTATTTGTGTTGAAGTTCCAAAAAGTATGTTCGGATATGGGCAACAGGTGCATGTTTTGTAACTTCTAGGAAAGACACATCGCAGTCTATCGTCTGCCATTGCCACGGTGGCGGATATGCTACAGGAGCCATTAAACTGTGTTCTAGTGAGATTCCAGTTTCCTCAGCTAGACTCTTCAGGCGAATAGAGAAGGGCTGCCTCATCGAAGGCCTGTTTTGAAACAAAATTGAGCTCGACAAATCATTAATAGTAGAGTATGAGGGGTGCTTCTTGTCTGCTTTCACCTTAAGGTAATAAACAAAGGACATGTACGTTCTCTGCAGATGAAGCAACCACTCATTTGACTCAACATAAAGGCTTTCTACGGGGCTGGTGTGAAAAGCACCCGTAGAAAGGCGGATGCCCAAATGGTGCACGGGGTCCAGCATCTTCAAAGCACTTTGAGTCGCAGACTGATAAACAACGGCCCCATAATCAAAGCGGGTGCGAATGAGGCTTCTATATAGGTTCATGAGACATTGCCTGTCACTACCCCACCTAGTACGTGACAACACTTTTAAAACATTCATGGCTTTTAAACATTTTGTTTTTAGATACTTGATGTGCGGTACGAAGGTCAACTTGTTGTCCAAGATTAATCCTAAGAATTTATGCACCGTATTAACAGACAGACGCTGACCGTTCAGTTCAATGTCGGGTTCTGAGTGCAAGCCTCTCTTTCTGGAGAACAGGACACACGTGCTTTTTTGTGGGTTCAGTCGGAATCCGTTTTCCTCTGCCCATTTTGAGAGCTTGTTTAAACCTAACTGAACCTGCCGCTCACACATTGCCAGATTGCAAGACCTAAAGCCAAGCTGGACGTCATCGACATATGTACAATAAAACATATTGCGAGGGATGGTCAAGCGCAAGAAATTCATTTTTATGAGAAAAAGTGTGCAGCTAAGTACACCACCTTGTGGAACGCCTGTTTCCTGGACAAATGTTTGGGAATGAACCGTGCCCACTCGGACACGGAATGTCCGGTTTGACAGGTAACTTTTGATTATGTGAAACATTCTTCCGCGCACGCCAAGGTGGGATAGGTCTCTTAGAATTACAAAACGCCATGTTGTATCATAAGCCTTTTCGATATCGAGGAACAAAGAGAGAAAATATTGTTTATGGACGAAGGCGTCTCTGATGTGTGCCTCGATACGAACAAGGTGGTCTGTCGTGGATCTACTCTCTCGAAAACCGCACTGAAATGGGTCGAGCAAATTGTTTGTTTCAAGAAAGTGTACAAGTCGGCAGTTTATCATTTTTTTGAAGACTTTGCACAAGCAGCTTGTAAGTGCAATAGGCCTGTAACTCGAAGCTAAAGAAGGGTCCCTGCCCTCTTTCAAAATGGGAATAAATATAGCCTCTTTCCAGGAGGTAGGGATAGTGCCAGAAGACCAAATAGCATTGTACAAACAAAGTAAGGTTTTTCGTGTTTCGTTTGGTAGGTTCTTTAACATTTCATACATCACACGGTCAGAACCTGGGGCAGAAGTACTGCAGGAGTTCAGAGATGTTCGGAGCTCAGCAAGACTGAAAGCTTGGTTATATCCCTCGTATCTAGTGGATTTGTGTTCAAGTTTCTGCTTTTCTATTCTTGTTCTGTATTTTTGGAAAGTGTCAGTATAGTGGGACGAGCTGGATACCTGTTCGAAGTGTGCACCGAGGAAGGTTGCCTGATCTTCCAAGGTATCACCCTGAGTGTTTACGAGTGGAAGTGTGTGTACTTGTTTTCCTGCTATCCTACGGACCATGTTCCAGACTTTAGCCTCCTGTGTGTATGAATTAACCCCTGATAAAAACTTCTGCCAGCTTTCTCTTCTGTCCTGCCGACGCGTTCTCCTGCCTTGAGACTTTATTTTCTTGAAGGTTTCAAGATTTTCGGCTGTCGGCGAGTTCCGAAGCAGCCTCCAAGCTCTGTTTTGCTGTTTACGCGCGTTTCGGCATTCAGAGTTCCACCATGGCACACGTCGTTTTCCAGGGTGTCCATTTGTTTGTGGGCTGCATTTTGTTGCAGCATCGATCAAAAACGCTGTGAAGTAGTTCACCACAACATCAATGTTCAAAGTACAGATGTCATTCCAACCTAGGCTAGCAATAGTATAAAACTGTTCCCAGTCGGCTCTGTTTATGAGCCACTTGGGAACACGTGATGGACACTCAGTTACTGTCGTTGTGCTCAAAACTACGGGGAAGTGGTCACTTCCGTATGGATTACTGACGACTTTCCACTGGAGTATAGACACAAGGGATGGAGATACTATGCTCAGGTCTATGGAGGAGTAGGTGTTATTGTCGAGATTATAATAGGTTGGTTCTTTTCGGTTTAGGAGACACGCGCTCGACGAGAGAGGGAACTGTTCGATCAGTCGACCTCGCGCGTCATACCGAGAGTCACCCCATAGCCTGCTATGCGCATTAAAGTCTCCAAGGAGAACATAAGGTTCCGGAAGTTCATCAATAAAAGAGTGTAAATCACGTTTTTGCAGCTGATAGCTAGGAGGAATGTAAATGGTGCAGATTGTGATCAGTTTATCAAAAAGAACCGCTCGAACAGCCACTGCCTCAAGGGATGTTTGGAGTTGTAATTGTGTGCATGCAATTCCTTGATTCACTATGATGGCAACACCTCCGGATGATGTCATGACATCATCACGGTCCTTCCAAAAAATAGCGTATTTACGAAGAAAATTTGTGTGTTTTGAATTAAGGTGTGTTTCTTGTACACACAGCACTTTTGGTGAGTGTTCGTGTAAGAGTTCTTGGATGTCGTCAAGGTTTCTGAGAAGGCCCCTGACGTTCCATTGTATAATTTGAGTGTTCATGGTGAATGTAAAATAATGCTGTGTGTACGAAAAGCGAGTGGCTGTTTAGAAGGGGAGTTTGAGTTCAGTTAACAGGGCCGTCACCAGGCCCTGTTATTTGCTTTTTTGTTTTCTTGGCGCGCTCCAAGGAGCCACGCCGCTCTTTCGGCACCAAGGGTGCCGACGTATCCATTGCCTCCTCGGTGGCACTGGATGCCCGCACGTGCGGGCTGTTAGTTTGGATTTTGGGCCTCGCCTGGTGAGGGGAGGCCTTGAGACCCGAAGAGTCTGGAGTCTCCGCTCTCTGTTTGGGAGTTGGCGGTGTAGCCTGGGCTACAGTCGCCTTGGCGGCAGGTGCCACAGCCGACGGCTCGCTCTGCGCGGGCCGAAGGGGTGGCGAGGGTTGGTGCGGCGGTGCCCCCTGACGCGCCGCATCAGCGTATGAAGGTCCATAGAATGGAGCGACTCTTCGCCGTGCTTCCTTAAACGTAATGTTCTCCTTCACCTTCAATGTAATTATTTCTTTTTCTTTTTTCCAGGATGTGCAGGAGCGTGAATATGCGGCATGGTTTCCTTCGCAGTTTACACAGTGTGGCGGTTCTTTGCAGTTCTCGGACACGTGGCCTAGGACTCCACATTGTGCACAAGTCTGGCGACCACGACAGGTTTTAGAGCCATGGCCATACCTCTGGCATTGGAAGCAACGACGAGGATTTGGTATATACGGCCTGATAGATGTCTTTGTGTAACCTGTTTGAATGGAATCTGGTAGTTTACTGGATGCAAACGTGAGTATCAAGTGTTTCGTTGGTATTTCCTTATTATCACTTCTGATGATAATTCTCTGTACATTAGTGACATTTTGGCTCTTCCACCCTTCCAAAAGTCAGTCTCGGTGAG
>WOVY01012761.1:0-31631 GCA_013436015.1 Rhipicephalus annulatus | reverse complement strand
TGATGATGATGTTTGATGTTTTGTGGCGCAAGGGCCATTTCACGGCCAAAGAGCGCCAGTTCATCTTACTAAAAATATGGACAATGATTGTGATAAGCGGCTGTATAAGGGCCATAAAATTCCTCGCGGTAAGGCGGGTAAAAACATACAAGTAATAAAATCATGACCATGCCGTGAAAGGTGTGTGTGGTGTGAATAGATGACAAAAGTTGGTGATAATAAAAGACGATGGTGGATATGTATGGCATTAGCACAAGTGCCTCACTCGTTCATACCCTTGCGTCCAAGGGCCGTGAGGCAAGTGCTTTCTTGTGTAGCCACCGCAGCAAAAACCTCTCTGGAGAGGTCGTGCTACGGATGCCCGGGTATATGATATGAAAACTATGAATTTCTTTTAAAAACGCTAACAATGATTTATGACTAAAAAGCGGTTCCCTACCGACGAACATTGCAGGGTGTAAAGGTATATGTTGTCGGTAGGGTAATGGAAAATGTTGTTTTCTTAGAGTTTCTAAGTGTTTGCACTGAATTAAAATGTGAAGGACTGTTAATGCTTCACCACATCTGTCACACAATGGTGGATCGCCACCAGACAAAAGATGTGTGTGTGTCGTGTATGTGTGTCCTATCCTGAGTCTCGTTAGTATTACCTCTGTATGACGCGATTTCGATACGGGCAGCCAATGACCAAGGTGTGGCTTAATAACGTGTAGTTTGTTTTGTGTGTGTGTATCCCACTTGCTCTGCCAGTAGTCCCTGAGGTTTCGTTTGAGAGACGGCTTAAGATCAAGGGCCGGGATTGATATGGGTGTAGGGGCAGTGCTTTTGTGGACGGATGCAGCGAGCTGATCCGCCCTCACGTTGCCTTGAATCTCACGGTGCCCTGGCACCCAGCACACTACAACATGTTGTTTGAGTGTGTAGAGTGTGCACAAAATGGAGTAAAGTGAGACAAGGACTGGGTTTTTTGTTTTTTAAGACTGTGCAGAGCCGTTACCACACTGAGGGAGTCTGTATAAATTACTGCTTTTTGTATTTGTAATTGTTTGATGTGTTTAGCTGCCACAAGTATCGCGTAAGCTTCCGCTGTGAAGATACTTGTGCCTGGATGTAGAGGGCCAGCATCCGAAAAGGATGGGCCGACAGCAGCGTAGGACACAGAGGAGTTAGACTTGGAGGCATCTGTAAAGAACTCAGGACGTGTGTATTTGTGTTGAAGTTCCAGGAAGTATGTTCGGATATGGGCAATAGGCGCATGTTTTGTAACTTCTAGAAAAGACACATCGCAGTCTATAGTCTGCCACTGCCACGGTGGCGGGTATGCTACAGGAGCCATTAAACTGTGTTCAAGTGAGACTCCAGTTTCCTCAGCTAGACTCTTCAGGCGAACTGAGAAGGGCTGCCTCATCGAAGGCCTGTTTTGAAACAGAATTGAGCTCGACAAATCATTAATAGTAGAGTATGAGGGGTGCTTCTTGTCTGCTTTCACCTTAAGGAAATAAACAAAGGACATGTAAGTTCTCTGCAGATGAAGCGACCACTCATTTGACTCAACATAAAGGCTTTCTACGGGGCTGGTGCGAAAAGCACCCGTAGAAAGGCGGATGCCCAAATGGTGCACGGGGTCCAGCATCTTCAAAGCACTTTGAGTCGCAGACTGATAAACAACGGCCCCATAATCTAAGCGGGTGCGAATGAGGCTTCTATACAGGTTCATGAGACATTGCCTGTCACTACCCCACGTAGTACGTGACAACACTTTTAAACATTCATGGCTTTTAAACATTTTGTTTTTAAATACTTGATGTGCGGTACGAAGGTCAACTTGTTGTCCAAGATTAATCCTAAGAATTTATGCTCCGCATTAACAGACAGACGTTGACCGTTCAGTTCAATGTCGGGTTCTGAGTGCATGCCTCTCTTTCGGAGAACAAGACACACGTGCTTTTTTGTGGGTTCAGTCGGAATCCGTTTTCCTCTGCCCATTTGGAGACCTTGTTTAAACCTAACTGAACCTGCCGCTCACACATTGCCAGATTGCAAGACCTGAAGCCGACATACAACAACGTCATCAACATATGTACAATAAAACATATGGCGAGGGATGGTCAAGCGCAAGGACTTCATTTTTATGAGAAAAAGTGTGCAGCTAAGTACAAACCACCTTGTGGCACGCCTGTTTCCTTGAGAAATGTTTGGGAAAGAACCGTGCCCACTGGGACACAGAATGTCCGGTTTGACAGGTAACTTTTGATTATGTGAAACATTCTTCCGCGCACGCCAAGGTGGGACAGGTCTCTTAATTTTAGAATTCCAAAACGCCATGTTGTATATAAGCCTTTTCGATATCGAGGGAACACAGAGAGAAATATTGGTTTATGGACGAAGGCGTCTCTGATCTGTGCCTCGATACGAACAAGGTGGTCTGTCGTGGATCTACTCTCTCGAAACCCGCACTGAAATGGGTCGAGCAAATTGTTTGTTTCAAGAAAGTGTACAAGTCGGCAGTTTATCAATTTTTTGGAAGACTTTGCACAAGCAGCTTGTAAGTGCAATAGGCCTATACCCTCGAAAGCTAAAGAAGGGTCCTTGCCCTCTTTCAAAATGGGAATACAATAGCCTCTTTTCAGGAGGTAGGAATAGTGCCAGAAGACCAAATAGCAATTGTACAAACAAAGTAAGGTTTTTCGGGTTTCGTTTGGTAGGTTTTTTAACATTTCATACATCAACACGGTCAGAACCTGGGGCAGAAGTACTGGCAGGAGTTAGAGATGTTCGGAGCTCAGCTAGACTGAAAGCTTGGTTATATGCCTCATATCTAGTGCATTTGTGTTCGAGTTTCTGCTTTTATATTCTTGTTCTGTATTTTGGAAAGTGTCAGTATAGTGGGACGAGCTGGATACCTGTTCGAAGTGCGCACCGAGGAAGTTTGCCTGATCTTCAAGGTATCACCCTGAGTGTTTACGAGTGGAAGTGTGTGTACTTGTTTACCTGCTATCCTACCGACCATGTTCCTGACTTTAGCCTCCTGTGTGTATGAATTGATCCCTGACAAAAACTTCTGCCAGCTTTCTTTTCTGGCCCACCGACGCATTCTCCTGCCTTGAGACTTTATTTTCTTGAAGGTTCAAGATTTTCGGCTGTCGGTGAGTTCCGAAGCAGCCTCCAAGCTCTGTTTTGCTGTTTGCGCGCGTTTCGGCATTCAGAGTTCCACCATGGCACACGCCGTTTTCCAGGGTGTCCATTTGTTTGTGGGATGCATTTGTTGCAGCATCAATCAAAAACGCTGTGAAGTAGTTCACAGCAACATCAATGTTCAAAGTACAGATGTCATTCCAACCTAGACAAGCGATAGTATAAAACTGTTCCCAGTCGGCTCTGTTTATGAGCCCCTTGGGAACACGTGATGGACACTCAGTTACTGTCGTTGTGCTCAAAACTACGGGGAAGTGGTCACTTCCGTACAGATTACTGACAACTTTCCACTGGAGTAGAGGCACAAGAGATGGAGATACTATGCTTAGGTATATGGAGGAGTAGGTGTTATTAGCGAGATTATAATAGGTTGGTTCTTTTCGATTTAGGAGACACGCGCTCGACGAGAGAAGGAACTGTTCGATCAGTCGACCTCGCGCGTCATACCGAGAGTCACCCCATAGCCTGCTATGCGAATTAAAGTCTCCAAGGAGAATATAAGGCTCCGGAAGTTCATCAATTAAAGAGTGTAAATCACGTTTTTGCAGCTGATAGCTAGGAGGAATGTAAATAGTGCAGATTGTGATCAGTTTATCAAAAAGAACCGCTCGAACAGCCACTGCCTCAAGGAATGTTTGGAGTTGTAAGTGTGTGCATGCTATTCCTTGATTCACTATGATGGCAACACCTCCGGATAATGTCATGGCATCAACACGGTCTTTTCGGAAAATAACGTACTTACGAAGAAAATTTGTGTGTTTTAAATTAAGGTGTGTTTCTTGTACACACAGCACTTTTGTGAGTGTTCGTGTAAGAGTTCTTGGATGTCGTCAAGGTTTCTGAGAAGGCCCCTGACGTTCCATTGTATAATTTGAGTCTTCATGGTGAATGTTAAATAGTGCTGTGTGTACGAAAAGCGAGTGGCTGTTTAGAGAGGGGAGTTTGGGTTCACCTAACAGGGCCGTCACCAGGCCCTGTTATCTGCTTTTTTGTTTCTTGGCGCGCTCCAAGGAGCCACGCCGCCCTTTCGGCACCAAGGGTACCAACGTATCCCTTGCCTCCTCGGAGGCACTGGATGCCCGCACGTGCGGGCTGTTAGTTCGAGTCTCGGGCCTCGCCTGGTGAGGTGAGGCCTTGAGACCCGAGGACTCTGGAGTCTCCAGTCTCTGTTTGGGAGTAGGCGGTGTAGCCTGGGCTACAGCCGCCTTGGGGTCAGGTGCCACAACTACCGGCTCGGTATGCGCGGGCCGAAGGAGTGGCGAGGGCTGGTGCGGCGGTGCCCCCTGACGCGCCACATCAGCGTATGTAGGTCCATAGAATGGAGCGACTCTTCGCCGTGCTTCTTTAAATGTTGTGTTCTCTTTCACCCTGAACGTAATTATTTCTTTTTCTTTTTTCCAGTATGTGCAGGAGCGTGAATATGCGGCATGGTTTTCTTCGCAGTTTAGACAGTGTGGCGGTTGTTTGCAGTTCTCAGACACGTGGCCTAGGACTCCACATTGTGCACAAGTCTGGCGACCACGACAGGTTTTAGAGCCATGGCCATACCTCTGGCATTGGAAGCAACGACGAGGGTTTGGTATGTACGGCCTGATAGATGTCTTCGTGTACCCTGTTTGAATAGGTTCCGGCAGTTTACTGGATGCAAACGTGAGTATTAGGTGTTTTGTCGGTGTTTCCTTATCTCTTCTGATGATGATTCTCTCTACATTAGTGACATTTTGGCTCTTCCACCCCTCCAAAAGTTCAGTCTCAGTCAAGTCAAGTAAGTCCATGTCAGATACCACTCCGCGAGTTGTGTTCATTGATCGATGCGGTGTTATGATTACTGGTATGCCACCGAAATCTGAAAGACGGTCTGGCTTTTCAAGTTGTTCTTCGTAACGGATTTCGAGGAGAAGGTCTCAACAAGCCATTTTGGTTACCTTGTATCCTGTGCCAAGAGTTTCGGTAAGACATCTAGAAACCAGGAAAGGAGAGACGGTTCTGACTTGCTTTTCAGTTTTTTTCACAGTGGATAACATGATAGTGAGGATATTTTTCTTTTGGCTGGTTGAAAAAATTTATATCATCGGTGCGTACCCGCTTTAAGCCGGTACGATCAGATAGTAAGGGGAATGTTCTGTGCATGCCTGTCTTATTTTTGTTCAGCAGCGTTGGCGGCCACCCACCACGGAGCCCAACGAGGGGACGCTACAAGATTGCGGATGCTGAAACCTGCAGACGCCAGCCGTACAACGCCACTATAACCCAATGCGCCTAGACCAAGGTAGGCTATTTGCACAGGGTTAACCCTAGCCGCCAGGAAGTTTGGAAGTAAACGGAAGAGAGTAGAAGACAGGACAGATAAATAGTAAGAGATAAAGACGAAGATGTTGGGAGAGATAGGAAAAGGGCGACTGCCGATTTCCCCTGGGTGGGTCAGCCCGGGGGTGCCGTTTTACGTGAAGCCGGGGCCAAAGGGTGTGTTGCCTCTGCCGGGGGGGCCTTAAAGGTCCCATCAACCAGCATCGGCTCAACCCCCAGGATCCCCTTTTCCCCGGACACGGCAAAGCCACGCACGGCTAGGCGTGGGGGGGAGTAGAAACTCCCCGGTTAGCTCGAGTCCGTGGTGTCGCTACACACCAAACGCCTACTTGCGCAGGCGCCCCTGCGGGGCGCTCCAAGTCGAGGGGAGTGCCGGAGAGCTCAGAATTTGGAGCGCCTGGTGCCACGCCGGCTGCTGGGACCACTTGGGCCGATAAAGCAAAAGGTACCGTGAGAGTCGCTAGTAGCACTGCTGCGCCAGCGGTGACTGATAGCAATTATGCCAGAATAGACCAATTAGTTAGGGAGGTTTGGCATCGGCCAGGGCCGAGCAAAAGGCCCAGTACGACCGAAAACGTCGCCACCTTTCATTTAAGGTAGGTGACCTTGTCCTGAAGCGCAACCATGCTCTTAGCGACGCGAGCAAGGGTTTCTCAGCTTCGCTCGCTCCAAAATGGCTTGGTCCATACCGAGTGGAGAAAGCTTGGACTCCACTCGCGTACTTGTTGAAAGACCCGCTTTCGGGAAAACTCAGCCGTGCCCACATCGCAGACCTTAAAGACTTTGCATTGAGGTCTGACGAGCCTGCACCAGCGCCCAGTAACTCTTCGCGTAAGCAACGGCGCACACCCGGCGCGGCGGACCGCATTCGGACCATGGACCAGTTTAATCTGAGGAAGCAGTCACCTTAGTGATTTCGCGCCGGACGGCGGGCTTATTTCCGCAACCGAAGGCCCTCCTTTTTACTGTCTAGTCTCAGTTAGCTAACTTCTTTACAGCTAGTGCTTGCAAAGAAGTCGGTTCCGCCCAGTTACTGCTGCTGATTGTCATTTGAGTGTTCTTGTTTACTTGATGGTTTTTTCTCATATTTTCTTTTTTTTCTCCTCGCTGGAGGAAGGGATCGTGAACTGGTGCTTTAGTGTGGGGAGAGGGACAAAGGACACTCTGCGCCTTCCTTTGCGGGGCGCGTTTGGAGAGACCCGACCATCGGAGGTGTGTGTGCGTGTGTACGTGCGTGTGTCGACGACAACTTAGGAAGTCACCGACTCCTACTCCACCTTGGACTCAGGAGGTGTTCGGAGGAGGAGGAGGAGGAGGAAAAAAGCTTTATTGATGCTGGCTGTGCCAGATAGCCCATATCCCCACCGGGCTGGTTTACATCCCTAGTCCGGGACGTCATTAGTCAAGGCCACCACCCGAGCCCGCTGCACTAGAGTTCGCTGTTCCTCTAGTGTGGAGCTATTGAGTAGGGTCGTCTCCCAGTCCTCTTTGGTGGGGTGTGGAAAGGGGGTTAATTTTGGGTTCATTTGGCAGGCCCAAACCATATGGTAAGTGTTGGCCACTTCCCCACAGTACTGGCACTGCCCACTTATTTTAGGGTTGTTCGGAGACCTGCGGTCGTTAGGCAGCCCGGTTGTGCCCCGCTCCCGACCGTTGCTGATAAGCTCTGCTGGCCTTTCTATCACGGCTCCTGCATGAGGCCAGCTGTCGCAGACGCTGTGCACGACTCGACCGATGCCACAGGACGCCTCGCAGCCAGTGGATTTGGCGACCATGATTCCAGCAGAAGGGCCGGCATTCGCAGCGAGGTCCATCCGAACCTCCACCGAGGCGGCGTTCGTCGGACTCGCAGTGCTGTCGTCAGCATCGACGAGACGAAGGTGAGCCCGTTCCTCGCATGAGGACCTCAACTAGAACTTTCGCCTTGCACTCTCGCATCCACGCAGTCACCCAAGTCAAATATTACTTGATGCTTCCCCTCCGAGCCGTGGACGCGCTCTTGCGTGAGCATCATGAACTACCGTTACCCCTCTTCCGCGGCGCCATTGTATTTCTCAAGTTTAATCTTGTGTTGTTCTTTTTTATTTCTTCAGAAGCAGTTGCAGAGCGAGGCTGAGGCTAGCCGTGGCCCATTGCATGACGCCTTTGCATGTATGGGCGACGACCGGCTGCCTTTGCATACCCGTATATAGGGTGAATTAAGGAGAGGAGGATGTGGGGATCTGAGGCGCGCCCGCGACCATTTCGCGGGCATTCCGCCCCACGGCCACACCCTTTTGCTTTTCTGTTCTGCTAGCTGCGCGCGGCGATAGATGGCGCCACGTGTGGGCGCGGCACGTGTTAAGCGCGCCGAGGGAGCGGACTCTCCTCCGTGGTCGGCGCCGGGTAAGCACGTGTTTTTCTTCGTCCGCGTCTCCTTCAGAAATCGCCGGACTGTAGCCTGCCTGGGGTGGCCTTTGGCACATTGGCAGGCGTGTTTACTTGAGTGCTAGGTTCGGTAGCGTACGCTAAGCCCACAGCGGTTCCTAGTGCTTGAAGTGGTCGTACCACACCGAGCCGCACTTTCCATAGACCTACGCGTACGAGGTTTGTCCTAACAATCGCGACCAGGCCCAGTGGCCATCATGAGAGTGCGCAGCATAGCCGCGAGGGACTTTTTTCCTGACCGGCGTGTCAAAGCTCGCCATTGCCAGCTGCGACATGCTCGCGGTTTCCCCTTATTGTGAACGCCCGCGTGCGGGTGCCTTTGCTACCCGCGTCCCGGGAGCGGACGTTGTACTGTTGTTCGGGGTGCCCCCAGAGGCAATAAAGTGTTTTGTGTTTTTAATGGAACACTGTCTGTTTGCCGCACCGCGTTAAACGCCTTATTATTTCAGCGCGCGCGGAGCGGTGCGCTACACGCGAGTAAGTGACGGAGTCGCGGCCCTGTCGCTCGCTAAGGGTGAACCCGCGGTGATCATCCGCTACGGTGAGTAGCGGAGTCACCATACACTTCAAAGTACCATTTATATACTTAACTATTTAAAGGAAAAAAAGATAAATCTAGTGGTTACTTATTTAAGTACTACGGCTAGGTGGCGCTAGCCGCCGCCCGATGTAAAGGGTAGAGCCACATCCATCCATCCATCCATACGTTGTTTGCACGTTTCCGAAAGTCGTGCGCGTTCATCCTCTGTTTTTTTAATTGCGGTGACACCAATGCTTCTGTATGCACACTCGCGGCGCGAAAACAGTCATTGCTTCGTCCCGGGGTTCACTACCGGCTACAAGTCAGCTAAAAAGAAGCACGCGTTTTTCGGCGTTCCGAAGGACGAAACTCTGTTGGATGGATGGATGGATGGATGGATGGATGTGGCTGTACCCTTTATATCGGGCGGCGGCTAACGCCACCTAGCCATAATACTTAGTGAACGAACCATTACATTTATCTATTTTTTTTCCTTTAAATAATGAAGTTGAGGGTTCGTGCTTCGCAGTGAAGGGTTAAATTTTCACTCGTGCCTTGACTTTAGCCACCAATCAGATAACCTCCTTCTAGTTAAGTCTACCCACTTAAAGTCTATTTTGCCCTCGCTGTCCCTAAATCCCAGTGCTTTGAAAAACTCTGCGCCATCATTCTGAACTATAGGGTGAAGCCCTTTACAGAACATTATCAAGTGTTCAGCAGTTTCTTCTTCCTCTGCACACGCACTGCATACTGTGTCTACGCCTTCGTATTTGGCCTGATATGTCTTGGTTCGCAGTACTCCCGTCCTGGCCTCAAACAGTAGAGAACTACCCCGAGTATTATCATAGATCCTTTCCTTGGCAATTTCCTGCTTAAAAGTTCGATAGATCTCTAGTGCGGACTTCTTAATCATGCCCCTTCTCCACATGTCAGTCTCCGTTTCCTTCACTTTCTTTTTAACCGATAGTTCTTTTGGTTTGGCCACCTGCTGTTTTCTAAGTAATTACCAGTCAACTTCCTGGTTCGCTTCCTCCATTTTGTATCGACATTTTTCATGTACAAGTAGCTGAAAACCTTCCTAGCCCGACGCTCCTCCCCCATTTCTCTCAATCGCTTCTCAAATTTTATCTTGCTGCTAGCTTCCCTGCCCTCAAATGATGTCCATCCCATATCACCTTGTAATCCCTGATTTGGTGTATTCCCGTGAGCTCCTAAAGCAAGCCTACCTATTCCACGTTGCTTAATTTCTAATCTTGCTTGAACTTCTGATCTCATGAACAAGACCGCATTGCCGAACGTCAGCCCAGGAACCATGACCCCTTTCCATATTCCTCTCACAACATCATACCTATTGTAATTCCACAGTGCCCTATTTTTCATGACTGCTGCATTCCTGTTACCTTTAGTCGTCACGTATATTTCGTGTTCCCTCAGATACTCGGTCCCATTGCTTATCCATACGCCCAGATATTTGTATTTATCTGTTATCTCTAGCGTGACCTCCTGTATTCTAAGCTCACTACCTTCGTTGTCATTAAAAATCATGACTGCTGATTTTTACTGAATCTAAAATCTAACCTAACTCTGTCACTACCGCAGATGTCCATCAATCTCTGCTAATCTTCCTTGTTGTTGGCCATTAGCACTATATCATCTGCGTGCATTAATGCTGGTAGTGCCTGATCAATAAGTTTTCCTTGTTTGACTAAAGAGAGGTTGAAGCCCAGTCCACTTCCCTCTAATTTTGCCTCTAATCCTTGTAGGTACATCATGAATAATAAGGGTGGCAGGGGGCACCCTTGCCTAAGCCCCCGTTTTACCTCTGCAGGCTTGGATACCTGTTTTTCCCACTTTATAACTACCTTGTTACCTTTATAGATACCCTTTAAAAGATTAGTGACTACATGTTCTACGCCTAGTGTGTCCAGTATTCCCCACAATTCCTCTTGAACCACGCTATCGTACACTCCCTGAGATATCCAAAAATCCTAGCCACAGGGGCCTGTGTTCCTTTTCTACTATTTCGATGCACTGCGTCCGTGAGAACAGATTGTCTTCCAACCTCCTGTGTTTCTGAAACCCATTCTGCAGTTCCCCCAGCACCCCCTCATCCTCTGTCCATGCCTGCAGTCTTTCCTTTATAATCTGCATCGCCAGCCTGTAGACCACTGATGTCACTGTTATAGGACGGTAGTTGTTTATGTCAGCTTTGTCCCTCTTTCCTTTATAGATCATGCTCATCCTGCTAAGTTTTCATCCATCGGGAACTTCACCATCGATTATTATTGTGCTCACTGCCTCTCTCAAAGCCTGCTTAGACTTCGGACCTAATGTCTTTATCAGCCTAATGGAATGCCATCTGGGCCTGTTGATTTACTACTAGGAACCCTTTTCTCAGCCCTTTCCCACTCTCGTTGTGAAAATGGAGCCATTGCACCACTTGATTCGTCCTTGTCTATTGTGGTGCATAAAGTACTTCTTTGTTCAAATTTTTTTGTCACCATTGTTCTTACATAGGGGCTCGACACCGCTGGAAGGATGCCATGCTTATGGCCTTTGCTGTTTCATGTCACTGTTACCTGGGCAGCATGCTGTGGGTTGCTGGGCGCCTCCTGGCCTGCTTCGGTTGTTGCGCCTAGCTCCAGTCCAACTTCACCGTGTTCGACGCCCATTCCTCGCGCAGTGAATGATTTCACCTGCTCGCGAAAGGGAAACGTCTCTTGGCTGACTGACCTCAGCTGTGCTGAGCACAGAGGAGTTTCTGGCTCGTCTTGGCTGGTACCCGATTCCTGGCTTCTGAAATGGCGACTGGTCACGCTCGGTTTTCCAAACATGGATGGAAACGACCTTCTCACCTGGCAACATGGCTCTTCTGTCACGATGGCTGGACAGCGCAGTGCTCTATTTAAGCGTCAGTCTACGACTTGCTGGTTTGGGCTCGACACCGCTGGAAGGATGCCATGCTTACGGCCTTTGCTGTTTCAGGTCACTGTTACCTGGGCAACATGCTGTGGGTTGCTGGGCGCCTCCTGGCCTGCTTCGGTTGTTGCGCCTAGCTCCAGTCCAACTTCACCGTGTTCGATGCCCATTCCTCGCGCAGTGAATGATTTTACCTGCTCGCGAAAGGGAAACGCCTCTTGGCTGACTGACCGCAGCTTTGCTGCGCACAGGGGAGTTTCTGGCTCGTCTTGGCTGGTACTCAATTCCTGGCTTCTGAAATGGCGACCGGTCACGCTCGGTTTTCCAAACATGGATGGAAACGACCTTCTCACCTGGCAACATGGCTCTTCTGTTACGATGGCTGGACAGCGCAGTGCTTTATTTAAGCGTCAGTCTACGACTTGCTGGTTTGGGCTCAACACCGCTGGAAGGATGCCATGCTTACGGCCTTTGCTGTTTCAGGTTGGTTACTTAAATAATGCGTCTTGCAGAAGAAGTAGCAACCGTTGCTTCCTTGCTGTGTCGTGCCCACCTGCACTTAGGAATGTTTTGAAGCGATTATTATCGTGCATGTATGTATGTGGTGCCATGCGTGAACTTTTATTAATCCTAGCCGGTGACGTGGAATCAAATCCCGGTCCTATGAATAAGATGGAGGCCGACGCATTCGCTGTAGCCCTTACTGATATACGCGATCTGAAAGAAAGTTACGAAGCTTTGCTCTCAAAACATGCTACCACCGAGATTGAAATCAAACAGCTAAAGCGCAAAGTTGAAACGCTTAAAAAAGCCAACGCTGTTCGAATTGCTGATGGGGCTTGTGCGGATGCTGACTTCCTCCGTGCCATGTCGGACAAAATGAAAGCAGCAGACAGCGAAATTAAAAGTTTGAGTACCAAGGTGAATTCACTAGAAGAAATCACCGCTACTCGGTCTGTGACCACCCGCCCCTTCTGGCTCTGTTGACGCTTTGCGCGATGTGACGAACCAACTGTCAAAAATCACGAATAGGTGCGACGATGCAGAAAATAGGTTACGTCGGTCTAACCTTCTATTTTTCGGCATTGAAGATGACCCCAATGAGAACTGGGCAGTCTCAGAAGATAAGATAGTGAAGTTTTGTTCAGACCACCTAGGCACTTCCATATCTAGTCCACAATTAGAGCGCGTGCACAGGCTGGGCAGATTTAACACAGATAGACGAAGGCCAATTATTGTCAAGTTCACATTTTTTAAGGACAAAGAGCAAATTTTGTCAAATTCGCGTAAGCTTAAGGGAACTAGTTTTTACATACGCGAAGATTTTTCCATGAAAACGCGACAAGCTCGCCAAAAACTTCTGGAATACGCAAAGGCTCAAAACAAACGCTTTAAGCTATCCGTTGATAAACTTCGCATTGACAATAACACCTACGTTTTTGATCACTCGAGCAACATAGTTGTGTTGTCTACGAGATAGCTAGAGGCTAACACGAGCACGCGTAAGCGGAGTCAGTTTAAGTCACCATCTTTATCTGTGTCTTTTACGAACATTCGAAGCCTACTTACCAAAAGGGATGAGTTGAGTTCTTACTTAGATGATAGTGATGTCGACATATTATACTCACGGAGACTTGGCTGTATCCTGACGTAACCAACGAGGAACTGTTCCCAGATAAACACAACTATAACATATATCGACGTGACCGTGTCGATAGAAGAGGAGGAGGCGTCCTAATAGCAGTAAAAAAGACAGTGTCATCAGTTCCCCTTGATACTAACCCCTCTGCAGGGATAACATGGACAGCATGCGTTACAACTTATGCAAAAATACTTATAGGAGCATGTTATCGTCCACCGGATGCCCATTCCTCTTTCCCTAAAGATCTACGGGACAACATAGAACGAGCTACGCAACTCTATTCAGCTGACATTATATACCTTTTTGGCGATTTCAACTACCCGCTCATTCATTGGTCTACCATGACTTCCAAATGTCACACCTCATCAAATTTTCTCGAAGTAACCCTTGATTACAACTTATCACAAGTTGTTCACCAATGCACCCGTGGTACTAACATACTTGACATTGTTTTCACTAATGCACCAAAAACCACTGGAGCGATTTCTTACATAGAAGGATTTAGCGACCACAAGCTCCTTAACTTCCAAATCAACCTACCTGTAACTTTCACAGGCTCAGTGAGAAAAACAATCCGGGATTATAACCGTGCTAATTTTCATCAATTCAGGACGGAGCTAGAAGTTTTTTATCAGGAACTTTTTGCCGTCGTTTGCCTCTCGAACCGTGAACGAAAACTGGATTCTTTTTAAAGAAAAAATATTAGAGTTAGTTGGCCCGCTTGTGCCGCTGATCTCTGCTTCCAACGATAAAACTAACCCTTGGTTTACTCAACATCTTCGAACATTACGAAATAAAAAGAAACGTTTCTATGATACCGCAAAACGCATTTGCTCTGTGTCCTACTGGGATAAATACAAGGTCTGCTTACAAGACTATTGTAAAGCCTTAGACAAAGCTAAAAAGAAATATTAACCGCACGACTTGCCGTTACTTCTCAAAAATAACCCCATAAAGTTCTGGCAAATAATTTCACTCTACAACAAGTCTCCTAATCACATTACAATACACGATAGTGAACTAACGCCGCTTTCTGAAGAAGCTTACGCTATTGCTTTCAATGAGTACTTCACGTCTGTTTTTACACAGGAAGATTGTTCCGATGCGCCATTTGTTCCAGATCACCCTTTCGCTTTAATGGCCCCAATCATTGTCACTGCCGAAGGTATAGCCCAATTCATCACGAATCTTAAGGTTTCTACTTCATCAGGCATTGATAACATTAACTCTAAAATACTGAAGAACACCACAGATATTTCCAGCCGCTTCCTCTGTCTCCTATCTAACCAGTCGCTATCATCAGGCGAACTGCCCAAGAATTGGAAGATTGGTAAGGTGATTCCCGTATTTAAGTCCGGTGACAGGCACTCGCCCCGTAATTATCGACCCATTTCACTTACATGCATCTCTTGCAAACTACTGGAACATATCATGGCTTCTCATATCTACGATCACCTTGAATCGCACAACTTCTCCCATCAGCATGGCTTTAGAAAAGGCTACTCATGTGACACCCAGTTATTCGAATTCACGACTGACCTTCACTTTAATATGAACGCTAACGAACAAACTGATTGCCTCTTCCTTGATTTCGCCAAGGCATTCGATACTGTCCCTCATTGTCGTGTAATGTCTAAATTGGTCGCACTCCGTATTGATTCATTAATCCTGTCTTGGCTACGACACTTCCTCTCTTCACGTCAGCAACTTACGGTGATCAACGACATTTCATCTAACCTTTGCGACGTCACATCCGGTGTTCCCCAAGGCAGTGTAATAGGTCCATTACTTTTTCTAATATACATTAATGATTTGCCCGATAACCTTTCATCCACAGTTAGGTTGTTCGCTGACGATTGCGCCATATACCGCAACATTAAATGTTTTAATGATCATTCTGCTTTCCAAAATGACCTTGACCTAACCTTCCGGTGGTGCGAAACTTGGCAGATGTCCCTTAACGCCTCTAAATGCAAGTTAATCTCTTTCACTCGAAAGCATAACAATTCAGCATTTCACTATAAGATTAATAACGCCGTTGTGTCAGCTACACCATCTTACAAGTATTTAGGCGTTCACCTTACATCGGATCTATCCTGGACTACGCATATAGCAGCTGTCTCATCGAAAGCATCTCAATCTCTCGGATATCTCCGCAGAAACTTGCGCAACGCTCCTTCTAACGTACGCGCATTATCATATATTACTTATGTTCACCCACAGCTAGAGTATGCATCATCCACATGGTCACTATATTAATATTACTTGGTACGTATGTTGGAAGCCGTCCAGAATAGGGCAGCGAGATTCATCTCCGGAAACTACGACTATCATTCAAGTATTACCCTAATAAAACAAGCCCTTGAATTTCAGTCACTAGAAATACGCCGCAACATTGCTCTTTTATGTCTGTTTCATAGGTACATTTATAATAACAAAATTCACTGTTTGCCACTTTATTCTCCTGCGCGCACTTCCCAGCGCATTCACAATGCCCGTAGTTTTATGCGCATTCATGGTCGCACGCAGGCATTTAACTTATCATCACTACCTCGAGCCATCGCATATCGGAACGGCCTTCCGGATCATGTTGTATCCATTTGTAACCGTGAAATTTTTCGTGACAACCTGATTTCGTTGCACTATAGCACTGTATAATGCTGTTTCAACTTGATTTTTGTAATTTTTTCTATATGTATATATTTTTGCGTCTGCTTTTCTCCTTTATTGTTATTTCGTTTGTATACTGAAGCCCCCCTTACTCAATGCCCTTCAGTGGGCCTGTAAGGTATTTTGAATAAATAAATAAATAAATAAATATATTCAATAGCTTCGTCCCCTTCTAGCCTAGCACCTTGAGCTGTAGTTATAAAACTCTGCTCTAGGCTCGTCTCATTTCTTAGGGAGTTTAGATGGTTCCAAAATTTTGAAGCTGCCTTTCTATCTTTTTTACTTACTTCTGCCAGCCACTGAGCTCCCTTTCTTCTAATCTTTTCATTGATCAGAAGGGATGCATCCCTTCTGCAGCTTAGAAAGGTTTCCCATTTTCTTTCAACATCACCTGTCGGTTCACCCCGCTGCTTAGCATGTCTGTGTTCCCTAGAGGCTTCCTGACGTTTTGCTATGGCTCTCTTAACTTCCTCATTCCACAAACTTTTGGGTTTGTGTCTTCTTTTCCGGGGTGACTTGTCACGCGTGCAGTGGCGGAGAGCGACCCCGTGCGCCGACAAGCTGATTCAAGAAAACTCGGCTGTGTGCGAGCTGTACTTCGCCGAGGGGTACATTCGCCGAGGGGCACTTCGAGCACAGTGTGATTGGCAAAATTTTCCGCATTGAGAGCGGTACACCCATGGCCGTTAGGGGGGTGGGGATTGGCGAAGGTTTATTGCAGGGTGCCTCCTTCCTATTAATTCAGTGCATGAGGCAGATTTTACGCCCCCCTTCTAGATGACTGAAAGCGTTCCCCGCTGCCTAGTTAATGTATAGAACATATTTAGCGCCCCTCTCCCAGGTGGCCAGCTCCCTTTGCCCCCCTTGTGGGGACGCCTATGGGTAGGCCTTGCGGAGAAGCTCTTCGCATTTGTAGACGCCTTTGAAATCACTTTTTCAAAGTGCTTTAGATACAACGAGCTTCGCAGTGACAGCTTGGAAAAGCTTGTTTCCTGCTTGAAAAAAAAAAGGTTCACACTGGGCTGCGCACATGGTCCGAGCCTCACCAGTCAAGTAAACAAGTTTTTTCTGCTCACTTATTTGCGTTTTTACACAAAGACACTCCACAAGGAGCGAGCATCTTCTCGTGGAATTAGGAAGTACCTTAAGCTCAGGCGCATCACCTAGGTATGGTGGCTAGAAGGAGAGGGGTCAGCATCAGTACGCCGAAGAGTGCGCGAGAATTCATCCGGATGCGGCGGCGCTGCGGTCGTTTTCGAGATGCCCCTCCTCGCAACGTTTCTAGTGTCATACAACACATTTCCGAGTAGTGACTCACTATCTGTTTACAACAATGCGTTTTTAATAATTTGTTGCACGTCCTTGTTTATCCCCAAGAAAAAAGTTTTATAGGTCACAAGCGCCCCACAGAACATTGGGCTGCAAGTCTAGGTTATGGTTGCTAGAAGGAGAGGTGTCCGCATCGTCCCGGCCGCACCTTGAAAGGGGGCGTGCTGGTATTTCATCTCGCCGCGGAGTGGCGCACAAGTCGCTACCATGATCGGCCGAGAGCACTTGCCAACCGGCACTTTTAGTCGCTTGCTCGTGTGCTCGCAAATCGCAACGTCTGCGCTTTGCATATTTGGACTTGTTCGGGGTGAACACGCGCCAATGTGACCATGCAACAGTGATGAGTAAACAGCAAAGGCTTAGCACCTGGATGCAATGCGGGATATGCTTCGGCCTGCAAACAAGGGAAGAAAGCGTTTTTTTTCTTTTCTGCTCCCGCCGACAACGAGCAGAGCAAGGCCTGGGAGCGTACGATTCCTCGCGCTGACAAATCACTGGAAAAGAACTGCGTTGTGTGCGAAGCTCGTTTCGACGGAAGAATCATCGTCCGTAGCTACAAGCATGTTATCAACAGGATGTTAGCAACTTGGGAAAAAGCTGTACCTAAGAAGGATGGGTTCCTCAGTGAATCAACTGCCGAAGGACTCCGTGTCACTCCAACTGGCACCCTTTTCATCCGGCACTATGTCTCGAGAACCTTGCACTATAAATACTTGATGACGCCCCACCCCTGCCAAGACGCACTTGAAATCTTTTTGGAATGCTGAAGAAAATGTCTGGCTTGAATGATCACGCTTCGCCGTCACATGTTTTCGATCTATGTGACTTGCCTCAGTTTTTACAGTTTGGCACAGTCACCCCCAGTGGAAACATACCTTATGGAGTTCCAAGCAGCCTTGTCCAGACATCCACAGTACTTCAATAAAATTGCAGAATAAGCTAGATGAGCTAGTAAATGTGGGGCGCAATGATATTCATGAAATTATTGTTGCTTGTGAAGCCGTCCCTGACTACACTGACATCATTGGACGCAAAAGTGACTCCCGGGTAACTTATTACGTCAGTGCCTATGTGGCCCAGAAGATGGTGAAAAAGACGAAGTGCAACAAATGTAGCAGGTTGCTGCTTCACTCAGAATTCCAGCTTGCTTCCCGCAGAATCATGCTTTCTGTACCCGTCCGAGTCCTCAGCAGACATGGTGAAAGCAATGGAAGATGCACTCACCTATTGCTTCAGTTTCAGCAAGTTGAAAAGTGACAGCATAACATACCTTATATCTTGCCTCTCTGGAAGAGGTTAAATATGGTCGGCTATGAGCACGACAAACTGGAAGTGACAAATCAGATAATTATATTTCTTACACTGACCAGAACGCATTTCATCTTGCTGGAGAAGATGCGTCCAATCAAAAAAGAGAGAGAAAATGAAGTTCTTGAAGTTGAGACGTCTGACTTACATGTCACAGTATTACCTGGGCAAACAAGGTTTTATTTCATGTTATTGTGCATTACTCACACTCTTGTTTCTTGGGATTTCACTATTGTCTTGTTCACATTGTTATAGGTTCCTCATTAACAAATATGATATCACTGCCTAGCTGTGTTCACATATGCAGAAATAACTTTTTTCGAGAAATGGTTTGTGACTATATCTATGTTTGCCAATAAAATCTCAATGTCATATGTGTACGTTTGCAAATTGTATCATCGTATATTTACTGATCTCTTTAGCTGCCTTATTCACTTGCTTTAGCTGAGTTTCATATATCTTGCAGTTTTCTTCACCCTAATGCATGTATGTTGTGTTTATTTTCATGTTGTTTTTCGCTTTCGAGAAAATTGCTTGTAAAATAGGGAGTCGATTGAGAGTCTTGCTTCGAGAGTCTTCGAGAATCTTCGAGGCTTCGAGAATCGAGAGTCTTACGAGTAAAATCGAGAGTCTTGCTTGTAAAATTAGACCTTGATTGCGCGAGTCATAAAATAATGGTTGACGATACCTTTACGTGCATCAAGACTTCACGGAGAACACTGCGGCATCAAATTTGAAAACTGCAAGGACTTTGTTTTAGTGTCAAGCTCATGGCAAGTCACTTAAATTGCTTCTCTATCTTCTAAGTTCCGTAGCTGATATACTATGAAGTGAATTGAAAACACTAGTTTTCAGTGCCACTACACGCTCTGCAGCACGCCACCAGAATTGTGACAGGTAGACTTTGTTACAATCCGCAGGGTAGCGTGAAATATTTGCAACGAAAAACGACTGATACGTGCGAGGAGGCAACGTTTCTAGACCAGGTAAGTTGCAAAGCTGAGCGATGTTGCGCGGCGCGGTCGCTGTCAGCAACAAATGTGGCGCTGCGGTTGCATCCGGATTCACTCACTTAATGCTCGCTCCTGTCACTCCCGTTAACGTCCGTCGGCTGTGAATGTTGCAGCGCGTCTCTATTCGTGGAGGCTGCCTTCTGCGTGACCAGTTTTGCGCTTCACCGTGCCAAGTTGTGCTGTGTAAGTGTTACTTGCTTCATTATGCCAGCATGTTGCGTCCCCGGCTGTACGAGTGGCTATAGGAAGTCAGAGACACCACGACATTTCTTTTGTGCTCCGCGTGACCCTGAGCAGCGAGCGGCGTGGGATCACGCTATTCCTCGTGTAGATAGGAAACTGTTCAAAACGTCACGTGTCTGCGATATGCACTTTCATGAGGAAGACATCCTAAAAACTTTTACTCACATCATCAATGGTGAGAACATACAAATCGCCAGAGAAAAGTGGGACCTCGTCGAAGGATGCGTTCCAAAAACATTTCCAAATTGGCCCGCTTACTTGTCAAAACCAGCGACAAAGAAGCGAAAGCTCCCCGATAGGAGCGGGAGACTATCCGGAATGTCATCGACAAGAAAGAGAAGACTATCTTTGAGCACTGCGCCCGAGGACAGTGAAGTCCCGACATGTCATTGAATGGCGCCATTTCGCTTCAGGACATAAAAAACAATTTTTCGCCTGCTGCATGCTGGCGAAAAGTTGTTGAGAATGACGCGACAGGACGTTTTGTGGCGTTTCTCGTGCTCAAGAAAGAAAACAAGGCGCTATTTGTGGAGAAATGCGTAGTTTTATTTATTTATTTATTTATTTATTTATTGCATACTGCCAGCCACCTCTTGGTGGCCAAGGCAGGAGTGATACAAACTTTCATACTTGCAGCCACTTATAACACTATACTTCACGGCGCAGAAATAAAATCACCACATAACAGGTTAGCGTGGAAAATGAATACTCGGGTTACAGGAGCAACACAAGAGCGGTATCAAAAATACAATCCAAGTTTTTGTTCCTAAACACGAAGTGTAAAAACATCATTAGAAGAATTGAAATCTGCACATACGAACCAGACAGCTTTTACTACAGACAGGTAGTGGCAGCTGATAAGAATGCGTCGGGCGCTGCGATGCTGGTAACGTCATGAGGTAGTTCATTCCAGTCGGAAATTGTTCGTGGAAAGAATGAATATCGCCGAGAATTTGTTTTTGTAAGTGGCACCACTATGGTGTTATCATGCTTGTTCCGAGTTTTTCCGCGATGTATTGTACTGCATGTAAGTGTTAAAGGCGAGTCCTGAGTGTCCGTTGACTATGTTATAAAGGAATTTTAAGCGATGTAGCTTTCTACGCGACTCCAATGTGGGAAGAGCGGATCTATTACGGAGTTCAGTGACTCAACAGTGTCTACTGTACGCGTGGTAAATAAACCGAAGGGACTTATTTTGGACTCGTTCTAGTAAGTATATTTCAGTTTGTGTGTGTGGATCCCATACAACGTCAGCATATTCCAACAATGGGCGTACCAATGTAGTGTAAGCAACTAGTTTTGTTTTGCTGGTGCAGTGCCTCATGCGATGCTTTAAGAACCACAATCGCCGCAGTGCTGCTGATGTTATACCTTCGATATGAGTTTTTCCAGCTCAAATTAGAAGTGATTGTCAGACCAAGGTATTTGTACTGGTTAACGGTTGTTATAGCAGTGTTGTTTAACATGTAAGTGAATTCCGAGGGATTTTTTTTTCGCGTGTTATGGTCATCTTGACGCACTTTGCTATGTTGAGGCTCATTTTCCAGGAGTTACACCATGCTGTAATAACCGATAAGTATTCATTTAGGGTGGCGTGATCTGTTCTTGATTGAATGGGCAGGTACGCAACGCAGACGTCCGCGAAAAAACGACACTGCACAGTAGATTCGGATGACATGTCATTTAGATAAACTAAAAATAAAAGTGGTCCGAGGACAGAGCCCTGTGGTACCCCAGAATGCACGGGAGCGGAAGAAGAATTTTTATCTGCTATCCGAACGTGTTGGTGTCGGTGGGATAGATAACAATCAAGCCATCGAAGAATTCTTTCGTTGGTTAGGATTCGGCGAATTTTATACATCAAATGGGAATGGGAAACTCGGTCGAAAGCTTTTTCAAAGTCTAAAAAAATCGCATCTATTTGTCCGCCTTTGTCAAGTGTTTTTAGAAAGTCATCAGTAGTGTGAATTAACTGTGTGGTGGTTGAAAAGCCTTGCCGGAAACCGTGTTGATTTGGGAAAAAAAATGGTTACTCTCCAGAAATGAACTTAAGTGTTTGAAAAGGAAGTGTTCCATAACCTTGCCGGCTGTACATAACAACGAAGTAGGGCGGTAGTTTTTCACGTCATAATTATCACCTGATTTATGAATGGGTACCAATTTACCCTTCTTCCAATCTACTGGAACTTCGATATGATATGTGGGGTTTAACGTCCCAAAACCACTGTATGATTATGAGAGACGCTACTGGAACTTCGCCTTGTAACAGGCTTTCCCTAAATATTAAGCCTAAGTATTTGGAACACCACTCGGCGTACCGATAAAGAAAAGCATTAGGTATTTCATCTGGCCCAGCCGATTTTTTTGTGTCTAGATGAAGTAGAGCTGACAAGATGCCTTCATCTGTTATAATCAAGTCTGGCAGTTCGAGATTGTTTGCGTGGAAATCAGGAGGGGTGTCTCCCGTTCGCAAAAAAAACAGAAGAGAAGTAGTCGTTAAATGCTGTTGCTATGCAGCTGGCATCAGTCACGTCCGCGTCCTTGGTTTTAATTTTGTCACTTTCACTTTTTTGTCGGAGAGGTGCATCCAAAATTTTCTTGGATTGGTTGTGAGAAAGTTGTGCATTTTTACGTTGAAGAAATGAAATTTGGAGCTTTTAATCTTGTTGCGCAGTTCGGCGCGGAGGCTCGTCAGAGCAGCACTACGTGGTTGTGTTTTTGAGCATGACAGGCGTTTTATCTTGCGTTTTAGATGGAGTATGTCGCGCGTAATCCAAGGACTACGGCCGTGTATTTTTTTCACTTTCTCCGGAACGAACAAACTTATACATTTGTGAACGGTTGTCTTAAAGTGCGACCATATCTGGTTAACGTCACAGCGATTATGAAGATGTTTATTAGTAATTTGTCATACTCCTCCTCTAGGAGGTCCAAAATACTTTCGTCCGAAGCAACATTAAAATTGAGGAATCTACACACTTGGGTGGCCGAGGGAGTACACAACATGTTGGTTTTAAATAATACTAGTTCGTGGTCCGATATACCTGGTACAACTTCAATTGTGTTGTTAAACTTGCAAATAGACTCGGAAACAAAAATAAGGTCCAGAATCAAACTTGTCGGCAGAAGACATGACAGTCACCGTTAGCGGCCATGGTTTGCACCCCTTTTCGAATCGGGCCGCGGTTTGCACCCGGTTTGCACCCCTTTTCGAATCGTGGGTCCAACCTGTGGCCAGCTTTGCAACCAAAGGAGCAGCACCTGGTATAGCGCTTGCAAAACCGGTGTTGGAGTCTGCTCTCCAGCTGGAACGCAATGGTGCGTGTATCATGGCCGTTGTATCTGGCGGTGCAGTAAATAATCGCTCCATGTGGACATATCTTGGCATTTCGGGAAAGCGCAATGGAGTCAAAAACAAGATTCCACACCCATCACTTAACAGAGGGCGCTCACTCCACTTTTGTGTGATGTCCCGCACATAATTACGTGTATCAGAAACAATCTGCTGACCCACAACTATGCAACGGTGAGTGTACTTCCCTTATAAATTTTGCCAATAATGCAGGATTTCAAATTAAATTGGAAATAGAACTGACTACTTTTTGTATTCCCATTCTTCACTGAAATTACCGTTTCAAGCTTTATGTATTTCATACTGGTCCGCACAAGATCAGCTTTTATCATTACAGGCTGCTGTACAAAACAGAGGAGAACAGCCAGTTTGAAAGTCGTTCCGAAGCTGACAACCTCCCACATCAATCCAAGTAACGTACAGAAAATGTCGGTGCTACTAGCCACACAGGTAGATATCTTATTTGCAGAAAAGCACACGTGTACATTCTATTGCTGTTTTAAGTGCATGTTGACTAATATACAGGCCGAACTTCATATTTCAGCTTTTCAGCAGGAGTGTTGCGATTGGATTTAGTATCTACAGAGAACAAAACAGCCGAAATTTGAGGACACCCACGGCACTGAGAGCTTTACTTTGCTCCTCAACAATGTTTTTGGCGTCCTGAATGCAAGAATTTCTGCCGAGGGAATAAAAAAGGGGTTCTCGTGAAATCAAGGTAAAATCTCTCTTCCTTCATTCAGCCTACAGAAGCTGAATTACATGTGAACCAATTTTCAAAATTTTGGCAGCAGAATGGAATTAAATGTTAGTTGTCATCAGAATACGAAAAATAAAAATATATTCAAATTTTTGAAACAGTGCACATCCACGCGCAAATTTTTAAGTTTCTCAAATACTTCCTCAGCATGATCAACTCGACGGAACAGCACTGTCAGCAAACCAACACAAAGATGTTTGCTTCACAGATGACAGTAGAGTCCTTTCGTGTCACTCTAAAGTCTGTACTTGACATTATCGATATTTTGCACAGCAAAGGAGTGCCAAACGCGCTCACCGCAAAGTTAAACCAGGATCCTTTGGAGTTAAGTAGCTTTTTCCTAAATTTTCAGAGGCTTCAAGCAATGTAACGAAGTTTGTTATAAGGCTCTCTATAGATCCATAACGTGAATGAATCTTTTTCAGCGATTTTTTGGCACGGTTCGAACATTTGGAGGCGACGAGGACCATCCCACTATCACCAGTTTCAGCCAAGTGTTCCGGCTCCTCAATTTAAATACAACCCCTCAAAATGACTGTCAGGGGTAACTGCACAGGTCAATCCAATCCAGTGCTTATATTCCTAGAAAAGACGTTGACCAGCAAGAAGATGTTGGCTTTGACTGAGAAGAAGAAAAGAAACGAGAAACTCGGCAGCCTTCTAAAGTCTATAACTCTTGAAGTCTATTCCACAAATGCTCTTGAGCATGGCTACAATTGTGCACGTGCCCAAGACAGTGTGTTATATTACCTTAGTGGCTACGTTGCGAAGAAAGCTTTGAAATTTTCCAGGTGCAACGAGTGCCAGGCGCGTGTCAATTAACACGGAATGCGTTCCTCCTGCAGCTATTATGACTGAGAAGCGCTCATTCATTCCTGGGGCCCTCAAACACCCATCACAAGCCCTGAATACATTGTTGACTGTTGTAGAGGCAGCTGTACAGAAGGAAACAAAACTGGAAAGGTTTTTGGAAACTTGTTTTGGTGTATCGTAGACGTTGTGTCCCAGCGCAAACTTGTAAGATAAGGCTGCTGAGGAATTCATTGCCCAAATGATCAAGTTTTATTTAGTAATGCGCATGCATTTCTACCCCAGGATTCTTGCTGAAAAGAACCAGGTTAGTGAGCAAGTGAAAGCAGCCAGGAAGCAGTCACGACTTTTGTAAATAAATTTCCATTCAAAAAGTCAATGTTGAAAGTATTTCTGTAATGTGTCAAGTAAAGTGTGTGTTAAGTGCACAGGTGTGTGTAATTTATTATGAAAATCACGCTCTAAATAATTTTTAGAGTTAGAGCTGCATTGGATAAGGCATTATGCCTGAGATTATCAATTGTGTAGTCTGTGCGCATCACGCTTAACATGCAGTATCTGAAAAATTTATTTCACTGCATTGCATGTGTATATGAATTCCACTCTTTTTGCTGTACACACGGCAGTTCTGCCACTGGAAGTAATGTCAACCTAGATACGCAGTGAAGCTCTTTCAAAAAAGTGAAAGTGAATTATGCCAAGGGATGTCACCCACATTGATGTACTTTATTTTTAAGGCACGAAAAATGCAACCTCAAGAGATGGCATGGGACATTGGTGTCATTTTTTGCGCCTAACAAAATCAATTGCGAACGTACACCAACTATCAGCTAATGAACAGACCCGCATGTTATGCCTATAAAGCATCGTTTATCATGGGTAGTTTAGAAAACCATAACTCTACCTGTCCTTTGCCTTACAACGCTACATATTAAGTAGTCTTACTTTGGTGTGGCCGCGCAACAAAAAATCCCGGTAATATATTGTTCGCAAAGCCCTTTCTGACCAGCGGACTCCGGCGTCTTGTCAAGGCGACTACGAGTTTTCGTCTGCTAGCGGAAGCTTGTTGCGCCGCCAGCGCCACTATACCAGAAGCTGTTCCGGTGCCGCATGACGGGTTGGCTGACGCGGAGAGTTTTGCAACTTACCTGGTCTAGAAACGTTGGTTATGACCTGTGTGCAGAAATAAAAGGCAGAGACTGCCTGCGCCACGCGGTTAACGAGCCACCCCCCACACAAAAACGAATTCTGCGGCCGCACGGAGTGACGTCATAGCATTTTCTGGTTAAGCGCTTTGTTTGACATAGTCGGGGTGTCTAGTGGTCGTCTCAGACATAACGATAAAAGCAGTTAAATTACGTCCAACAACGAAAAGTAACAAAAAATGTTAGTTATTTTAGAGTGACAACAATACAAACACCGGCTTCTTTGCAGTCGAAAACTATCGGCAGCTGTGGCGTAGTTGGTTAAAGCAACTATGTCAACTGGTGAGGTCGGTGGTTCGAGTCCCATTGGAGTTATTGATGCTTTCTTTTTTTTTGTTCACGCATGTATTGTTTTAATAATTGCACCTCTCATCAGCCCGACTTGCTGCTCGTGGTGGTCCTGTCCGCAGGCCCTTTAATATTGGATCTTTCGATGACTCTTGCAGGATTGACTAGCCCCGCCGTGGTGGTTCAAGTGGCTAAGGTTACTCGGCTGCTGACCCGCAGGTCGCGGGTTCAAATCCCGGCTGCGGCAGCTGTATTTCCGATGGAGGCGGAAATGTTGTAAAGCCCGTGTGCCTCAGATTTGGGTGCACGTTAAAGAACCCCAGGTGGTCAAAATTTCCGGAGCCCTCCCCTTACGGCGTTGGAGGGTGTGGTTTGGGGACGTTAAAACCCCACATATCAATCAATCAATCCAGGATTGACTATATTTATTATGATAAAGTGTTTTGCGAATTTAGTGCTCTTGATCGGCGAGACGCAAAAGACACAAGAAACTCGAATGCAGCTGGCTGTATTGGTTTGTTCGGCACAGATGTCAGGAATCGTTGATTTATACGGTTTATCAATAGTTTTGATGGCAGAAAAGTTGCACTGCAACGTAGTCTCGGGCAACTTTTTTTATGTCGCTCAGGTGTACCAGTCACCTGACGAGGTAACCGGCAGGCTGCTTTCTTTAAAATACTGACGTGTCACCGTAATGTTCTAGGCAATCAGCACTTGATAAACAATGCACAAGGGCAAGTGCCGACGGTGTTAGCCCATCTAACTACAAAACAGCTTGTCTGCCTTGCCCAATAACACGCGCGGCCTTTGACAGCACGGGAGCATTCACGTAGCATCGGATGAGAACGGCCGTACGTGTTGGCACTTGACAAAACAGATGGCAATGCAGTAGCTATGGCCTTCGTAGGTCACAAGCTTCGTAAGAACATTACAATAAAGTTGTTTCCATCCACCGTATGAACACTTCGCCGACGCCATGGGGTTTCATGCATGTGCGTCCGGTCAGTCACACGGGAACTGTGCGAAAGCATCTATTTGATCGTCGACCTTGTCCTTCGCGACAAGCAAAACTCGGCAGCAAGAACACTTTCACCTTTGACAACACCACACTTGGCATTGCAATCTAGAAAATGCAGTACGTCCAACAACTGTAATCCCCACATCATACTGAGAAACTATGGAGCACACACTCAGCTGAAGCTGCGGCACGGTGGATGGCCCCGCTAGCTCCAACCACCAGGTTCAACTAAGCATCCAGCAATCACATGAAGCAGCGACGACACTCCAGTCCTCCTTGGGAGTGACCTGCCATGGCCACGATTTCATCGGAGTTTTCACCACCTAACACATCGCAGGCGGCCACAGAACACCTACCAGATGGCGGCTACCACAGATGGCGCCCCCTGTATTTAAGATGCTTGTAATATGTATTTAAATAACGAACGTAGGCTAATTGACTCGTTAAACACCTGTTTAATAAAGTTTTTGTAGGTTTAACGCATTACACACGAATATAAACACATTTACCTAGCTTTAGGTAATAATTTTCAAGTGACGTCACTTCCGTGCGGCACAGAAGCCACTTTTGTGTGGGGCTGGCTGCTGCGCCGCGCGGCACAGAAGACGCAGCCAAAATAAAAGGATTTCGTCTAGATACCGATCGTGGTTCTCGTCTCTGAGTATGACGTCTGAGTATGGCTTTATTTACAGACCAGTGCTTGAGGAAATGATGTTTTGCCGTGGAAAGTGTTAAAAGCAATACATAGTGTTCATGTGATGTCACTTCTGCCATGTTCTCCCTCTCCCGCCATGCTTGGGTACCTGCGGCAGTTCGAGTGCTGCAGCGTGGTTTGTTGGGGGCTCGTCATCTGTTGCTGTGCACGATGTTGAAAGGGAAGCATTGTGGTATTTTGTTGTCGTACTTTACCGAGCTCATCAGATCAGGAAGGCCTCATTTATTCGCTCAATACAAGACCAGAAAATCAAGATGTGCAACATGTATACCAGCCACAGCCTACACCGGCTGCCCGCCACGACCTACAAGGGCCCATTATCTCGCTTTCACTACAATCAACACAAATCGCGCAGCCCAAGAACAAGTGAGAGCCCAAAGTCTCTATAGCCGCAATTTTAAGAGTGGATGAGCGAAGCGCAGCAGCTCCCATCGAAAACGAGTCGTGCAGAGCTAGGCAAGTTTACAAGAGATATAATATAATGTATTGCCGCGGCCCAAGCCACC
Organism: Rhipicephalus annulatus; assembly: GCA_013436015.1. Taxonomy (NCBI): domain Eukaryota; kingdom Metazoa; phylum Arthropoda; class Arachnida; order Ixodida; family Ixodidae; genus Rhipicephalus; species Rhipicephalus annulatus. Next base: position 3,404 of record WOVY01012761.1, on the reverse strand, counting down.
AAAGTAGCAGCGTCCCCCAAACAGTGCTGATGTTGAACCTATTTGATTGAAATTTGTGGAAATAGCCGAGGAAAATGTTATGCGAGGCAGATAGAGACTTCACGTGGTGCATGCCGTGGTAATGCCGGTCAACACTTTTTTTCGCGTATGTTTTGACGCCTTTTTCACCTTGTATTTTACTTTTTTTGTACGCTAATGTACAATGGAGTCAATGAAAATGATGGAGACCGTGTTAGGCAATTATTTGACGAACTTTTCAAAATCTTGACCCCCCCCCAACTCGAACCGAATGGCTATACTTCAAAGTGAACTAATATTGTTTCGCATCTATTTCACAGTTTGTTTCAATGCAATACCCCAATTTCCGCGATCGCCTTCACGATTTTTAACCGCCTCCCTGACACGCTGATTGTGCACGCAGTAGTTGCGGACAAGTTTGTATGTACATCAGTATCTTGGAAAGCTATCTCTGTTTTGCAGGTAAGTGCTTGGCTATAGCACTTACCCGGAATGAAGTGACACCTGAAGACGGAAATATCACCGAGTTTATTCAAGTAGTTTTTTTGTTTATCCGCGCCAGCCGAACACGCCGGTACTTTTCGGAAAATGGCAATGTACGTTCTCAATTTTGGGTAATAACTTTCGGCTAAGAAACGCCCCGAAGCTCTGCTCCCTCTTCGGGGACTACTAAATCAGCTTGCCTAACTAGCAGCCTTCAAACTTGCACCGTGAGGTGAAACTAAACGGGCGCGAGCACGAGGAGACAACACGGGAGCGGTGGGCGACGGAGTCGGTAGGTACCCAGGCATGTCGGCGGCGCACTTCGGAAGTGACGCAGGGGCGCTGCATGACGCACGTGCACACTATGTATAGCTCACAACTGAGTTCATTGTTCCACTCTTCTACCACTTCACATTGAGAAAATGTTTCAGTGTCGTCACGCACTCACTTTCGGCATCCTGTCAACATGACGTTATTTCTGATCAGTCATGCAACCGCGTAAAAATTCTGTTTTCCAGAAGCTAATTAACTTATCTTCTCGGTCGCCAATTGAATTATGCACGAGTAAAAAAGTATATTTTAATTGTATCACATTGCCAGCGCGCGTGGTTAATTGCGTCTCTGCGCAGAGCATCACTGCCTTGGGTGACGTGGATTGATGGATGTGGCTGTACCCTTTAGATCGGGCGGCGGCTAACGCCACTTAGCCGTAATACTTGGTGAAATAACCACTAGATTTATTTTTTTTTCTTCAAACAGTGAAGTTGAGGACTGGCATTTTGCAATGAAGGGTTTAATTTTCACTCGTGCCTTGACTTTAGCCACCAATCAATAACCTTCTTCTAGTAGTTTCTACCCGCTTAAAGTCTATTTTGCCCTCCCTGTCCCTAACCCCAGTGCTTAGAAAAACTCTGCGCCATCATCCTGAATTATAGGGTGAAGTCTTTACAGAACATTATCAAGTGTTCGGCAGTTTCTTCTTCTCCCCACGCACTGCATACCATGTCTGCCCCTTCGTATTTGGCCCGACGTGTCTTGGTTCGCAACACTCCCGTCCTGGCCTCGAACAGTAGAGAACTACCCTGAGTATTATCATAGACTCTTTGCTTGGTAATTTCCTGCTTAAAAGCTCAATAGATCTCTAGTGCGGACTTCTTAATCATGCCAATTCTCCACATATTGGTCTCAGTTTCCTTCACCTTCTTCTTAACCGATAATTCTTTTGGTTTGGCCCCTGCTGTTTTCCCAGTATATACCAGTCAATTTTCTGGTTCGCTTCCTTAATTTTGTATCGGCATTCTTCATGTAGAAGTAGCTGAATACCTTCCTAGCCCAACGCTCCTCCCCATTTTTCTCAATCGCTTCACAAATTTTATCTTCCTGCTAGCTTTCCTGCCATGAAATAATGTCCATCCCATATACCTTGTACTCCCTGATTTAGTGTATTGCCCGTGAGCTCCTAAGGCAAGCCTACCTATACCACGTTGCTTAATTTCTAATCTTGCTTGAACTTGTGATCTCATGCACAAGACCGCATTGCCGAACGTCAGCCGAGAACCATGACCCTTTTCCATATTCCTTTCACAAACATCATACCTATTGTAAATCCACAGTGCCCTATTTTTCATCACTGCTGCATTCCTGTTACCTTTAGTCGTCACGTATATTTCGTGTACCCTTAGGTACTCGGTTCCATTGCTTATTCATACGCTGAAATATTTGTATCTATCTGTTATCTCTAGCGTGACTTCTCGTATCCTAAGCTCACAACCTTCATTATCATTAAAAATTATGATTGCTGATTTTTCCTTACTGAATCTGAAATCTAACCTATCTCCCTCATCACTGCAGATGTCCATCAATCTTTGCAAATCTTCCTTGTTGTCGGCCATTAGTATTATATCGTCTGCGTATTCTTGTAGGCGTACGGGACCTGACATATATCGTCTGCGTAGGTGCGTCATGAATAACGAGGGTGACAAAAGACACCCCTGCCTAAGCCCCCATTTCACCTCTGTGGGCTTGGATACCTGTTTTTCTCACTTTATAGCTACCTTGTTTCTTTTATAGATTTCCTTTAGAAGATTAGTGACTCCATCTTTCACACTTGGTGTGTCCAGTATTCCCCACAATTCCTCTTGAACCACGCTATCGTACGCTCCCTTGAATCCAAAAATGCTAGCCACAGGGGACTGAGTTCCTTTTCTGCTATTGCAATGCACAGCGTCAAAAAAACAGATTGTCTTCCAACCTCTGTGTTTCCGAACCCATTCTGCAGTTCCCCCCGCACTCCGTCATACTCTATCCATGCCTCCAGTCTTTCTTTTATAATCGGTATCGCCAGCCTGTAGACCACTGTTGTCACTGTTATAGGACAGTAGTTTTTTATGTCAGCTTTGTCCCCTATTTTTTATAGATCATGACCATCTTGCTAAGTTTCCATCCATCGGGGACTTCACCATGGATTATTGTTCTGCTCACTGCCTCTCTCAAAGTCTGTTTAGACTTCTGACCCAGTTGTCTTTATCAGCATTATTGGAATGCCATCTGGGCCTGTTGATGTACTACTTAAAACCCTCTTCTCAGCCCTTCCCCACTCTCGTAGTGAAAATGGAGCCATTGTGCCACTTGATCATCCTTGTCTATTGTGATGCATAAGGCACTTTTTGTTGAATTTTTTTGTCACCCTTGTTCTTATATAGTCAATAAGTTTTGGCCCTTCTAGCCTATACTTGAGCTGTAGTTTAAACCCCCTGCTCTTGGCTTGTTTCATTTCTTAGAGAGCTTAGATGGTTCCAAAATTTCACAGCTGCCTTTCTGTCCTTTTTATGTACTACTTCTGCAGCCAGTCAGCACTCTTTCTTCTAATAATTTCATTGATCAGGAGGGATGCTTCCCTACTA